>JAKTVK010000006.1:0-320378 GCA_030557155.1 Petasospora amylophila | reverse complement strand
GTTGAGCTTGGGCCTGTTGCTGTGCAAGAAGTTGTTGCTGTTGTAGGTATTGTTGCTGTTGCAAGTATTGTTGCTGGAGATACTGTTGTTGAAGATACTCCTGCTGTTGTTGTTCCATGAGCGCCTGTTGTTGAAGCATGTATGCCTGTTGCTGCTGTTGGGCAAGAAGTGCAGCCTGTTGTTGTTGCTGTTGCTGAAGAAGATAAGCATCTTGTTGACCTGGATAAATTGGGTTACCCCAAATGTCATACTGCTGCTGTGATCCATCTGAAAGATCAAGCAAGTTCTTGTTGTTTCTTGCCTCTTCCTCTTCACGGCTGAGTCTAAGTGCCGTTTCAAGACCATCATCTTCACCTCTAGCTGCTCTTCTTCTTCTCTCTTCCTCTTCTGCAGTTCTCTTACTCTCTTCAAGGGCTTCTCTCATCATTCTTTCCTCCTCTGTTTCATCTTCGTCATCATCACGAGAAGGTCTCGATCTACCATTCCTTCTGTTGGAGGCACGCAACTCTCTCTCCATTCTCAATCTTTCTTCATCTCTCAACAAGGAGGTAAGTTCCTTAGCCTTGACTCTGATGATACTTCCTTGGTCATGGCCGTCTTCATCGACGTATTCAAACTCACGAAGCGTCTTAATGATGTAAAGGTTGTCTCTTGACCAACGCACAACGTTCTCCGAACCACAACGCACAAGGAAATCCAACACGGTGAGTGCCTTAGCAACATGACGCCAGTTCTTACCCTTATCGTTCAAACGCTTATCAATCATGTCCATAATGTCGAGGAACTCGGTGCTGTTGGAAAAATGTTAGTTTTTTGGGTCTGTATCTCGAGGAAGAAGTGGAGGGGGGCGATAAGATATGACAGGGGGATACTTACTGCTCGTATGTGAGATCGGCGATGTCTTCCATCTCTCCATTTGAAGGACCGTATGGCTCATTGGATGTTGCTATATCAATTGATGTTAGTGACCATCTTTATCTAGCGTAGATTTACTGCATGGCCTCTTGATTTTGGTGATGGAACTAGAGGAGGGGGCTTCCCATGCGGTATTTCAGCGGAGGAAAAGAAGAAACGCACCGTTTCGGACGCGGACTTGAGCTGAGGAGTAGCCGTTGACGACGTTCTTGAGAGAGCGCTTGAGGGCCTTGGACATTGTCGTTGATTGGTTGTTCTAGTGCTGTTTTGTATATGTGCAGTAACCGTTTAAAACGGGTTGTTTCTTAGCTGTCCTATAAGTTTCTCGGAAGTTCCGCGAATCTGGCACTGCCCGAGATGTCCGGGTGTTCTTCCAATTCGCGCTCCAGCGCGGAATTCCGCTCGATCAGGCCATCTCTCCACCTTCACTTTCTCTATAAAAGCCACACTTTTTTCCCCTCTCTCTTTTTTCCTTGTTACAATGTTTCCATTCAGATGAGATTTATTCCATTGGTGGTTGCAATAACAGCTTTCATCATTTGGAGATACAGTATAACACATCAAATGTCTGGCCAACCAGTCGTCGTTGTCGGTACAGGCCTTGCAGGTCTCTCCTCTGCGTACACACTTCTTCAACGTCAGATCCCAGTTGTTCTCCTTGAGAAGAGCGATAAATTCGGTGGCAATTCAATCAAAGCCTCTTCAGGGATCAATGGTGCTTTGACTCCAACACAAGAGAAACTCGGTATTGATGATTCTCCAGAAGCTTTCCTCCAAGACACTGTCAAGTCCTCAGGTAAACTTGGTAACATTACACTCCAGCATGCACTTAAGAACGATTCCAGATCTGCTATTACTTGGCTACAACAAGAGATTGGTGTGTCGCTTGATGTCGTTAACAGGCTTGGAGGCCATTCACAATCAAGAACTCATAGATCCGAGGGGATCCCACCTGGGTTTGAGATCATTTCCAAATTGAAGAAACAAGTTGAAAATCAACCAGGATTGGATGTCCGTTTCAAGACCAAGTTAACTGGATTGGACGTGAGAGACAACCAGGTGTATGGAGTTGAATATGTGAACTTGGACACCGGTGAGAAAGGTAAGATCGATACACAGAACGTCATTGTCGCCACTGGGGGGTTTGGGTTTTCCAAAGAGCTTTTGAAGAAATACAAACCTGAATTTGTTTCATTACCAACAACTAACGGTGATCATACGTTGGGTGAAGGACAATTACTTCTCGAGGAAATTGGTGCTGAACTTATCGATATGGATCAAGTGCAGATCCATCCAACTGGATTCATCAAACAGGATGATCGTGATAATAACTGGAAGTTCTTGGCTGCCGAGTCTCTCAGAGGTATCGGTGGTGTGTTGTTGAATGAGAGTCTTGACAGATTCGTTGATGAGTTGACCACTAGAGATAAAGTTTCGGAGGCGATCTTGGAACAACCGGGTCAAAAGGCATATCTTGTTTTGAACGAGGACATGTACCGGGAATTCAAATTCCAAATTGATTTCTACGTGAAGATGAAACTGTTTGAGAAGACATCTTTGTCCCAGAAGTTCAGTGTTGAAAAAGCCGATCATGCTTTAGAGGTGTTGAACGAGTACTCCACAAGTGAAGACCACTCGTTCCCTCGTGGTCATAAAGCGCATGTTTTCGACCAGATTGATGCACAAACCCCGTTATACATCGGTGAGGTCACCCCGGTGGTTCATTTCACCATGGGAGGTGTTAAGATCAACGAGAAAGGCCAAGTCCTGGACAAAAACAACACCGTTGTGAAAGGTTTGTACGCTGCCGGAGAAGTTTCCGGGGGAGTCCATGGAGAGAACCGTCTCGGAGGAAATTCTCTCTTGGAATGCGTTGTTTTCGGTAAAAGAGCTGCCAATGACATTCATATATAAGCACATACAAATATAAACACATACAAACAGCAATAAGATAAAGATATATAAAGTGGACACCATCGCTCCGTCGGAAGCCGAGCCAAATGCCGCGAAAAGTTGAACGAACAAAAGCTTTGTCTTACAGCACTGACACCCACATTGTCTCTCCATTTATAAGGAAAAAAGCCACAGATCCAGGAGAAATGCTCACACGAAAGACAGCACAGACACTGCGAAGCCTCACGAGGTCGCAGTCCACACAGACGCGGTTCCGAGAGACAATGTCCTCCATCGCTTCACAGGTGATGATCCTCACCGCACCGGCATCGCAGACTCCACAGCCCATTTTCAAAGGAGTTACACTGTCGAGTGTCTCCTCGCTGTCGATTGACCCTTACCCGCTTGTCCAGTTCAATCTGATGAAACCGTCGCTAACGGCGTCGTATCTCCACGCGTATGAGACGTTTGCATTGCATGTGCTTTCACCTTCACAGTACTCGTGTGACCTTGCTAGGCTCTTTGCACGTAATAGACATTTTGACGAGTCTACTAAAGAATGGGTGCCATTTGAACCTTTCAAACAACTCAAAGACACAGAATATGAGATGTATCCAGGTGTCAAAGGCTGTTCGTTACCCATTTTAACACAGGTGGAAAGGGTTATGATCTGTTCCAAAGTAAAGACTCTGAATATCCAGGACCACGAGATTTGGATTGGGAGAGTTGAAGAAGTTATTGAGAGACATCAAGGTTCAAAGACAGGTGGACTGTTGAATTTCAATAGGAAATTCCATATGGTTGGTGAGGATTTGCATAAAGATACAAAAGTTGATTAACAGCATAAACCCTTGACTGTTCTGCATTGCTAAATATTGTATTAGATACTTATACATAGGGATAATTCCAATTTCATGATCACATGAAGTCCATCTGATCGGTAGATTACTTCACCCTTATATGCAACCAGAAATGTAGAGCTGTCTATCAGCTCTATGGCTTTATAATAGCTCACTTTTACATATGAGCAGTGTTATTCTATAACACCTCTGGAAATGTACTATTGTTATCTGTTTACAAAGTGATAGACTACGTGGAGCCGATATAATGACTTTTCTGTCCATATTATACAAGTCATTCATGAGCTCTTATCCACTCCTTTTAAAAGGAGCATAATGCCCTCTCACTTTCATTCAAACTTCTTCATCTCTTTCCCAGTACATAAAATTATGAACTCATTAATAACTTCGACTATTGCCTTGCTGGCGTTGAGTAATCTGACAAGCTGGTCCACCACAACCCTTGCACCTTCAACCACTTTGGAACCGGTTGGTACCCCACAGTACACCGCTGCTTATGAGCCTGTTGTATACACACCTGATGCGTACCATGCCTCATATACTCCAGTTGTTAATATTGTGATCCCCACATCGTTCCCCACTGATGCTCCATACGCTTGGGATGATGATGATGACATTCTGGCTGCAGATGTTGGTCCGTCTATCTTTGATGATGAGCTTTCATTCAACTCTCGAATGACCGATGAGGAGTTTGCAGATCAACTTGAGGAAGCTTATGACCTGGCTTATGAGTTGTATGACTCTGCTGGTGCAAAGAGAGAATGGGAAGCATTGGAAGCTCAAGAGATCAATGCAGCAGCTGCAGAGACGTTCCCAGAATGGACCGTGGATTTACTCAAGACATTGGAGAAGATGTATCTCGGTTTCACCGATGGTACTTGCCGTGCTCTTATGGACTCATTTGCACAATTGCCGAATAGCCCCGTTGCGCCTTTCTCTTACACCATTTTCTGTGCCAGTTCCTTTGTTGGTTATCTCAAGTTGTCACTTCTCCGCTGGTTTACTGAGAACCTCGTCGATACCACTCAGACCAGTGGTGAAATCATGGAGTCAATAATGAGTGGTCGTTTCAATGCCGAGGATTACAAAGACAAGCCCTACGTCTTGAGTGAGAGATTTGGTGTCACTTATGAACCTTTCACCGTTTACCATAAAGTTGCACCTCACTTCACAGTTCCCTTGCAAGTTGCTTTGGTTCCTCCAAACACACAGACTTTCCCATTTGGTGCTGATGCATTGGCCCCGTTGAACTACAGTAACGCTATAGGTGCAGTCACTTACTTTGACATGAAAGGCATCGAGAAGGTGTATAAGGACCCTCGAGTACTTCAAGAGGTGAAGAAGTACATGACCAACATTGAACACCACTTCATCCTGGCCCAGCATGACACCGAGGACTACGTCACGCTGTTCACAGCTGTGCACAGTAACCTCAAGTCCACCGTGAAGAAGCTCTTGAAGATGAAGCCCAACTCCGTTTATCCTAGACACATATTCGCTACTCATCATCCTTTAACCACATCGTCGTTCAAAGGTTACAAGTACAAGCCTCACCAGCTTCAGGAGAGCTATTCTTCTTACGATGAAGCCCATGTGGACTACAAGATCAAAGACACAGAGAATAAACTGCTGGGAACTTATGAGGATGAAGACCACAGCCTCCTTTATCTCAAGTCAGGTTTGAAGAAGAACGTGGTTCGTCGTTGTAAGCACTTCTCCGATGCAGCTACAGGTATGGTGATGGAGGCAGAGCACTTCCTTGGTGGGTTTGGATCGTTGGAGAACAGGTGTAAGTCTCTCTTCACAAGAAGATACGAGTCACTCGGTAAGTCTTTGTCCTTTGGTGAGCCTGTTAATGAAGGTGATACTCTTTCGGATGTGGTCTTTGACGTCCCTAAGGTTGATGATGGAGAGTTCTACACACAAATCTCATAAATACATAAATTCATTATTTCTTTCTCATCTTTGCACGAGCTTCATTCATACGCTTCGTAGACTTCTTTCTCTTGACACCGGCAAGACTCTCAACGTCATAGAACTCTCCTAAAGTAGCTTGGGTACCTTCCCTTTTCTTCTTGTTCAAATCTCTAATCAATGGCACCAGCACCTGGTCAACTCTTTCCTGGGACCAGCCAACGGTTTCCATCAAGAAGTCTCTGAGTCTGTCCAAATCCGGGGATCCCCAAACAAATTCCGTTGGATCGTGATCAACTTCAGCAGCTAGATAAGCCTGATCAATTCTCTTATCTGGGAAAGTCTTGTCCAACAATATGTCATTCTTAACCAGCTTCTTTCTCAAACTTTTCTCCCAAGAGTTTTCACTCTTCTGTTTCTCCAAATCATACTGACCTTGCATGAACCAGTCTCTGAAATTTTCCAAATTGCCAAAATTGGCCAAGATCTCCATTGCGAGCACTGGACCCACACTTTTCAAACCTTCTGTGTAATCACTTCCCAAAAGATGAGCCAACTCAATCAATTTTGTTCTTGGCAAACCCTGTTTCTCCAACTCTTTACCGTTGTAAAATTCAACGTAATGCTTCTCATGGAACATGTTTCTATAGACACGATCTCCACCAAACAAGAAAACATCAGAATCATCAGTGATGATACCATCAACCAATTTCAATCTCAAAAGTTCAGCACATTGAGCCTCTGCTTCCATTGGTGCAGTGATATAAGGGATACCGAATCTTGCTAAAAGCTCTTGAACCTCACGGATCATAGTGACAGTGACCTCGTCTGCGTCTCTTAGTTCTCGTTGTTGTTGTTTCTTCAACGTTGATTCCGATTCGAAGAAGTTCAGCACGTGTGGATTGAGACCTTTTTGGAATTCGACATGTTCAAGTTCTTCTTGTTGAAGTTGATCGTTCAATTGTTCTTCTTCTGACTCATAAAATTCGTAGTCAAGTGGAGGTGGTATGTCCTCCAGATGCGTAGCATCTGTTACATCGGTATCATTAGCCTTTGTGTTGTTATCAGTAACATCCTTAGCATCTAGACTCTTAGATGTATCACCAGGCTTAGTAACAGGTGTCTCATCCACAATAACTTCTTCAACCTGATCGTCATCGCTCTCTTCCAATATCTCCTTGGCTTCACTCCAAGAGACCAGACCAAGGGATTCATCATCCTTACGTGTTTTTTCTTCAAGTTTTTTGGCCTTATGTGGAGCAATGAATGAGTTTTGGAACCATGTTGGTAATTTGGGTGGTTCTTTTGATGTCTTTGAAGTCATTGTCTGTGTAGATTCTGTGGTGGTATCTATGGGTGTCGGGTTTGGGGTGTCCAGATGAAGCATATGATCGATTTCGGATCTCACTTTCTCCTGTGTTGGTGGGTTGGTATTCATGAATGGGTTTTGTTTTGGTGTAGGAACTTTTGGTGCAGGAACTTTTGGTGCAACCTTTGGTTTAATGGATGTAGTTGGGGTTTCACCAAAGTCAAATGGGATATCTTCAAACTCAGCATCCTCGTCATCACTCTTATTTACAACCTCTTTGGCACTCTCTTCCAATTTCTGTTGCAGTATCTCTTGTTCCAAAGCCTGTTGCTTTTTCAGATCCTCCTTGGACTTCTTGATGGCTTCTATCAACTCCATCTCTTCAATTGCCTCCAAAGAATCCTCGTCTTCCTTAATATCACTGAGGTTTTTAACTCTAGACTTCGAGGGACTGAAGGAGAACGCTTTGGCTTCACCTTCGGGGAGGTCAGCAGCAGGGGGTAATGGCATCGCACTGATACTCAGATCCTTCTTCTTATCCTTTGATCCAATGTCAACGTCTTCCCATTCGATCTCATCTTCGCTAACGGTTTCACCAAGTTCTCTCCTTGTCTCTCTGTCAATGTCCACGGGGTTTGCAGCTGTTCCGGTGTCATCTTCAAGACTCAGGGCCCACCCACCTTCGGTCTTTTGAATCTTATAAGCTCTGTCCTTTTCACTGGCAATTCTGCGTACCTCATTACCATCTGTGTTCATTCCCGAGATGTTCATCAATCTCTGAGTGAAGTAGTTACGTCTTTGGACCATTTCGATTTGGAACTTGGAGAAGTTCATGCTCTCGGGGAAGATGTTCTCAAGTTGTTCTTTAGAGTACCCCATTCTCAGTCTTGACCGTAAGCGGAGTTGTGATAACACCATGTACTGGGTGGTCAATGGCAACGCATCGAATTCTGGAGAAGCTGGGTCGATTGTGTTGAGGTCTATGCCTTCGAGTTCGTCATACACAGTGGCGTCTTTGTAATCATCGGTGGATATAAGTCTAGCATCTTGTTTATCGTGTGTAAAGCCTTCAATTTTGGGTAGTTCGTATTCATCGTCGCCTTTAAACCTTTTTGTCTTAGCATCTGGATTCTCCTGTTCTTCCATATAATGTAGTTCTTTGTCATTGACTGTCTTCTTCGGACTTGTATGTTCTTCTGTTTTCTTTTGTAATTGCAAAGCAAGCAACTTGGCAGCTGTCTTCTCAGCACTGTCTCTTTTGCCCTGACGACGCTCCTTACGGGCTCTGATGACTTCTTGTTTAAGCCGTGGAGCACCACCGTCAAACACAAACACCGGCAGAATACCAAAGAACAACAGTTTACAAATTCTGCGAAAGAACCCGACAATATGGGAACTTTGGAGTCTGTTACCCTCGGAGGACCGCACAGCTTTGAGGAACTGATACACCCAGATCGACGCATCGACGGCGAGTCTGCGCCTGCTCAGCGACTCCAGCCGAACGGGCCTCGAAGACGGCTCGAGAATCGTCCAGAGATTGTGGACTCCCATTTGTACGTCTTTTCAATGGTTTATATGGTTGTTGTGGTTGTTGTAGTTGGTGGCGTATCGCGCAAACATAAAGAAAAACATCACCATATCACTTCATAAGACAAAGGACAAAGGACAAAGAGACAAAGAGACAAAGGAGGATGGACTCAGAGTACGAGACAGACGACGAGGATGTCCAGGTGAAACGCAGAAGCACACGCACCGCTAAAAGAGGCGAATTAGCTGGACAGAACGGTGGTTACTCGTGGGAAGACGAGTATCAACGGTCATGGGATATCGTTAAAGAAGACGAGGCAGGCTCATTGGCAGGCATCGTTGATGGGTTATTAGAAGCTCGGAAGAAGCGTGTCCTCAAAAGTGTCACCCCGTTCCAAAGAGGTATCATCAGACATCTGATCTTGGTGTTAGACCTCAGCAGCTCGATGCTGGAGAAGGATCTCAGGCCTAATAGACACGCATTGACAATCAACAACGCAATGCTATTTGTCACCGAATTCTTTGACCAGAACCCCATTTCACAACTTGGTATCGTGGTGATGCGTAATGGTGTTGCCCAGTTGGTCTCCCAGGTGAGTGGTAATCCACAGGACCATATCGATGCTCTGAAGACAGTGAGAAAGCTTGAACCGAAAGGTGATCCATCATTACAAAACGCATTGGAGATGAGTAGAGGGTTGTTATTACACGTCGCGTCGCATTGTACCAGGGAGGTGCTTATTGTCTACGGTTCTTTGTTCTCATTAGACCCTGGAAATATCCATAAGACTGTCAATTCATTGGTTGAGGAGAAAGTCAGGGTTAAGATCATTGGTCTGTCTGCACAAGTGTCCATTTGCAAAGAAATTTGTAAGAAGACCAATTTCAATGACGAAAGTTCATATAAAGTCATCTTAAACGAACACCATTTTAAAGATTTGTTAATGGATGCCGTTGTACCTTTGCCGGTGAATAAGATTAACAAGTCATTTACACTGGTGAAGATGGGATTCCCTTCGAGAAAATCCGAAGACATTCCATCTTTTTGTTCATGTCATTCTAAATTGACTTATGGTGGCTACATCTGTCCAAATTGTAAATCTAAGTGTTGTTCTCTGCCTACCATCTGTCCTTGTTGTAACATGATGCTCATCCTTTCCACACATTTGGCACGTTCATATCATCATTTGATCCCATTGAAGAACTTTGAAGAAGTCCCCAAGGCAGATGAATACACTTCCGAGGTGTGTTTCGGTTGTCATACACAATTACCCTCTGGAATAGCAACAAAGACAACGAGTTCGAGGTACAGTTGTGTCGATTGTGGACAACATTTCTGTATCGATTGTGATGTCTTCATCCATGAAACTTTACACAACTGCCCAGGTTGTGAGGATAAATAATCTACATACAAAACATAAAAGATCATACCATTCAGTCATAAAATTTATTTATAATTTGAGCTCAGCGATGGCCTTCTCAGCGGTGGAGGCAGCAGAAGCTGGGTTAACACCGGTGACGATTCTGTCATCAGCAACGGAGAAGTCAACCCATTCGTTAGATGGTGCCTGGTAGATACCACCAGCGTTGGCCAAGATCTCTTCATTGGTCTTCAAGTTGTACTTCTCCAATGCTGGACCCAAAGCGAGTTGGTCTTCAGCAGCCTGGACGAAACAGGTAACCTTCTTACCTTTAACCAACTCTGGCAAACCGGCAAAGATGGCTGGACCGTGACAAACGGCAGCGACAACACCGTTGTTAGCGTAGATCTTCTTGGCAACCTCCTGCAAACCGGTGGCAGTTGGCAAGTCGAACAAAGTACCGTGACCACCGGCAACGTAGAAGATGGAGTAATCATCGGCGTTAATGTCCTTAACGGCCTTAACTTGGGCCAAAGCCTTGTGAATCTCGGCATCCTTATCCTTGTACTCAGCCAAATCCTCCTCGGAAATGAACATTGGTGGCACCAAAGAGTGGTCATCGATACCATAGGTACCAGTCTCAGAGACAAACTGAACCTCGAAGCCAGCCTTCTTGAAAGTGTGATAAGCATGGGAGGCCTCAGACCAGAAGACACCGGTCTTGGTACCGTCGTCGTAGAAAGGACCGTAGTAAGCGGTCAAGACAATAAGAGCAGATTTTGGAAGAGCCATTGTATAAGTTGTGTTATTTGTGTAGTTGTGTAGTTCATTAAACAATTGATTGCCACCGGGGGGAACGTGGCCTATTTATATACTGAGAGTTAGGCTCTCCAGAAAGTGCTGTGCGTGCCCTAACCGATGCACATACATATAAATTTCTTTTTTCTTCCCCTAATGATTTCCTTCTGTGGGCTTCCATAAACCGTCCACTCCAGAGAGGTCTTATTTATAAAGTGATATATATAAAGTATACAGTATACAGCATATAGTATATATAATTGACCTTAATAAATACATTAATATATTGTAAATGATAACTTTTTTAAAGGGTTGCTGTGTATAAAGTTCGGTTCCGGAGGCGTCGATTGCCGATTACATTTTACGCGTCCAATTCCGTAAAAAACAGAACGATCCCATTTCATACTATATACAGCCATCCTCGCTGTTTTCATGGACCTCAAAACCCGCGTGTCGATGTTGTGTTTCAGTAGCAGGGATAAAAAGCCTATAAGCCTATGGGAATGGTCTTACTCTCTGTACTGACCATCAGAAAGAGACTGAAACTGACTGAGACTGAAAGAGACTTGAACAGAGACTACATATAACCTGTTTATAATATAAAGTCTCAATGGATATAGAAATCGAGTCTTCAAGTTTTCGAGCTTTTCTCGCAAATTCGTCGGCAGCGGCTTATGCTTCAACTGACATGCAAGAGAAGCGGGCGCAGTTGCAGGAACAAAAAGATGACAAATACACCGTTGGGATAGATAGGGCATCGGTCTAGCCCTCATATACACTTCATAAAATAGATATAAATGACAATAGACATCCGTTAACTCCGGACAACGGTTGATTTATAACTTATACCTGAAGTATGGTGATTTGTCACCCATCTTGTACAACTCTTCATCACTCAATTGGTCATACAAACCTTTGTTAACTTCATCTTCTCTCCTTTTGTTAATTCTTTTGTAAACTATGATATTCGTGACACACGCGATAAACCCCATAGTGGCAAACCCAAGTTCAAGTCCATGTCCCATGGTAAACTTACCTGGTAAGTAGAAATTTGAAGCAAATGCACCACCTAAATTACCAAACCCAATTTGGAAAGCCATACCAATGGCCCTTTTACGTGAATTGGCCAAGTTATTAGAAAGCCAAGAGATCTCACCTGGGAAAACTGAATACATGGCGATAACGGCAATGAATACACCACCATAGATGACTCTGTTCAAATCCAATTCCTGGCCAATGATAGCCATAATGAACCCAATGATAACAACACCCAAGTCAATCAATATGAAGATACAACGACATTCAACACGATCAGATATGAAAGCCTGGATAACAGAAACAATAGATGCAGACACATAGATTGGTACAGTCATCAAATTAGCTCTGGAAGACGTGTAACCCAAGTTTTTAACAACTGTCGGAAGGAATAACACAATACCATACGTTGGGGTACAAACTCCAATGTTTAGCAACGTACTAGTGTAGACTTGCCAATCCAATACCACCCTTTTCAAAGCAATAATCAATGACACATCTTGTTTATCATCAAACTTGGTGAAGTCAAGACGTCTAACATCTGCACCATCAATTACACGAGGGGCACTCAATCTGTGAACAACGTACTCTCTTTCCCTTGGAGTTAAGAACTTTGCAGTCCCGGGGTAATCTGGCATGATCCAAAAAGCAGATATAGCAACAACAACTGTTAATAAACCTTCCAAGATCAAGATCCATCTCCAACCTTCATAACCACCAACACCATCCATCTTGGCAATGCCAAACGCCAATAACCCTGAAAATGCACCTGCTAATGAAGCACCCGCGTAGAACAATGCCTGTCTAGATTGCATCTCTTCCCTCTTGTAATACATCGTCAATCCAAAAGACATTCCAGGGTATAGACCGGCTTCGAAGACACCAAGTAACAATCTCGTAGCAAATAACCCACCAAAATTGGTTACAACACCCATACAAGTCATACAAATGCCCCAACAAACCATTATACCGGGTAAGAACAAACTAGGACGACCAATCTTCTTCAATAACATGTTTGCCGGGACTTCACAAAAAGCATAAGTGATGAAGAAGATGGTAAGACACACGTTATAACCATGAGATGATAAGTTCAAAGACTCCATCAGACCTTCAATCTTGGCATTGCCAATGGCACCACGATCCAAGTATGCTAATAAATAGAGAACAGCACAGATGGGAAGCAAATGGATATCGATCTTACGAAGAACTTTTGATTCATCGATGTCTGAGTAATCAATCGATTCATCCGTTTCGGGAGATAACTCGAGATGGATAACCTCTGGTTTTTCTTTGTCGTCTGTCATAGTTGTCTACAAACACCTGCAAAACATACACATTTATGAGCACTACCATAGGTCTTTATAAGCATTGTACTAAAGCAACTGTAAGGTAGATGCGGCAGCCCAATGCGGAAAGACGCTCAAGGGGTCCTACCCCACACAACCTTAACTACGAGAACATAAACAAACATGTCCTCTATGACGCTTTGCATGAGGGGTTAGAGAACTGTTGGGTTGCTAATGTATTAATTCTCGCTAAACGAACTGCTCTTGAGCTCACGTGCAGCTGCTCTAGCGGCAGCTCTAATGCTATGTGCTCTCCTCATCGTCTTAGTCCGCAACAACGTGAACATGCCAACTTTCTCTACCTGTACATTCATAGTCTTTTCGGAAAGCACACCCACTGGTCCGACCTCACTGAATGCTTGTCTCTCGCTGACGTGACCTTCGTCTAATCTCTGCTTGAAAGAATCTGTGTTGAACAAGTCCAAGAGATTGTTGACGTTCTCATCACCAACAGGCTTCTTATCGTGACGTCTGTGCCAACTCAGTGAGATCGTTGCAATTGTACTTTTAAGTGTGTACTGGGATCTCCAAGTGTTAACAGCTGGGTCTCGGTTCTCCTTTTCTTCCTGTTCTTCATCGGTGGAGTCTCCTGTACTTATATCATGAGATGCCGAGAGTTGTTTGAAGATCTGCTTAGTCTTACTGGTGAGCCGTCTGAGAGTGGAGCGTCTACTCAACTTATCCTGTTCTTCATTCCCACCAGCTTCGACATATTCAGGTTCAGCTTCTTGAATAGAGACTATCGGACTCTGTTTGGGGACAATCTCCTGAGGCTCCTGAGGTGGAGTATCTTCATCATCTTCATACTGATAAGAATGAACACCTGATACATCTTCGGTGAACAGAACATAGTTTCTGTATTCATTTTCAACCAGAATCAAATGTGGGGAGATCCTTTCGTCATCTTCTTCATCTTCTTTATCGACAACATCTTCTTTGTCTTCTCCACCAGACTGAGATCCAAGCTGACCCAGAGATTCCTGACTGATGACGTTCAATGGATGGGTATCTCCAAAGATTGAATTCTCATCTTCAATGATCACTTTCTTGCTCTTCCTCTTATTGAACCATTTCTTTGGTGAGTGGAGGAATAACCGATATGAAGAAGCACCCGAGGCATCTGGTGGATCAACAAACCCCAATTCATCAAAGTTAGACTCTTGTGGACCAGTAGGCAAGTTGTCAATCTTGGGAAACAAGCAATCGTCATAACCGGATCCAGTGGCATTAACAGCACTTACAACGGCAGACGAGTGTCCAAAACGGTAATGCGAAACGTAACGGAGAGGCTCTGTAGATGTGAACCCCGATTCAAGAAGTTCATGTGACACTGGACGAGAATCTGAACCCGGGTTGAAAGAAGGCTCAGCAGAATTCTGTTGATAGAACCCAATGAGGCTCTGAATAGCCGACATAGTGTGAGTTATGACCTTAAGGTCATTGTTTACAGAGACTTTCTATGCAGAGTGGTAAATTTTTCATTATGACGTTGATGCCGGTTTTGTGGCATTTCATGAAAGGTAAACAAAGCCGCATGGCGCGGTATAAATAAATATCAGATGAACTCCGTAGCGTATGGTTTTTGACGTTTTCTTTCGTTCCAATGCAGTGTAGTACTCAATCGGTCAAACCACGCATTCTTAGAACCTGATTTCTTAATACACGGAATTGGGAATCTACTTGCGGTGACCGTTACAAAATCTCCTCTTCCAAGTTCAACTCTGTTTTTACCATCAAATGAGCACCAAGCTGTAGATCTCGAGTCATATGGGACACCGAGTCTCAAAATAATGGATTCCGGAATGACCAAAGGTCTGAAAGATAAAGTATGTGGACAAATTGGGGAGATGAGGATACCCGGAATCTCCGGATGAACAAGCGAACCACCGGCACTGAGAGAGTACGCGGTCGAGCCACTCGGAGTAGATATGATCAACCCATCTGCGTCAGCGGTTGTTAAAGGTTCACGATCACTGAACACTTCCAAAGAAGTCATTTGGGCATTTGGACCTCTATCGATGACCACCTCGTTGAAAACCGTAAACGTTTCAAAAATCGTATGGGACTCCGTGTCAACACCCAACTTCTTAACCTCCTCGGACAAGTCACCTGTTGGACTCCCCGGGTTCTTAGATTTCATGATGGTACACTCAAATCTCATCCTAATCGAGCATTGATAACCCCTTTCGATGATCCTCGTCATTGTTTCTTCATAATTTGCAACATCGAAATCGGTCAAGAACCCTAATGACCCTATGGAAAAGGGTAAAACAGGTGGGATAATCGTTTGGAAGATCCATGAGGCATACAGAACGGTACCATCACCACCAAAAGTCAATATCAAATCAAAAACCTCTGGT
Organism: Petasospora amylophila; assembly: GCA_030557155.1. NCBI lineage: Eukaryota > Fungi > Ascomycota > Saccharomycetes > Phaffomycetales > Wickerhamomycetaceae > Petasospora > Petasospora amylophila. The sequence continues at coordinate 305,060 of JAKTVK010000006.1, read as the reverse complement.
CTATAAGAGCATCGATCCGCATTCCAGAAATTGATCCTTTGCCTATGCTCCGGGTGCTGTTTGATAGTCTCGGCATACTTGAAAGCAGGCTCTTCTTGTAACTTGTCTTGGATGAACACTTTGATCTCTTTGTTATATTTCAATAAGAATTGTGTAACGACGTTGGCCCATTGGATAGGCTCCGGATCGAACAGTTTCGTCACTATCATGATGTTGGTGATCTTGCTTCTGATGTTCACATGGTTTAAAGTGGCCTCGATGTCTCTAATACCACTGAGAATCTTTCCCAATTGTCTCTTGGTCATGAGTGCCGTCGAGAGAGTTGATAGCTTATGCTCGAGACACACTTTAGTGCGTGCATCGTCTTCGAACCCGGGTTTCTTCGGCTTATCGTCGTCTTCGAAGTCAAACAGATTGATGTTGTTGAGCTGGGCATTCAATAGCGACGGTAACACCGGTTGATCACCGATGGAGAATCTTCGATGTGGTATAGAAGGGGATCTGGGTGTGTTAAGCCCCGTAGACGACGAACCGGAACTTATCGACTCCAACACTTTCTCATTGGTTCTCAAAATGTCACCTTCGTTGGCTCTGCGGAAAGTGAACTCCTTCAAACGCTCATTTAAACATTCAACTGCTTCGGAAGGTGAACTGTTTATGTCCCTCAAATCGCCTTCAGAGCTGTCTGATCTAAGCATAGCGTACCCGTCAAGGTCTGCTATGCTCGTGACGCTTTTGCTGAGAGGATGCGGTTGCTTCGGTCTTGTGTTCGGGGAGGCGCTCATCTCGTAATTCTTTGTATGGATAAACTAAAAGGTCAAAAGGGGTGATGTCCGGGGAACCAGCAAGAGGAAATACTTAAATTGGGAGTGGCCGTACCAGACACATCATCGAACGAGTTCGCGGTAGCTGACTCAGCAACTACGCTATGCTGACTCAGCAGGATAACCTTAAAACCACTCTTAAAGCGACTAGTTCTTTGAATTGAATGGTATTCCCGTGGTGCTAAAAACATTAACCGCAGATACCCGAAAACAGAAGACCTCCAGCCTTCTGCAGCTATGTTTTGCCTTGGTGTATAGTTTATAAGGATATGATTATAGGAAGAAGTCAGGGATGAGTAGGTTCAATTTAGCCGTCAGCTTCCAGTTCAACCTAATCAACATGTATAACTTACGTGAGTGAAAAATCACTTTCGACCGTCATCATCATCGGCGTCATCACCTTGCAGGGAATATTTCCCCCAGATCCCCCAAGTTGGCCTTGGAACGAACGGCCTAGTATCGTATTGTAACTTCTTGTTCAATAGATGGAGCAGAATTGCTGCTGGGTGATAGTGCAAGGTTGCGAGTGCGATAGCTTCAAGCCGTTCCGGACTTGCTTTCTCAATCACTGATGAACGTAGATCGGGGAAGCTGAGCGTCCAGATATGGCGTATCAATTCCGGTTTAACATGAACACCGCCTTCCGTCTTGACATTGTCCCCATACTTCTTTATGACTTGGTCAAACCATTGTTTAGTAGGAGATCTTGGTAAGTCACACCCCCACGCATTTGCAAAGCATCCTCCAAACACCCCGGAGCAACTGATGTTCAAAGCCTTAGTGTTAATAGTCCAGAAGGCTTTGAGTGGGTCAAGTCCAAATGCAATGTTTAGCTTTGGCTGGGCATCAAACCACTGCTTCTCCAAAGCAGAACTTATAAAACAGGGAAAGATATGCACACCTTGTTCTGTAGTCAATAGACTTAAGCCCCCAAAGGAAGGCGCAAAAGTGAAGCCCTCAACTCGAAATTCTGGGCCAGGTTTCTCTGTCATGAGAGGGTGGATGGTGAAGTTAAGAACACCTAAAGATGGTAATGATTCAAACAGATCCTCCTCTTCGCCCACCGTTAAGAAGGGCATCTCGAATCCGGATAAATGCATCCTAAAGAATTTGGCACCATCTTTATAACCTCTAAGAAGTGATTTCCACTCAGAGCGTGCCAATAGATACCTCGGCTGCTCCCTTCCAGGACACACTTGGTAAAGTCCAGGATCTTTGAGCACTTTGAAAGATTGCCAGCGATCGGTTTTGGCACCAAATGATCTCCAAAGCTCACTAAGATTGGCATGGAGAGCGAGAACCAACATTCTGAAGCGCTTTAACTTTGGAGCCACCACGGGAGGTACAACGACCGACTCCTCATCAATCTGGATGGTCAGAAATTCACAATCCGGGAAATTCAACTCATAATCTCCCTTGGATTCATTCCCATGTGGATTCCAAGAGATAGCTTTAACATCGGAGAAGTCAACATCGTTGAGAATGGACGTTGGAACACCCCTTAGATAAACTGAGATGAAATTTTTTACAAATGAAAAGTCTTGTGTATGTGAATAACACGGGTTCTGCTTCCCACTGGTGTGGTAAACAACAGTTGCAACGTCAGTGACCTCGAGACGCGACATCTCTCTTTGTCCTCCTTCGTTGTGTTTTGAATCAAGATCACTGCATGATTCATACGTCTCAGCAATATATGCGAAGAATGGATGCTTAACAACTTTGGTGCCAATGGTGTTGTCATGTATAGAAGGGATGATCCCTTGATAGTGAATAACCAACTGTCTCACACCAGGAGCTGTGATGGAACTCAACTCTTGCATCCATAAAGGCTTTGGAAAGACTACCGTAAGCTCTGTCAGAGCTGGGAGATCAAGGTGAGTTACCAAATGTGTGTTTTCAATGCGTAATGTGCCTAACTGTGCAAAGGATAAGCTCTCCTTCAACAAAGTTTTTGATGTCATTATATTTTGGGTACACTCTCTCCACTCAGCCTCAAGACCTCGCTCGTCAGCTTCCTGAGAGATTCCACCATATTCTGTGAAGAATAGTCCGACATTCGGGTCTTTTGAAGGGTATGTTGCGTGTCCAATGTACCATTTGGTCTGTGGGGATCTGCAAGTCAATCTGTAACTCAAGTCAACATTTACATCCTGACTTGTCAGGAAATCTGGATGTAAGAAGACAAATGAGGTCGAGTCAAACTTGATAGGCTGATGCGTAGCCATTGTACCGATGGCAGTCTCGCTCAATAAGTATTTCTGTGTCTCAGGATGGATGCACTCTATGAGCTTGATCCTATGGGTAAGCTCTTGCTGTTCATAAAGGGGATGGGTGACCTCCTTAATGACTTTGGTTTTAGGATTAGGGTCAGCATCCAAATGATACTTATCAACACCGGGCACATTGAAGAAGATCCCGTAGTTAAACTCATGGTCAGTGATCAGGACAGTGTGTTTCTTCAGCTCTGGAATGGCTTTGATGAAGGACTGGATTGTGAAGACGTCCAAGTGGGAAGCAATCCCACAAAGCACTTCAACGTTGAATTGGAAGTTGTTAGTAGTCATAATGCAGTGACGACTTGAAACGTGGCTGGTTTAAGGGACTACAGACAAACAAACTTTCATGAATCTTCACCCAGATATATAGTCTATGGCTTTTCTGTCCAGGATGCGCTGGGCCCTTTTTCTGTCCGCGCTGTACTGGAGGGTTCTCTGTCCTAGCATCTACCCCCACGATCTCGGTCATTACAATTGATCTCTTTGTGATCTATGTAGTAAAGATAAATGGTGTGAATGGGGTCAAAAAGGATTATGAAAGGGAAACCTTCAAGATGAGGTGCGTGGCCGTACCAAACACATCATCGAACGAGTTCGCGGAATTGCGCTCCATCAAAACACCGCGAAACCCATCGTATACAAACCTCAGCAGCGGCTTTGCCGGATCCCTCTTTTTATCGATCTTTAAAAGCCACCAAATTACAGCAGTTTACAGACAGCTCCAAAAATGGAACAGCAAGCGCTGCCCACAACGGTGCTCCCACAGGCCTCTTTCCGGGACACCCTGGCGGTTCTGGCGCTTCTTCTGTCGTTGCCGCCGGCACTCAGCGCTTTGGCGTTGGGCGTCTACGTCTTCTTCGCCGTGTCCGTTGGTTCACATACTTTGACAACGGCGCTTTCAAGGCTCTTACGAGGGAACTCGTTTGATCCGGAGCTTGTGTTGACCCCGGTGACATCCAATAAAGAGAAGGAGGAGAAGAATAAAGACGAAAAACAACCATCAACGAGTTCCCCACTCATCCTCATCGGACTGTTTGACTTGTTTGTATGTGCAGTGCTCCAATTCACAGGTCCTTGGCTAACACGAACGGTGTTTGTCCTCGCTAAAGCACTCGTTGCCGCCTCTGTGAGTGGTGATCGTTTACTTCGTGTGTTATTAGCCGTGTGTGTCGTTGGGTTGACAGAAGTTGGTTTTAGTGCCTCCGTGGGGTACTTTGAATCACGGCTCGGCATCAGGATTAGCCAAGGCACACAACTTTTCCCACACATGCTACCACAGAGCAGCTATAATTACGATTTCGGTTGCTATTACTATAATTTTGGCTTCAACTATTTTGCCACTGTTGTCAATTTGAGCAACCTTTTATTAGCCGTCCATGTGGTGCTTGTCGCATTTGCATCTGTTTTCCGTACAAATTTCCTTTCCAAATCACTTAATCAACTCTCAGCAAACAACGATCTACCTCCAACATACAGCCATCTCAAAGTTAAAGACCGCACCCAGGCGGAGACACGAGTAGTTCAAGTTGAACTGTCACAAGAGGTTGCAGACACAAAACTCGTTCTCGATTCTGAATTCCCCGAGGAGGAATCTACAACGCCTGCAGCATACATCGAATCACAACAAACCACTCCGAACCCGGTATCCACTGAAAATGTCGTTTCACAGAATTTTGAAGTGTTTTGCGCTGCACCTTCGAAAACTAGACATCGTCAACCTTTATGGGCTCTCTTTGCTGCATTGAGAGCCATGGCTACTCGTAAAGACATTTACTCAGGTGAAATCGATGCTAATGACGTTAGCAACGCCCTGGTTTTATCAGAGTATACCAATGCGTATGATGACCATGTCTTTGCCAATTATCAAGAAACTGGGATTGCCAAAGAACGTATCAGGATTTTCATCGGTTACATTGGTGAAACTCTCATCAGTTTCCAATTGCAAAACTACGAAGAAGGTGCCGTTATCATCCGTGTCAATGGTGTTGTTTGGTTCCAAGTGTCAAAAGGTACTTATGGAGGTGATACTTTCTTCATAGTTGGTGGGTTAACACCATTATCTCAATATGATATCCAGTTCATCATTGAAGAAGTTGATTCTCAAGGAAACAAACGTCAACATTTGGTTGATGACTTGATTGTCAGTACCGTTGACAACAGAGGTGAGTCTCTGCCTATATCTTTGAACTCTGGTTCCAACAACAAAGTTCTCAGCCCGCTGGTTACTCTCCAGGGAAGTTTGATCACTACAAATGAGAATTTGACTAAAGAGAGGTTGAAGTTGAAGAAGCAGAGGAAAGAGATCAGTAAGAAGCTGACCGCTTTGAGAACAGAGATTGAACAATTGAAGGGTAAAATGACAAGTTCTGACAGAAATGACGAGAAGAATTATAAAAAAGTTTTAGCATTGAGAGTTACTCTGAAGCAGGCTGAAGAGGACGTCTCAAAAGTTGACCAGGATACAACTGATCTGGATGTGCATCTCAACGAAATCAGTGAGATTCACATGGTTGAAAAACGTCGTTTCGATCAATTTGCAAGAACTCATCAACAATTCAAAAACGCCTACCTGGCAAAGATTGATGTGAAGAGAAACAAGCTGTCGGACTTGAACAACGAGCTCGAGAATCTTCAAGCTAAGAAGGACAGGCTCAGTGTCAAGTTGGGAAAGTTACAAAGCGACATTGAGAAGGTTAACAAGGAGGTTGATACCCTGCTGAACACACATTTGGAGTCGAGATTGAAAGCTAGAGAGGACAGGGCTTTGAAAAGGGATGGTCTGTTGAAAGAGTTCACCGCTGAGATCCAACGTTTGGAGACGAATCTTATGAGGTTGGCACAGGAAAACGACAGTTTAAAAGCTCAACTGAGTTCCTCATGAGTGCCCATTGTGTTTATATGCATTGTTGTAAGTTTATTTGTGTTTTGATGCGCTGTAGAAGTATATATATACATATCTAAGGGCCCCTGCTTAGTCAGCGCTTAGTCATTGTTTACTTTTTGACAGGCTGTGGTAGCGGGGCAAACTTCCAAAAAACTGAGAAAAAGGCAGCGGGCGCAATCGCTTCTTTCAACGGCAAACAACTTTGCAATTAGCCGCCACATCAGGAAAACGTCTTTATATGGACAACAAGCGAAGAATGAGGAAACCGATCGTTTGCAACGTTTGCCGCCGCCGTAAGATTCGGGTAAGTTTACCGCCGGACGCGCCTCTCGGAGAAGCTCGGAGTGCCCCGTATTGTTCTATACAGAGAACTAACAGCCAGCAGTGCGATAAGAACAAGCCAGCGTGCACAGCATGTAAGAAGGCCAACATGAGCCACATGTGCTCCTACGACGACAGACCACACTTCCCTCACCTTGCTGTCGATCATCATCACGGCGGTTCGCTTGCTTCAACGGGCGTCTTCACAGTGCAACAACCCCACAACAACAACAACAACGACCATCTCCAATTCCAACAGCAGGTGAGGCCGTACAGCGGTGGGTCCGTCAGTCCCCAGCTTCAGACACCGACGCCGTATGGCAGCGGGCCGTTCCCACAGGCGAATACGTATCCAATGCCACCACCGGTGCAACAATTAGAGCAACAGATTCCCATGGCTATGCAACTACAAATGCATCAACAACGATTGCAACAGGCACAGTTCCCATCTTTCCAACTGCAACTGCAACAGCAACAACAACCACCACCACAGTACCAGCCTATACCAGTTCAGTACGCTCCTATTCAACAGCAGCAGCAGCAATGGAGTGTTCCATCAAGTGCACCTTCGCCGTCTCCATACAGCTCTTACCCACAGCAGAGTTATAACCCACAACAAACAGAGCTTGACTTAACGAAACAACGCGTTCATCAAGTTGAACGTGCACCACCACCGGCACAACCACCCATGACCCCATATAGCAATGGCACCAGTTCTCTCACCAGTCAACAACCACAATCTGCAAACCAGCACAAGTCGGTACAATCCCCGGAGTTGATGCTTCCAAATAGCAAACCAATTGCTAAAGATTTCCCACAGTTGATCGAGAACAGAATTGAAAACCGCATTGATCCAATGTTCTTTGACCCCGAGGAGGTTCTCCATACACATAAGAGAAACGTCCCACAGTCGAAATATCTCAAGCTTGAATCTGATGGATTGTTTGAAAACAATGCGCTTGCCAAGAAGGACGTTTTCCAAACTTTGTTCTACTTCCAATTACTCAAATACGGTGAAGCGCTTCCAAATAACAAAAAACTCATCGTCAACAGTCAATCATCTCATTTCACAAAACTTCTCAATAACCCACGTTACTCTATTCAGGATTTCGTTAAGTACAAGAACACAGAGCTTGTGCCTTTTATCAAGGAAATGGAGAGTTGTCTCCCGAAGAGGAAGTTCATCTGGATGATGATTGATCTGTTCTTTGAGCAGATTTCGTATCCCTTTTTACCCATTTTGGACCAAGAAGAGTTCATGAAGGATGTGGCAAAGATCATTGGTGAAAGGGATGACTCAGAGACAAAGACTAAGTTCAAAGTTGACGTGGATCGAAACTCTGATTTCATCACCACGGAATTTCTCATCATCCTTATCCGTTTGGTACAAATCTCATTGGTGTCGACACTAAACCCAAATGAAAAACAACTGTATCTTTTGAAGAATTGCAACCCTTCCAATCGTCTTGACCACCACATCGAATTGTTATACATCATCATTACCACTGCCTTCGATATTGACAGTATCTCTCTTCTGAAAATCTCCCTTTTCAGAATCGTTTACGCTCATCATTCATTCAATGGTCGTATTCCAGGTCTTGATTTTTCCCCTGCTTCCTTGATGACTATTGCCATCTCCGCCAGTATCAACAACGAGAACGAGACGGGTCATGACCATACCCTGATCCAATTGTGGTACCATCTGTATTACTATTACTATTATCTCTCTTGTCAACGTGGATTACCAATTTTTTTAACTGAAGATTTCTTCCATTTGGAGATTCGTGATGCTACAGAGCGTCAATTATTTGAAAAATCCATTAAAGATTCTCATGTCAAATGGGCCAATTTCTTCATTGCCATTAAGAATCTTTTGAACAGACTCCACGTTTTCAGTACGGTATTGACTTTATCAATGCTAGAGAAGCTTATGAAAGAGGTGTCTGACTCTTTGTATAAAGTCCATGGTAAGTTCAAAGACGTTAAACTTTCCTCAATCAGTGATTTCGATAAAGTTACTTTCACTATCCATCATTTGAACTTCATGCTTTGTCAAGCCAATGTCCTTGCCCTTGTCATTGTCCATTTTGAGAACGTTATCACCACAGATGATAAACCCGAGTTTGAAAGGTTTATGTATGGTTTCATCGATTTGCAAGTTGAAGCGTTCGCTGATATCTTTGACATTGTTGAAAATTTTGACAAGTATTACACTTCTGGTTTGGATTTCCTCATCATTGGCTGTCTTCTCCCTGTCATTGAAAAATTGATGAAGGAGTTATCCTCGTTCCTTGTTCGTGTGTTGTACTTCCGTAAGGAATGTGTTTGTGTGTTCCAGTTCTATTTGAACCTTTTAGATTGGCTTGATAACGTTCCACAATTGAAAGAGTACTTCATAGCTTGGAAAGTTAAGAACAGAATCAAATTATTCATGCATATGGCAAAAAAACACATCACTGGAGAATTGGATTGTTTTGCTAAAAATTTCGAATTCCATGGTGAAAAGATTGTTTTTGAAACTGTTCCAACCAGGTTCGATAGTACCACAGATGCCGATTGGACAAAGATGGATGAATCATTTAATCGTTTGAATCTTAACTTCCCGAACTCAAAGTATAAAGGTATCAAGACATTTGATGACGTTTGGCGTGCAATGGATTTTGAAGAGCCATTGTATCACTTTGAGTACTTCCACTAATTTCCACCCACTGTATTATTATGTTTTCCCCGCTGCTTTATTTCTTTCCCATTCACTTATGCTTACGAATGTACTCTCCTTCCGACTCTTATAGATTATACGATATGACGCTTAACATAGATACATTGATACAATATAGATACAATTGAACGTAGATTAGTAATAGTCGACTAACAGGGACACCCTGATCTATAGCTATTTAGATGGTCAGTTTACTTCAATCCGCCTTGGATTCAGCTTCATGTGTGATACCTTGAGATATAATCCTTGTATCTTGTGAGGCTTTAGAGTTTAAATGTTATGATCTCATCCCAGAACCTCATTAATAATACGCTGCTTAGGTTGCAGGGGTGTTGGCTCGTAATATTTTTAGCGTACAGCTGTTCAACTTCTGGGGTTCACTGAGCTTTGTTGCGTGTGTGGATAAGGTTTTGATACAGGTTTGGACTAATGTACCTTGCGTTGATGCGGAATGGTACACACTAATGGTTACGACGAGCTTATCTTCAAATAGCTAATAACTGACACTCGTACAGCCAACACACTCAACGGCTGTGGTATTGTTCCTTAGCCTGCAATCGCCTCTTAGGGACGGTTTCTCTTCCGGAAAGAGAACGTCGGCATTTTGTGGTTACATGATGAAACATGGGGCGCGCGTGCGCCAACCAACTCTGTCGCAGGACCTTATCGAAATGAGGCGTCCAAAGCTCGGAAAAAACAAATGTAGGCTTATGTTTATTTAGATCGCTTTTACAGTTTTATTGTCAACCCCTTGTGTTTAATGAGCTGTTTGTCCTCTGCTGCATTTGACTGAGAGCCTTCCGGTGGGTCTAAGGCACGCTGTATTCAATACACCTGCGGGTTAATAAACGGACATCAATTGATAGCTTCATGTGTTTCAAACTGCAGCACTGATGAAGAAAGGCCGCTTTGATAAGCGAATTGTCAGTTGGTACCACACACAGGGAGGCTGATCTTCACACCCTCAAATAAGAGTAGCTCTAAGACGTCCAGCGCTGGACAAACGAAGGCAGTGCCCTATATTTTATTGTGTTGGATGGTTTACTCCTAAGTAGAACGGCATCAAATTTATATAACACTGATTGTGCCTTGCAGTTAACGACGTGGTAAGTGTTAAGCCAAGTGTGGATCTGCTTATACACCAAAAAGGGGTTTCAGGGGACGATGTCGATCGGGCTAATGGTGCCTTGGATTAGACCAATATATAATTTACTACAATCCGTGGGGGTGAGTTAGGGGACGTGGTGTGTGAGAGATGGAGGTCCCATGAATGCCCTTAGAAACATGAAACATCGACCAGCTACTCCGCGCTGATGTTTATTATACTTGCAGAGTCTCATGCCTGCACTTTAGCGAAGCAGAACCTGCAGTGGGTCCGGTGTCTACCAAAAAATTCTAGTCCAAAACGCCCCCTCAAAAGGATCAGTAATGATGTGCATCATTTTGAGGCAACTGTTTTGGAACAAATGGAGAGAGAGAGAGAGAGAGAGAAAGAGTATGAACAGATCTGTGCAACCAAACTTATGAGTTGCAGAAGCTGTAACAACTGATGCAGCTTCTAACCCCCGTAACCTGTTTTCGTCAGATCTCAGATCTCGTGGGTGTCATAGACCATAAAGAGCACTGTACAGTGCATTGAACCAGCACAATTAACATAGCTACAAACAACCATTAATGCTAAGATAGATCTCTGGATATCTCATTTGTCGCACCAGCAAATGGCGGGCGGCCGCTGATGTGAATTTGTAGTTACCGTTTTCAGCTGGGTGCAGGCAGGTGCAGGCGGGTGCAGGGCCTTAGCGCAGGGCCGTGCAGATGCAAAAACCTCGGGCGAAACCAGCTAAAAACAGCGAACTTATATAAACACATTGTGCTGCCTGGCCAACGAGTTGAGTGGAGCCCGATCATACACACCAGACTATTACACCCCACACACACAGACTTTCCCAGTTGTCCGTCGTGTCTGCCTTCCAAGAAGCCTTCACACACTACGAAAACAAACAACCATGGAGTTCGACAAGAGACGCCGTCCAGCTTCTCCACTGACACCCCCACAGAACAGTAGCCGGCAGTCGCTGGTGTCCAAGTTCACCTCCACGGTGCCCAGAAGAATGACAAAGAGATCCAAGATCCCTCCTCCGCTTCAACTTGACGAGTTGACACCCCCACCAACGGTACGTAAACAGAGGGTCCGCATGTACTCTTCCCCACTGTTCAATCAAGTCAGTATGGACGATGACGACGATAATGAGACCCTTGAGCTGCCTAGCTTCTCATCTTCCAAGTCCTCGTTAATGGATCTCGACTCACCAACTCCGCTTCAACAAAGGTCAAAGAGTTATGTCAATGAGAACTGCTGTATCTGTGAAGAGGCCATCACCACAAAGCTCACCAACGAGCGCACTTTAGAGCTTGACTGTGAGCACAAGTGTCATCACAACTGTTACCTGGTGCTGTTGAACAAAGACGATATGACCGAGTTGCCTGTGTGCTCCATATGTGGTGTTAAGACAAGACCATTGGACGATGACATCTTGGAGGATCTCTTCTCACAGACTTTGGTTCAAGAGGATGATGGACAGGTTCTTGATTTCCAGGATGAACCAACTCCAATTGTCTCTAACGATCTGCTTCCACAGATCCCTGTCTCTGGCTTCAAAGCCGACTTCTTTGATGCTTCTACCCCATACACCCCACAGAACCAGATGACAAACAACATCAACTCCTCTGGATTCTCACCAACGACCAAGAACCCAGTGTCAGCAGGCTCAAGTGTCTGTTCACATCGTCGCTCTTCTGCCAGATCTAATGCCTCTACACCACGTTGCTCCACCGATGATCTCATTCAACCTCAACTCACCATCCTCTCAGAGTTCCCCAAACACTCCATCAACGACAACTTATCAACGTATCGCTCAACTCACTTGCTCAGCATCTACACCAACGAGATCCTCACACCGAACTACTCACCAGAGCATAACGACAACGAACTCAAATCCCTTATCCACTCCAAAATCATTGCCCATCTCACATCCACAGTGCTTGACTCTAAAGGTGTCAACTTCGACACATTGCCTCAACTACGCATGTTTGACTGTTTCGACATCTCCTTGGACGGTTCCGCATGGGAATACGTCTTTGCCTTCATCTTTGATGAAGTTTTACTGTTGATGAACGAAGAACTCGACACAGTGATTGGCACGGTGATGCTTGGTGACCACTTCACATCATGTTACGCAGTTGACCAAGAAAGGATGGTTTTGTACTTCTCCAGTGCCTCTTTGCCCGAGTTACAGATCCACAGTCAGAACAAGATCATGATTGCCAAATGGGTCGATTTCTTTGATTACAAATTGAGACAGAAGTTGGTGGTGCCATTGGTGCAGATGACTACTAATACTTGGGATTTGGTCGATGACGGTTCAATTGATCTGCCTGCCGAAGTAGTCAAGTTCAACGATTTGACCTCGAGAGGGTTGGATTTGCCATTACAAGTGATGAAGTCTGTGATGACCATGCCAAAGAGATTGGATTGTGTCGTTGTCGCTTGTGTCGCTTTGTACAACGATAGTGATTTGGACAACGATGAATACTTGGCAAAGATCAAAAATTCTTTGAGATTAACGTTGGATGAGCTGGAGAAAGGTGATAGATTCGGGCTGGTGCTCTTGGGGAGATCTGGCAAGCGTGTTCTTGATGAATTGGAGACAACGTATTTCGGTATCACCTCCGCTGACTGGTCTCAATGGGATGATATCATTGATGACCTGACGGTCTACTCCGGCTCCAAGAAGAACGGTGGTGCCAAGATGGATGCCCTGGTGAAGAGTGTTCAGAAACTTGCCACTTTCTGGCCAGAATTGGAGACACGGGACACTGTGAAGAAGATCATGATGATCCGTTCAGGTTGTGACATAGATGAGACGTCTTTCGACTTCAAGCCGGTCTTGAAGTCTGGTTTTACCATCCATGACGTTCTCGTCTCGTCAAAGTACGATCCATTGACAGAGAAGCTTCTGTCTACTTTACCAGAGTTGGACGGCATGAGACAATACCATTTCCAACGGTATGACGACTTCTCCACGTTCCACTACGCCATGCCATCGATGCTTCAGAAATTCAAACGTGTGTTGATCTCCACACTTGACATAGACATGAAGATTGAACTATCTTCTTATGTTTCTTTCACAACTAAACAGGAACACTCATGGTCCCTTCAGCTTAAAGATCTCGAGGATGGTCATTACAGTAACATCCCATTTGAGATCCAATTGGACATTGCTAAGCTTATAACGAGCTATGGGCTCACCAAGAACGAGTTCCATGATATCCCCATCATGAAGTATTCTTATCAGTGCGGTTCTAAGAGCCATGAACGCACTTTCAGCATGAAACTGTGTGTTAATGAGGTGTTGAATGCTTCGAGTTTGATGTCCCCACTTGATGCCCCTCCAGGAACTCCCGGTGACGCTTTTATGGATATCCCATTGTTGCCACCTTTGTCTTCTTTCAAAGACTCGCTGTTTGTTAAGAAACAGGTGGAGTCCCTCGTTATTGAGACTTTGAGTGGTGATGCTAGTGGTGCCGGTAGCATTAGTGAGTTGGTCACTTGGATCTTTGGGTTGATTAGAGGTTGTTCCACCACACACGTTGAGTTCTTCAAGAACTCTCGGTTTAACAAGTATAAGAACTTCAGTTGTTACGTTGATGAGTTGGTTAAGTGTTTGAATAAGATCAAAGATGACGATTCAAAGAAGAAGGATTTGATCTATAAGTTGAAGATTGAGGAAGAATTGGATTGGTTTTGAGATGGACTCTATATTGTTATATATACTTAATGACATGTATTCACTTATTCTTTTGTTTCTTAAGCCATCTCTCGTTGACCTCTTCAAAGGAATCGTGTCTCTCCCTCTTGGCCAATGGGACATACTCATGGACGACTTTACCAACACCACCTCCGATGTTGATCTTGACCTTATCTCTCACAGAATCGAGTTGTGGCTCGGGGAAAAGGTCAAGCATGAAATGGGATACCTGGGACTTGATCTTGTTCTCCAGCCAATTGGCATACACCGTCGAGGAGGTCTTCTCAGCTTTTGTGTTTTGATGAGGATGGATCCATTCCACACTGTCAAACTTACAATCGTACAACACCAAGGGGAAATCTGCACCCATCTCAAACTGTGGTTTCGTTGGATAGTTGTTAACGTCCAACAGATCTTTGACAATCTCCGGGGATTCCAAATGTTGGCCAACGAGGAACAGCACAGCAACCATATTACGCACTTGGTGCCATAAGAACGCTGAGCCTTCCAAGTCAAAACAACACAATTCGTTATCAAACTGGAGGATTTGCGAAGTGATCATCGTTCTCTTATAGTTGGTAATCTGCTTAGAGCCATCCAGTTTGCAGAAATTGCGGAAATCGTGTTCCCCGATGTAATAAGAGGCAGCTCTGTTCATCGCATCGATGTCAAGGTCTCCACGGTGGAACATGTACTTATAGTGTCTTGAAATGCAACTGAACCGAGCATCAAAGTTCTGTGGGGGTCTCAAGCACACAGCGTGGATCTTAACGTCGTCGGGGAGCAACGAGTTGAGGATGTTGATGTAATCAATCTCCTTGGAATCGTTCTCTGGGTTCATTTGTTCCTCCTTGGTTAGATTACTTCTTACGAGCAAGGAGACGACTTGGTTCATGGCACTAACACCTCTATCGGTACGTCCACACCTGCTGAACTTCACCTGTGATAAATCACACTCAGGGATCAGTTTACACCTTTGCATAGCTTCGACGAGTGTTCCTTCAACAGTTGGCAACGGAGTTGGATCCTTCTGAATGGCGAGTCCGTTGTAATTCCAGCCCAAATAAGCAAATTTCAACGCTATGAACCTCTGCGTGAACTTGGAGAAGTCCATGGCACGCTGTTTCTTCTGTGGTTTGGGGACTTTGACGGCATTCTTGCGCAGTTCTGACTCGAGTTCATGGACTCTGGCTATCAGTTGGTCTCTGTCCCATTGGTCGTATTTCTTCGTAGGAGTCGCTCTGAGACCCGCTGTTTTCTGTGGTGTGGACATTCGGGCGCTGCGATGGAGATGACGTGCCAATTGGAACATAAATCCCTTTCCTTCCTGTCCTTTTACCAGTAAATAGGCTGTTTTATAAGTTCCTCGGCCGATCTCATCGGTCAGTTTTTTTTTTTATTTTTTTTTTTTTAATAAAAAAAAAATATTTGGGCAGAGTTTCTGTCTCTCTTTTGTACTATGAAAACCTCATAAAACCTCCATTTAAAGGCTTAAAATGACCACAAAATCGCTGAAATGGTCAGAACTCCAAGACCTGCTGAATCCATGGGTTTACACCGCCGTCGAAGCGCAAGGGTTTGAGCAAATGACCGCTGTCCAAGCTGCAGTTATCCCAATGTTCTGTAAGAACAAAGACGTTGTCGTCGAGGCAGTGACAGGCTCGGGTAAAACTCTGTCGTTTGTCATCCCGGTGATTGACAGATTGACAAAGCTCGAAGGTAGAGGTGTGTTTGCCGTTGTTGTGGCACCAACGAGGGAATTGGCAATGCAAATCACCAAAGTGTTTGAATCTATACTCAAATTCCAACCAAATGAGGATGAGATCTCTACACAGACTGTGGTTGGTGGTGTCCAGTCATTAGAAGAAGACATCCGTTCGTACAAGAAATGCATACCACAGATCCTCATAGGTACTCCGGGGCGTCTCGCAGAGTTTTTCCATAAGGTGCCACCTAAAAAAGTTGAAGTGTTAGTGTTTGATGAAGCTGATCGTCTCCTCGATACCAATTTCCAAAAAGAAGTGGACATCATCTTGAGTGCATTACCGAAACAGAAAAGAGTTGGGTTATTTTCAGCTACGATGCTCTCGGATGTCGCTACACAGAACTTACATCGTACAGGTCTTCGAAACCCTGTGCGTATCGTGGTTAACGCTAAAGGTCATAAGCCCAAAAGTTTGCATTTGTCATACACCGTGGTGCAGCCAGACCAGAAATTGAACAAGTTGTTGTCCATCTTGTCGACATTCCATTTCCGCAAATGTATTGTCTATTTCCCAACGTGTGTGTCTGTTGAATATTTCTATTCATTACTACGTCATTTGTCACATCATTACTCCTTGGATCTCAACTTCTACTCTTTACACGGTAAGTTAAAGACATCGGCACGTATGAAAACATTGGAAAAATTCGAACAGAATAACGATACCAAATCTGTGATGATGACCACAGATGTTGCCGCTAGAGGTATCGATATCGAGAACGTCGACTTGGTTTTACAATTCGACCCACCACAAGACGCAGATGTGTTTGTTCATCGTAATGGTCGTGCGGGACGTGCAAATAACGTTGGTCATGCCATTACGATGTTATGTGAAGGGCGTGAAGAAGATTATGTTGATTTCATGGAGGTTCGTGGTGTTGAATTAGAAGAGTTTGATAAGCCAACGAAACAATTGGATGGGTTTGACGACGTGGTCTTGAAATGGATGTTGAAGGATAGATCAAGACACGACAAGGCTGTTAGAAGTTTTGTCAGTTTTGTTATGTATTACTCCAAGCATACCGCAACGAGTATTTTCCGTTTACAAAGTTTGGATTATGTTAAATTGGCCAAAAGTTATGGCATTCTAAGATTACCAAAGATGCCAGAGATTACTTCATATGTTAAAGATGTGGAGAATGGTTATATATCGGATGTCATTGACTTTAAAGATTACAAATACGCCGACGAAGCCAAGGAGACTAAACGTTTGGAAGAACTCGAGGCCGAGGAGAAGAAAGCTGCTAATAGGGAGAAAAGACTTGCAAAGAAGCAAAAGGAGTTAAACAACGTTGCTTGGTCCAAGACAAACAGCAGTAAACAGAATCGTTCCGATAGATTCCAACAATCAGATGCTGCAAAGAGGAAAAGGGAAATGGAGTTGGTTGAGAGTGACCATGAAGATGAACAGAAAGATTGGAAAGATCTAATCAGAGAGAGTAAAAAGGAGAAGAAACAGAAGAAACAAATGGCAGTGATGGGTGACTTTGATGACTTATGAAAGACCCTTTTATATGAACCATGTCAAATAGTTAATCGATCGTAAGTGTGCGCCAACCAGCATATCCTAGTCCCATGAGTCCATGAGTCCATCAGTCCTATGAGTCCTATGAGTCCAGATTAGTCCTAGAAGTCTCGTGAACTTGTATTATGACTCTTATGGTATCACACCACTGTATATCAGAGTTATACATCTATGGATTTATAGAGATTTATGAGGATGACCTGCCTTTTCCCCTCTGTGAGGGAAAAATACGTGGGGTGATTAGCTTCTTTGGTAAGACTCGCGGGGTACTAGCAACCAATAATCACTATAAAACAGTCTGATGACCCACTAAATCTTTATATAGAAGAGATCTCTTGTTGTTTACACACAGGCCTTTGTTGTCCCATTCTACACCCACCAGTCCTTTAATGAACGATAACTCATCTGATGAAGAGCCAATGGCTGCCTCTTCACACTATGTTCGCTTCTTCGGCGACTACATTGACAGAGAGAGGGACACCATTTATAGAGATCTGAGAAAAGGTATCCCCAAGAAGCTCACTTCCGAAACGTTCTCCGAGTTTATCCTCGATAACAATTATCACCCCAATTTTTCAACTGATTACCATCAACTCGTTGAAGAGTTCACCGAAAGGGCACTCCATGTGTTCAATACACCCATCACTAGTGATATCATCATCACCAGGATTTTACAAGCTCCTTTGCCCAAGACAAGGGATGATGAAGACGGGTGGCTGGCATTACCAAGAGGTTCTTTATCGTCATATGAAGGGTTAGACTTGAAGGATATCATTGCTGAGTTGTACCTTACAGCTGATCTCATCTTGCACTATCATCTGATGGTTTATTTCCATTTTGAACAACTGACAAAGACACATGATTGTGAGGAAGATGGTACAACTTGGAAATTGTTACGTCTTGTCGAGAGATCCAACGTTGGCTCTCCTGAAACGTTGTTATGGCACAAGACGATGACTTATTGGAATGAAATTGAAGATGCATTTAATGAAGGAGATGAGACTGATCCATTCTTTGCACAGGTTGTTCTCAGACGGGCACAGACTGCTCTCAATCGGTTTGAAAGAGGTTGTAAAAACAACGATGAACTTGTTCGTTATTATCGTGCTTTGATCGACACCTATATAAAGAGGTTATGTGGGGACTATGATGAATAGCCTTGCGGTCCTTTTACCCATTGCTAATATATTGATTGTATGATATATTGTTTGATATGTTGTACAATATATTGTACAATATATGAATGAATGAATGAGCTGACAAAGATGAGCTGACAAAGATTCCCCACATTTTGTCTAGAACACGCATCTCATCGGCCAATCAGCACGCGTCGTTTCACAGTTTGTCAGCGCACTCGAGGCCGCGCCAATCTCCGATGGGCTTACCCCTCAATCTATATAAACCCCTGTCTCCCTACACAAATACAGCCATCCTATAGATCAATTGACTATAGACCAATTGACTACAAAGAAGTACAAAGAAGTACAGATGACCGCCATCAGACTTCCTCAAGTGTCAAGACGCGCACTGTTCGCGTTGACAGGTGCCACTGCTGCCATCTCTGCAACGTATCTCTATAACAACAGACAGAAGAAACCTAATGGTAACTTTGGAGCTATGGCCAGTGCCATAGCATTGAACCAAGCTGCTAAACCATCACACACAAAAGAAGACTACCAAAAAGTTTATAACTCCATTGCAACACGTATTCGTGATTGGGATGATTATGACGATTACATCGGTTGGGGTCCAGTCCTAGTCCGTTACGCATGGCATTCTAGTGGTACCTATACTGCTCCTACCCCTGGTTGTCCATTCAGTGGTGGTTCATTCGGTGGTACCATTAGACACCCTAAAGAGATTGGTGATGGTGCTAATAACGGTTTACAAAATGCCGAATGGTTTATGCAAGGTGTTTACAAAGAGCATCCATGGTTAAGTTGGGGTGATTTGGTTACATTGGGTGGTGTTGTCGCTATCCAGGAGCTTGGTGGGCCCAAAATTGGTTGGAGAGCTGGTAGAATTGATTCAGGAATTGAAAGTGCAATGACTGATAAATTACCAGATGCTTCCAAGAATGCCGATTACGTGAGAGAGTTGTTTGGTAGAATGGGGTTCAACGATCGTGAAGTTGTTTCATTAATTGGTGCTCATGCTTTAGGTTCATGTCATGTGCAAGCACCACTGTTACCGGGTCAAAAGACACCGGCTATTCCAGGTTCAGGTTACATTGGTAGATGGACTGCATCACCAAATTTCTTTACAAATGAATTCTACAAGTTGTTATTAGAAGATGGTAAATGGCATTGGAAACAATGGGATGGTCCAAAACAGTATTGGAGTGATGATAATTTGATGATGTTACCAGCTGATATGGCATTGATCGAAGATCCAAGTTATAAGAAGATTGTTCAAATGTATGCCAATGACCAGGACTTATACTTCAAGGACTTTGCCAAAGATTTCCAAAAACTCTTGGAACTCGGTATCGACTTCCCAAAAGGTACAGAGACTTGGTACTTTGAGACCCTTGATGAGCAGAACATTTAAAATGTATTATATAAACATATACATATGACATAAACATATACATATGACATAGATAGATAGTAGAGATGTGGATGGATGGAGATCCGGGGTATAGCCGGGACTGCCCGGGTAAAAAGCCGAACATCGGCAAAGTGTGTAAACCGAGGTTCAAACTGGGAGATAATAACCGAGTACAGTTAGGCTATCCATACTATTATATTTATATATTAAACAATATAACTATATAATACATTAATCATATAATACATTAATCATTATCAAACAATATATTAAACGATATGTTAAACGATATGTATATATATATATTGATCAATATATAGTACAGAGATGGACCCGGAGGTTCCCGGATAAGCGATGACTCCTTTCCCCGGAGAATTTATCGCGAAATTAAAAAACCCAACTGAAAAAACACTTATATAACACCCATTTCCATTCTCTCTTTTCTCTAAAGAACTGAATGTTAAGAACGGTAAAGATGTCCGCACAACAGAGACTCAGCCAGATTGGCTCCCAACTCAGCTCCGCAAGCAATGCCTCTTTGGCCCCTGTGAAGCCTTTCAAGATCACCGTTATCGGCTCTGGTAACTGGGGTACCACCATCGCCAAAGTTGTTGCTGAGAACACCGCTTTGAGACCTCATCTGTTTGAACGCCAAGTTGACATGTGGGTGTTCGAAGAGAAGATCAACGGGCAGAACTTGACGGAGATCATCAACACCAAACACGAGAACGTTAAGTACTTGCCAGGTATCAAACTCCCAGTTAACCTCCACGCTGAGCCTTCCATCGTTAAGGCCGCTGAAGGTGCCGATTTGTTGATCTTTAACATCCCTCACCAGTTCTTGCCAAACATCTGTAAGCAGTTGAAGAATGCCAATTTGAAGCCTTACGTCAGAGCCATCTCTTGTTTGAAAGGTTTGGAGGTTACCAAGCAAGGTTGTAAGTTGCTTTCGACATACATCACCGAGAACTTGGGTGTCCATTGTGGTGCTTTGTCAGGTGCCAATTTGGCTCCAGAAGTTGCTAAGGAGAAGTGGTCCGAGACCACCGTTGCCTACAGAACCCCTTCCGATTTCCAAGGTGCCGGTAAAGACATCGATAGAGTTGTCCTGAGAGCCGCTTTCCATAGACCATATTTCCACGTTAGGGTCATCGAGGACGTTGCCGGTGTCTCTTTAGCCGGTGCTTTGAAGAACGTTGTTGCCCTTGGTGTTGGGTTTGTCCAAGGCTTGAACTGGGGTGATAACGCTGCTGCTGCTATCCAGAGATTTGGTTTGAACGAGACCATCAAATTTGCTGAGACGTTCTTCCCAGGTGAAACTAACCAGGACACTTTCACCAAAGAGTCCGCTGGTGTTGCCGATTTGATTACAACTTGTGCCGGTGGCAGAAACGTTAGAGTCGCTAAGCACATGGCCATCTCTGGTAAGTCTGCCCAAGAGGTTGAAAAAGAGTTGTTGAACGGTCAATCAGCACAGGGTGTCATCACTTCTAAAGAAGTTCACGAATTGCTCGAGGCTAAGGGTTTGACCAAGGAGTTCCCATTGTTCGAGGCCATCTACCAGATCGTTTACGGTACTGAGTCCATGGAGAGATTGCCAGAGTTGATTGAGGAGTCTGAGTAGGCCCTCATACTTCATACATATATGTCCATTGACTGGAATACTAATTAGATGATAAAGTTGTCATATCCGTAGCATTATACCCTTATACAAACCCCCATTCAACACCCGTAACTTCTTTCAACCTATTCATAACCGTTTCCATTGGTGTAAACAATCCAAATTGCTTTCCTTCACCGTCATAACTGTGTAATAACCCAACACAACCTAATCCACGTTCTTTATCCAAATGACTAAGGATTAAAGAACCGGAATCACCACCATTACAAAACATTGGTTCCCCTGAACCAACGACAAATTCCGAAGTTTGTAACGCTCCACGTAACCAATAAACCAACTTCATACCGTTCAAAACACCAGTGGTGTACTTCGTCGAAGCACCTATTTTGAAAACTTTTGTGTATGAATTGTACTCTTTTTTAGTCAATACCCTCTTAACGGTGTTTTCAAACTTCAAAGAGGCATCGAATTGATCAGCATCATCACCAAGACTGTTGCGTGGTTTGTAATCGTCGTTGAGTTTAACAATGGCGACATCTGATAAAGTGTTGTCCAGGACAACACGTTCACCCCAAATGACAGAACCTAATTGTAATGCATATGAGTCACACATCACCAGCTCTGATGAGTAGGCATCGTGTTCTGGAGTGCCAGGTGGATATTTATCCAATTCATCTGACAAAGCTGACTTGTAAGCATTAAGCAAAACTGCCGATGGGATCTGTACAGAGGGGTAATCCTGGTCTTCGGACAATAGGACATGCGCACACGTTATGGCGAAATTGGAACCTTTGTATTTCAACAACGAACGGTCCGAAGTCTTGCCTATCTTCGGGGTGATGTAACCTCCAAGTGTTCCCGAGGTCTTGATGGCATCCGAGGCCGATATCGAGATGGATACCTCGGGTGCTTGAGGTGTTGGTATTCTGAAAGGTGGTGTGAACGTTGTGGCAGCGGTGCTGATGTAGTTCTTACACACAAAGAAATGAACATCTGTGAACGTTTGGAAAAGGGCATTGATGATCTCATAGTGTTCCTGCTGTGGTTCTGGGAAGCCGAACATTATAGAGAGCACGGCGGTTTGTTTGGATAAACCTCTCAAGATAGGTGCAATGAACGAGCCGTCTTGGTCTGATAACGAGGAGCTGCTCTGCACAATACGTTCAATTATGGTGTTGAGCTTATCCTGTGTCGGGTACGGTTCCCCACTCACGGCAAAGTTTTGGAAATATGGCACTGTGTCAAACGATTCACAAACAGGTGGGAAGTTCAACTTGTTCAACAACTCTGCCAAAGACCTTCTGACCAGACTCCGAGACTCAGCGTACACGTCACCACGGAGATAAGTGTCGTGGAACTGTAGTGACACTTTAACAACGTTTCTCAAAGGGGCAGACTCCTGGATCTTGAAGTGTTGTGGTATTTTGTATGGGACAGCACCATCCAACAACTCAACCAATCTAATCGACGCCTTCGACACGTTGGTCACATTCTGTTGCACGTGGTCGACGAGTTCCAACAACGACTCTGTCAACACCTCCATGGAACGTGTGACCTCTTCATCGTCTGGAGTTGGTTGTGCATGTTCATGAATGGTTGGTGTGTTGGTTCTCGAGAGTTCGTTGTATTTGGCAGCGGACATCACTCTCAGAGGCTTACCAATGGAGTCTATCGAACCGTACCTGTTGTTCTTACGGTTGGAACCGGTGGTAGACGCAGTTGGAGTCGTACTAAAAGTATCCAAAGTTCTGCGTGTGGAGAAAAGAGAAGATCTGTGTAATGACTCGAGTGTGTCTTCCTCTTCCTCCTTGTCATCCTCCTTACGGTCCTCCTGTTTAGGGATATCTTCACCTGGCTGCATCTCCTGTTCGTCTTTGTGACGTGCAAATAACCTCTTCATCTTTGCTTATCTGAAGAAAATGTGTTTATATAAAGAGGACATAAGTTGCCGTATGGTTTTTATATGGACGATCGCGCAATGCCGTTTACGGCGTGCCAGATATGCTTATGTAATATATTACATAATCTATTTACTGATTACATAAGCTATGTATTCCCCAGTTATATGCTTCTGATCTATGTCATATGTCATATGTTATATGTAATTGTCATATGTCATATGTAGATGTTATATGTCATATGTTATATGTCAAATGTCATATGTTATGATATATGACATATGTCATATGTAAATGTCATATGTCATATGCATTGACAGTGTGGATGTTTCATCATCGTATGACGCAAGTGAACTATCAATAGTCTAGTCAATAGACATAGATATAGACATAGATCTATATATATAGATAGATATATACATAGACATAGACATAGATATAATGGATAGATACGAAGGACATCTACAAAGATATAACAGAACTTAAACAAACATAGAAGTAATAGAAGTAAACATGGAGGGGTATATATAGGTATTACAAACCGAGACCGAGAACGATTGGAGAGATGACCAAAGCACCAATGAGAGAACCAGATTTCCAACTGAGATCGAGAGAGGCACCGGCACCTGAAGATGTGGAAGAAGCAGATGTTGTAGAAGAGTTTGTAGAATTAGCAGAAGCTGCGTAAACAACAGCGTTGGTTGGAACGAGAGAAAGTGTGGAGACTGTGGTGACCATTGTAAAGAGTGTATAAGTTGTATAAAGAGTGTATACAAGCTGTGTATGTGTACAAAGGAATACAGAGGGGATCCACCGGTTTATATGGATTTGGGGCCGGGGCAGTGTGTTCGAGACCTTCCCATTTTTAGATCTCTCGGGGGGAAAGCCCCATGTGCAGCGCGTCAAACCGCGTAAAAAACTCCCCTTTCAATGGATAAATCGGGAATCTCTGTTTACCTTTTTGTAAGACATTTATATATATAGACATCTGTACGTCTATAAATCTGTACATCTATATGAGATCTATCAGTTGTGTATATAGTAGAAGATATAGAGAGAGATATAGCAGATAGATATATAGAAGAAGACTTCAAACGCGTCGACGCGTTTAAAAGCCCTGTTTACCCTCCTTTTGAAAAAAGGCTGTTTGCTTAGCCAATCACAGCAAGCGGAGGGGTTGAAATATTGTGCGCGAAAATTACCCAATCGGGATATACTTAGACATCTGAAACTCCGCGCACGCCCCCAACTTAAAGAAACTTTGGGAGAGTGGCCGAGTGGTTAAGGCGCCCGCTTCAGGTGCTGGTATCTTCTAAGATGCGCGAGTTCGAACCTCGTCTCTTCCATTAATTTTTGGCCTTTTATTTTTTTATCTTATACATATATCTTATATTATATATATATATATGATTTATGGGTTTCATTTGCACTTATTTGTGTGTTCATATGAGCTCTGGGTGGCGCGTAGCGCCATATCCTCGTCCATATCCCATTGACAACTACAAAGCATAGCATAAGCATAGCATAAACCTAAACATAGCATAAAGATAGATGTATATATGGATGTATATCTATGACTGAACCAATGCATAAGCCAACGTCCACGCAGTCAAAAAAGCAGTCAACGATCTGGCAAAATTGTCGATGTATATGCTCTTCATTGGTGCAACGAAGTAATCCATAGGTTTCAGACGACAATAACTTAGTATAAACAACGTGCTAATGAACAAATTTGTAACCAAGAAGAACAAAAACCCATTTGTTGATTCCAATTGAAGTATTCCTGCCGAGGTTCCAAACAATAAAGATGTTAAATCATGGATGTATTGTAATGTCTAATGGTTAGTCTTATGTATGTCAGTATGGGGATACAAAGGACTCACTTGTTTGTTGGATTCAATGCTGAATCCGTATTTGACCTCTTCTTCCATCTCTTTTGTATACTCTGTAGTCTTTGTTGTCTTTGTCTATGACTTGTTGTATGGTTGTATGGTTATGAAGTGTATGGTTGTATGGTTGTCGTCCATTTCGGTTTCGCGCTTTTACATATTCCATAGACTTAGAGACTGATCTAGACTCATAACTTATCTTATGTCTTACAGCTTATATGTTATATATTATACTAATGATATATATGATGTATATGATATATAGGCTTATATCTTATATATTATAGCCTATAGACTTATTGCAGGCTTATTGTTAATAGTTATATATGACCCGGTACCACCCGTATGAATCACACCACATCTCATACGATCTAATCATCAATCTATTTATACAATATAGTCATCTACACAGCCTTATGACCTGTCAATAAGAGTCATATGTTCTATGGTCTTGTGATGTATTTGTACGTTGTATGTGTTTATGCGCTATATCTTCTGTATCAACAGCTATAACTTCGATATAATTTGATATATATATAAATATACATCCATATAACACATATATATGATAATACAACCACTACAAACAAATTTTACCAATAAATAACCATAATAACACGGCTTATACAGAAGAAGGGCGTGCCCCTACCGGTTTCTGGGGTTTCGCGAATTTCTCTTTAAAGTACAAAAACAACAGCAAATACCTTCCATTCCTCCATGAACATCAGCTTTAAGAAGTACGTTTATAATGCCGGTTTACACAGTCTCACATGTATGTATCGTGTCTTATCCCATTGATTACCTATCTTCCAGCGTTTTCTGGGCTTTCTCGGGTGAAAATATGACAAACTAACACATCCATAGGTACAGAACATCCGTATCTGTGTTATCATGGTTGGCCTCCCAGCACGTGGTAAATCGTTCATTTCACAGAAGATTGTCCGGTATTTGTCATGGCTGTCCATTAAGGCCAAATCTTTCAACGTTGGTAACTATCGTCGTCGTACCGAGGAGCATCCTTCAGCTGATTTCTTTGATATGAACAACAGTGATGGTTTAAAGAAACGTCAAGAAGCCGCAGCTTCTGCCGTTAAAGATATGATGCAATGGTTTAGTGACGAAGACGGTGTTGTCGCTATCCTTGACGCTACAAACACCACACAGGAGAGAAGGGATTGGCTGCTGAGATTATGTCGTGAGAACTCGATTGAACCAATGTTCTTGGAGAGTTGGTGTAATGATGATAGTATCATCATGAAGAACATTTTGGATGTTAAAACGACGTCTCCGGACTATGTCGGGCGTGACCCCGAGGACTCTGCTAAAGACTTCATGGAAAGAATTGCCAAATACCAAGAAGTTTATGAACCTTTAAGTGTGGAGAAGAATGGTGATTTGACATTTGTTAAACTTATTAACGTGTCGGAACAAGTCATCATTAACAAGATTGAAACGTATTTGGAGAGTCGTATCGTCTACTATGTGATGAACCTTCACATTAGACCAAGATGTATCTATTTGTCACGTCATGGTGAATCCGCTTACAATCTGGAAGGTAAAATTGGTGGTGATGCCGATTTAAGTGAACGTGGTTATAAATATGCTCAAAAACTTCCACAATT
This sequence comes from Petasospora amylophila, assembly GCA_030557155.1. Taxonomy (NCBI): domain Eukaryota; kingdom Fungi; phylum Ascomycota; class Saccharomycetes; order Phaffomycetales; family Wickerhamomycetaceae; genus Petasospora; species Petasospora amylophila. The sequence continues at coordinate 278,361 of JAKTVK010000006.1, read as the reverse complement.
GGTTAAAGAGGCAGTTGGTGATGATGATGTCCCCTTGACAGTGTGGACCTCTACTTTGAAAAGAACACAACAAACTGCACAGTTTTTACCATATCATAAACTTCAATGGAAGGCATTGGATGAACTCGATGCCGGTGCTTGTGATGGACTCACGTATGAGGAGATTGAAAAGCAATTCCCACAAGATTTCAAAGAACGTGACGAGAACAAGTACGAATATCGTTACCGGGGAGGTGAATCATACCGAGATGTCGTTATCCGTTTGGAACCTATCATTATGGAATTGGAGAGACAAGAGAACATCCTTATCATCACTCACCAGGCTGTGCTTAGATGCATATATGCCTATTTCATGAACGTCCCCCAGGAGGAATCACCATGGATGTCTATCCCATTACACACGTTGATCAAATTGGAACCAAGGGCTTATAGTACTATTGTCCAAAGGATTAAAGCAGATATTCCAGCGGTGAGCACTTATAAAGAGAAGGGCACTTCGCAATTGGGTGAAAGACTCGATGGTTCCAATTCTTCAAAGAACTTGATTACCGGTTCTACATAAATATATTGAATATGTACAAGTCATTATGGCATAAAGATGTATAGGAGAAAGGTTAGATGAACTCCTTAGCTTTTCTTCTATAAGCATGACAATCCCTTAACCACATTTGGTATTTCTTCAAACTGTCAATTTTTTCACCGTAGTAATCTGGCACAGGGTTGTTAAAACTCTGGGAACTTGGATCGACTCTGTTTCTGAACACTTTATCCAAGAACGCAGTGTTCTTCAATTGGAACTCTTTCAATTGACTTCCTGTCTTCAAACGGAACAAGAGATTTCCGAGGATAGGACCACATAGGAAACCAACACCTGAACAAGCAATGACACCGGCAACAAACACCATAATCGGATCAAATCCGTAGATCATCTGTGTTGGATCGATCTCCACATTTGCCAGCACCGAGTAAGAGGCAGTCGAACCGATAAAAGCAGTGATACCCGAAGAAACCAAGTTGATTTGACGTTGTTGACGACGAAGTTTGAAGAAATCACCCCAGCTGAGCTCCTTGTGCTTTGTCTCTGGCTGTTTGTTCAACAGGCGTGTGGTGGTGGAGAAAGCACGCATTTGGAGCTGTCTTTGCACACAGCTTTGGAGTCTGAGCATCTTATCAATCAATAGATTAAAGAGAAATAAAGAGAAGAAATAAAGAGAAGAAAGGGTTTATGGTGGCGCCTTTTCGAGGAGAAAAGTCGCGGTGTTCTTGACTTCCTAATGCAGTAATCATATGTAATTACATAGTATAATAGAATCGCGAATTTTTCACTTCGATGAGTCGACAATTTATGTCTTTGTATCTCTGTATCTCCATTGTTCTATTCATAAGGCCAAAGGTTATGTCGAAGGTTGCCACTGTGTTGAAGCACTGCCGTCGGTTCAGTCTGTCGGCCAGGCTTCACAAGTATCCGGACCTCCAGTCTCAAGACCTCTTGTCCAACGGCTGTCCCGATTACGTGAGACTCATCCTCACCTCGAGAGTCTACGACGTTATCGAAGAATCCCCATTGTCAAATGCCATCTCTTTGTCGCAGAAAACCGGGTCCTCCGTGTACTTGAAAAGGGAAGACTTGCTCCCTGTGTTCTCTTTCAAACTGCGTGGTGCTTATAACATGATCGCTAAACTCGACTCTCAACAACGTTCTAAAGGTGTCATTGCATGTTCTGCCGGTAATCACGCACAAGGTGTCGCCTACAGTGCTAAGCATTTGGGTATTCCAGCCACCATCGTCATGCCAGTGGCTACACCTTCCATCAAATACCAAAACGTCTCCCGTCTCGGTGCCCAGGTGGTACTATACGGTGAAGACTTCGATAGTGCTAAAGCAGAGTGTACCAGGTTGGCCGAGGAGACTGGAATGACGAATATCCCACCGTTTGATCACCCTTACGTCATCGCGGGACAAGGTACCATTGCCATGGAACTGTTAAGACAAACTAATGGTGAAAAGATCAGTGCCGTTTTCTGTGCCGTTGGTGGTGGTGGGTTGATCGCAGGTATAGGCTCATATCTAAAGAGAATCGCTCCACATGTTAAGATCATCGGTGTGGAGACTTATGATGCCGATGCTTTGTATCAGTCACTGGAAAACAAAGAAAGAGTTACTTTGGATACCGTTGGTGCATTTGCAGATGGTACCGCAGTGAAGATCGTTGGTGAAGAGACTTTCAAAGTGTGTGAAGACGTTGTTGACGAAGTTGTGCGTGTTGACACCGATGAGATCTGTGCAGCCATTAAAGACGTGTTTGAAGACACACGTTCCATCGTGGAACCCTCGGGTGCCATGACCGTTGCCGGTATGAAACGTTACATTGCAATGCATCCGGAGATTGATCACTCTAAGGCAACTTATATCCCAGTGTTATCCGGTGCTAATATGAACTTTGACCGTTTGAGATTTGTTTCGGAACGTGCCGTGCTCGGTGAAGGTAAAGAGGTGTTCATGTTGATTAGTATCCCGGATATACCAGGTTCTTTCCTTCAATTGCAAAGAGTTATCCACCCACGTACCGTTACTGAGTTCTCTTACCGGTTTTCCTCGTCTCAAAATGGTCAAGCATTCATCTACACTTCGTTCTCCGTTGTTGATCGTAAGAAAGAAGTCTCGCAAGTGACTAAAGAGTTGGAAGATCTGGGATTCTCAGCAATGGATATCTCTCAAAATGAAATGGCCAAGTCCCATGGTCGTTACTTGGTTGGTGGTTCAGCCAATTTGCCAAATGAACACATCTACAGCTTTGAGTTCCCAGAGAAACCGGGTGCTTTAACACGTTTCCTCGAAAACTTGAAAGGTAAATGGAACCTCACCTTGTTCCATTACAGAAACCATGGATCCGATATGGGTAAAGTACTTGCTGGGTTTGATGTCCCACCACAAGATTGTGACAAGTTCAAAGACTTCTTGGTGAGTACCGGTTACCGTTACGTTGATGAGTCTGACAACATGGTCTACAAGAAGTTGTTGAAAATTTGATGTAAATACAAATAATACATATTACTCCAAATTGGAGTAGACAGCAGTCTCGACGTTAACCCATGTGCCCAAGACTTTGGCATCACAGAAAGGTAAGATCTGACCGGCAACCATACCCGCGATGCCCTTCTCCTTATCACACCAATAGTACAAATTGGATAACCCACACCAAAACCCGGTGTTTGCACCACGTCCAGTGGCACCTTCCTCTAAAGTGAGGAACCAAGAGAGACCCCAACCTTGTGGAGATTCCCCTTGTGGATAGATATCCGCGATGGGGTTTGTCCATGCTGGTATGGAAGCTGGGATGCCTTTTCTTCCCAAGTTTGGGAATTGTGGCACTTGGTTCTGGAACATCGCTTGCACCGTCTCAGGGGACAAGATCTTGGCTCCGGTGTGTGGTGATGTTCCGTCATTCAAAATCGTTGCTAGGATCTTAACGTATTCAGAAGGACGAGAGAATAGGCCTGCACCACCGGAATGGAAGAACGTGGTGTAATCTCCCTTTATGACCTTCTTCATGAGGTGGTCACCAGAAGATAACACACCAGAAGGGTCTCTGTGGCTCATCTGAACCAGTTTCTGTCTCAAATCGGCATCAGGGGTGAAACTTGAATCACTCACCCCCAATGGTTCCAGGATGTACTCCGTGATGTAATCACCCAACTCTTTACCAGTGACCCTTTTCAAAGCCTCACCGGCCCAATCGATACCAACACCGTATTCCCAATCAGTACCTGGTTCAAACACCAAAGGGTACTGCACGTCTCTCGAGGTTGCCAAATCAAAGTCATCGACACTAAACATCTCGGACCACGCTTTCAAAGTGTAATCAAAGAACGAATAACCGAGACCAGAGGTGTGACTTAAAAGCATTCTCAGTGTGATTCTGTTCTTCTTAGGCTTGAGAGTTATAGAGCCATCATCATTCAACGAGGCAATTGGAACATTCTTCAACTCTGGAAGGATCTTCTCAAGTTGATCAGCGTCATCAAGGTCCAATTTACCTTGTTCAACGAGTTGTAACACTGCGATGGTAGCGACAATCTTGGTACAACTCGCAACCCAAAAGATGTTATCTTTGGTCAATGGCTCCGAAGAGTCGGCACCAGTCTTACCTGATGTATAAGTAAGCAAATCCTCGCCTTTGTTGTTGGTGATGGAGACGAACAGACCGGGGACGTCCTTCTTAGGGTCCTTCGTTGCAGTGTCGATGATGTCTTTGATCGATTCAATTCCCTTTGTGGAGATTTTGGACATTCTTCTTACTTCCTTATTTCAGTATAGTGTATATGGTTATCTGGAAGGGTAAAAGACAGCGAATTGGCCTCTTTATACTCCTCATTGAGAGACATTATGGGGGTTTCCCCGCATCGCTCGGAGCTCCGACACTTTCGGCTTTCGGGACAACAAATCCCTCTGTTTCCGGTTCAGGTCATTGATCAGAGGAGTCATCGTTGTCATCATTGTCATTGTGTCATTGTGTTATTGTCATTTGTGTTATATTGTTATTTGTGTTATTGTTAAATCGTTAAGATAATAGAGAGTGACTTGCTGACTCAGCACTTAGTCAGCAAGCACGAAAATTACCTGATTCGGATGTCCTTCATACAAAAAATCATATACATACATTAAACACGACAACCGAGTGGAGACTTCATTCTGAAGTGGTATTCGCATTTCTCCGGTTCCGAGACACCCAGGATCTCATGTTCAGGACCACACAGCAACTTGGCGACACCACGTCTTCTTGGACCGTTCCAACATTTGGCACCGTTCTCATAGTAAGCGATAACGCCTTCTTCTTCCAACTCTTCAACACGATCAAATTTACCAATGAGAACGTTATGTCCATTCTGTCCCTTTTGATACACTTCATCGATGAAGCCCAGTTCATAGTCGTATTCGCCAATCTTGGCTTTAACAACGACATCTTCCATAGGTCTGAAAAGGTCATTAGGACCATAATTTTGAGACAACTTGTTCTTTATTTCGTCAATGGTTTGCTGTTCTTTAGCCCTTTCATTTTCAAACTCACTTATGACTTTAGCATGCTCTTCGTCATTCTCAGGTTCTGGCATCTTGATACGTTTTGGTGGTGCAATTCCAAGGAAATCGTTAATCATGAAATGCGCTTTAGACTTGAGTGTATCGATCCAGGATTTACCAGAAGTGGATTTCACAGGGGCAGCAACAGTCTTAGGTGTGGATTTGATGTTGTCGACTTGTTCTTTAATAGAAGCTAACGTCTCAGAGATGGTATCGGTGATACCCTCGACAATCTTGATCTCCTCTTTGTTGGATGCATAGTCCTGATAAGCACTCACCGCTTTCTTAACGTTTGGATCGTTGAAATTAGGGTTATAGTTTTGACTTAAATGATGCAACAGTTGTTCCAATTCTGCGAGTCTTTCTTGAACTTTGTTGTGTTTATCAATTGCAGTGGTCAATTGATCTTTGATCCAATCGAAATTGTTTGTAGATTCTTGGACACTCCCACCAAATTTGTCAAATACCTCTCTTTGAACTTTGTTAAAATCAATGGCATTGTTGTAAAAACGCTTATGCTTCTTAACATTGTGTTGATAATCCTCAACGGTTTGCTTAACAGCAGCATCGTTCAAGTTTGCATTAAAAGTTTCGACAAGTTGATCAAGGATGGATCTAACAACGTTTAAATTGTTCTCACCGAGAACCATGGCTTTGAATTGATCATAGACCTTAGCTCTTGTCTCTTCAGACTTGACCTTAAGTTGTTTCAATTCTGAACCGAATTGTTTCTGCTGTTTCTCCTCGGCCATTGCAGCAAATCTCTTCAATTCACGTTCATGGAAGTCCAATAGAGTCTCACTGACTTTCAACTCGTCTTCGAGTTTATTTCTCAACCTTTTGGCTGCACGTAGGATCTTTTGTGTCTTATCAACAGCGATCTTTCTGTCTTTAGCCGATTGTTTCTTCTCTGCCTCTTGTCTCTCATGGATCTCTTTACACTTGTTCTCACAATGGGTGATACCCAACTCATCAGAACCGTCACAACAAACCTCGTAATCACAAACCCCATCACCAACTAATGAAGATGGGATGAATTGCCCTTCGTGACCTTCGTTCTTACACCAAAATTTGCCTTGAGGACAAGCAGCTGTCCCGGGTTCATCTGAGCCATCGGGACAATCGCAATAGTCGTCATTCACTTGTGACCAGTCCAATACGATCTCTGGATGGTTTAAACAAGACCATTTACCATCATGAGGAACGTACTTCTCCACATCCTGTGGGGAAACACCACGCACTTCACCGGAAACGTATTGGGCAAAAGCCAGCAGAATCGTCAATGCTGTGTGTTTGGTGAGCATCTTTACCCTCTTGTCCTTTTGTATGTCCTTTGTACTGTCAATAGTATGATTGTATGGTTTATTGTTCATTGTTTATGCTTCGCTGGCGTTTTTGCGAGAATTTTACACCCCGGAATTCCGTGGTGTGGATATCCCGAGGGTGCACACGTGACAGCCACCGGAACTTACCTCTTTGGGAAACCCCAAAAATTTTCTCTATGTAAAAAAACACAAACAAAGCCAAATACAAACCATAAACGCTTAAAGAACGGCATATAACTACGACTTTCAAAGCTTCTGGGAAGTTTCTTTATTGTATTTCTGCACTCAGAATCATTGCTTTATACTGTGCTGTTTTTCCCCGAGTTTTAAAGCTTACTAAAAGGCCTCCATTATACCTGTACACATAAAAGCTCATCTCTGTTTAAAGATCACCAACAACAACACTCACCGAACCGACTGAGAGGGCGATTGCCACTTTCGACCATTCCATACAACTCCACACAGCTTATAAAGGCACTTCTTAGCTTCCATTAAGATGTGTGCCTTGCTCTAAGAGCTCATCAGTACAACATAACACATATACAAAAGAGTGAGTTTATCTACAGAAGGATGAAGACAAGAGAAGGACGAAGACAAGAGACTAACAGTTGACAGGAACAATGGCCAAGAGCCCAAGAAAGAGCACAAAGGCCTCCAAGGCCCCTGGGAAGACGATATTACCCAGAAGCAAGTTCACCAAACAGAGACAACGACGTTTCTCGTTGATTGATTCGGACTCTTCATCGCTTAGTGATTTCGATAGTGATGAACAATATGGTGGTAAGTTCCAGGCTTTACAAAGTGAAAGCGAAGATGAAGACGAAGATGAAGACGATGACTCGGATACAAATGAAGAACTTTGGAAGAATCATGGGAACAAAGTTGTGAACACCAGCAGTGACGAAGATGATGAAGACGACGAGGATTCAAGCTCCTCGGACGAAGACGTTGACTTCGTCAAACTCACAGCAGAGAGAAAGAAACTGTACAGAAGTCAATCGCCTTTCCAAACACCAGCACCGTCTTCTAAGAAGCAGAATGAGGACCTCAACTTCTCGTTCGATTGGAACAATAACGATCACACACTCAAGATTGACGACGAAGAGGAAGATGTTGGTGAAGAATTGAGTGAAGTCATTTCGCCTTTGAAAAGGGAGATCCCAATCACAGGCAACCCCGTTGGGCTCGTTGCCATCGAAGATTCAGAATCGGATGGTGATATCGACAAGGATGAACTGCTGCGCACTTTGGAACAAGAGAGTGACGGTTTAGACGCAGGAATTGACACCGGTGATGACGAGTTCAACCTGTTACAACAAGAGGCGGACAACATCCTCCAAGATTATAGCTTGGGACATTTGCAACTGAGTTCTAACACGACACCGAGAAATTCCGTTGTCGAAGAGATGATCAAGAAGAATAAACCCGAAGAGGAGGTGCTGCAGTTTGTCTCTGATAACGATTACGATGACGATTACGATGACGAGTATGAAGATGAGGATGATTACATCATTCCATTCTTTGACGATTCAGATTTCAAACAGACTCTTTTGTACACCTCGGAAGGTGCCATCACAGAGACACAGAAGCGTGCCGTTGACAGTGAAGATGACTCTTACCTATGGGACTATTTCTTCAGTGACGGTGAAGGTGACGACGATGACGATGATGAAGAGAAGAACGACGATTATAGCGATGATGAAGCCACAGACGAAGACACGACATTACCACCACCATCAACGAGACGCAAAGTTGGTGCCAAGGCTCAAGAGTTATTATCCTCGTCGTCAATAGTGGCTAGACCTCCACAATTGGGCACGTGGTCCACCGATTCTAAACCTTTTGGTATCATTGATGGGTTATCAACTCGGTCTTTACTTCTGACTCCGACAAAGCAAGGTTCATTACCGGGTTCAAAAGGTCCCTCGACACCTGTTTCTAATAACACCGAAGAGTTTGCATTGGATGAGTTATTGAACATGTCCGAATTGGAAGATTCGGAAGAAGGTATGGACCACGCGGCTTGGTTAGAAGCCACTTCGTCTACTAGGAAAGTGCCACTTTCAGCCTTCAGAAACAAAGGTGTCATGACAAACGATGCTGTCCATGTCAATGCCACCCGAAGATTCAGCTCCTCGCACCCTGTTTCCGGGTCTAAGTCGAAGACTAAGAAGAAACAAGGTAGATTGATAGACGTTGGTACTTTGACACCCGTTCGTTCCCTTTCCAAGAATGGTAAGTTGAAAAGACGTGGAAGTCATGTCAAGAGATTGGCTAGGAGACAAAGTGTCGCCGAAGCTGCCGTGGAAGGGTTAAGAGTCACTAAAGGTGGGTTATTCTCAGAGGACACTTTGACCAATGTCGAGGAGTTCTTGACAGGGTTGGGAGGTGAAGCTGAGCTGAGCATCTTGCTACAATGATCATGATATACACTGGCTATAGTAGAAAGACAATAATGGGATTTACATATATCAATGCAAGGTTTATTGGGAGATTACGTATACACATAAACAAAGACATACATAAAACATTATACAAAGGAAGCACTGATGGAAATCTCACCAAATAACTCATCCTGCTTCAAACTAACTTTATCACCGGTGGCTAAGACCAACAACTCAAAGAAGACCCTTGTAGCCTCGGACTTAGGCTTATGAGCCAATGGTTTCTCCTCTTGTGTGTCCTTTTGCACCACATCGGTGAACGTTGTGGTGTCTTGCTCTGCTAAAAGTGAGGTGATGTGTGCCTCGACTACACCGGTGTTTTCCGAAACACCACTCTGAGTCTTTGGGAATTCTTCTTCTTCCGATTGTTCATCCTCACGTTCTTCGATGATGTCATCCATCGGCACACGGTGTGTATCCTCGTCACCGTAATCGAAGAAGTCATCATAATCGGCTGGCGCATCGTTGTCAAAAGAATCTTCTCTGTCCGATTGAAGATCTGGCATCTGTGGCTCTGGAGATTGGATCTCAGGCTCAACGAGCTTGGCTTTCTTAGCAGGTGGTGCTATCGTGAAGAACTTGTCTGTGAATGCCGGGTTGATGAAAGAGTCTGAAAGGATGGAGTCGATGTAAGCACGTTTGTTCTCTAGTGTAGTAGTTGTTGGGGAAGAAGGTGAAGCAATGATGTTAGTAGGGTTGGAGAAAACTGAAACCTCGAGTTCAATTTGACGATCAGTGACAATCTTCTTACCAATTGGTCTGTTCACTGTGCGTTTTGGCTTCTTTTGGATTGGAGGCTCAATCAGTTGAATCTGAGATTCTTCGATATCATCGATGGTCTCCAATGGTTCAATGTTATCGAATCCCAGTTCGATTCCCTGTGTAGATTCATTGGCAACAGCGGACAAGTTTGGATCATCAACGGCACGACCAACCTCGATAGACTGGTCCTGGTAATCCGGTGGATCGTCATAAAAATCGGCAGCATTGTCGTTACCCATGTCATAATGGTCATTATCATCCATATCCTGGTCCAAATCAAAGTTCAACTCAATGTCAACACCGTCATCGTGTAATTCATCCAGATCGTCACCGAATCTATTACGTGGCATCTCAATGGACTCGTCTGGGTCTTCCATAATCTGTGTCCCGAAGAACCCACTTTTACCTTGAGGTTCATCGTCAAACACCAATGGCTCTTGGTAGAGCAAATCGCCCTGTGTAACGGTATCCTGTAGGATCAAGTTGTTCATCGACGGAACAATGGTGGCACTAACCGGTAGTGTGATGGTATTAGCAGATGACTTAAAAGCCGATTTGATCTTAAGCAACGCGTCCGAGACGTCATCGAGTAAATACTTGGCCTTGCGGGAATAGATCCTCACAACACCGTACAACAACTGTCCACTGATTCTCAGTGCGAGGGCCTCGGACTGCTCGGATTGTGTGGTGGCACGTACAATCGCCTCTGTCGATTGGGAGATGTTGGATTGGATAAACTGTGCCTTGGAGAGCTTACGTTCCAAGTTGGCAGCGAGCCACACCTGCGCCAGAGGGCCTTCCCGTGTCAGCAGCGACTCGGAGTAGAACATATTCAATCAATAGAAATAGCAATAGCAATAGCAATAGCAATAGCAAACTGTTAGCAAACTGTTAGCTGGTTGTTGCTTATCTATTATGTCTCACAGGGTTTTTCTTACGCGTCGCAATTTTTTCGCGTTTTCGCGTTTTTTATGGAGCGCGTTTATAAAACGAGTTCGCGGAAGTCACGTGATCCATATACTTATCTATTCATCTATTTACAATGTATTTACATCTATTTACATCTATTTACAGTATATAAATAGTATATACTTATCCATCCATAAGGTCAATATTCTCTGGGTTCTCCACACCCATCTCCTTCAACTGGGCCATCATTTGGTCTTGTAACACGTCCTCGATGTTCTTAGTACCAAGCACCCATTGTGCAATCTTTGACACATAGAAGGACAGATCTGATAGTGTCATCACCAAGATAAAGATCGAGTACCTTACCACTCTCTCCGTTCTCGAAAGTGTTGATAGTCTCTTGATGTCCGGAGGGTTCAGGTAGTAACCGGCCACTGCCTCCCGAGTGAACAGGTTGATTCTGTTGATAGGTGCGTGGTATTTTTGGTTCAGCAGTTGTAACATCCTCATGGTACGACCTAAGAAGATCATTTCCAAAGGGAACTTCGAAGTGTTTTGGAAGAAATTCTTGAAATTGTCACGCATGAACTGCTCACGTTCGAAACGGGTCATCTTCGAAAGTTTTTCACTGGATTTGTGATATGGCTTAAGCAATGCAAATGAACCAAACATATCGGATTGTTCATCGCCTATCCCCCAACTAACAGCGATACGTTTCAACTCGGTTTGGTCCAGTTCAAACAGTGCCTTCCACAAACTGCAGTACTCATGTCTAAGCGTCTCTGGGAATGTCACATACAACCCATGATCGAGTAAAACAAGTTGTTGTTTGCCAGATGTATGACGCACAAGCAAGTTCCCAGGGTGTGGATCGGAATGGACAAACCCCCATTGGAAGATCATCTTGGAGAAGAGTGTTAAATACACTTTCATTATTTCAGTGGTGTTATATGTCTTCTTCAATTCATCATAACGGAAAAGCGGCTCACCTTCACACCATTCAGCAACGAGCACTCTTTGTGATGATAGTTGTTTGTATACTCGGGGGACATGGACTCTGTCTTTCAAGTAATCATCACTTTGGATGTATTCCATGGCTTTTTCACCATTCCGCAACTCAATGTTGAAATCAACCTCTTCTTTCAACCGTTCACTGATGTAATCACCCATGAACCCGAAAGGCACTTCAAAAGCCCATGAGAATAACTTTGTGAAAGCTCTATAAGTCCATAGATCGGCATTGATCTGATGACGAATGTAATAGTGCTGGACTTTAACGGCAACTTTATCACCATTTTGCAAAATGGCACGGTGGACTTGGGCAATACTAGCAGATGCAATTGGTTCTTTTTCAATGTGTTGGAAATGCATGGCATAGTCATCACCTAGATCTTGTTTCAAGATCTGTTCAACTTTTGACCAAGGATCAGTAGCTGCAGAATCGTATAACATGGCAAACTTCTCTTGGAATGATTTGGGTAAGATAGAGGCTTGGTTTGCCAAGTTCTGTCCAAATTTGATGTATAAACCTTTGTTCTCATTTAAAAGTGTAAATAACCTATCGGCATTACGTTCGTGTAATTTCATAACGTCCTGGCTCTCTTTAAAATTGAACTTATAATCCAATCCAATCATAGAGAGAACGCTAATGGCACGCAAGGTCCTCTCACCTGTAGAATCCCATACAAATCTGTCAACGGCGTATAAACCTGTCACACCTGTAATCGAATACAATGCAAATGAGCCAAGCTTACTCTTCTTTGGAGCTTTGGAGCCCCAACGAACAAAACGATACATTATGTGACTGGGGAGTAAATCCAGTGTATGATAAGAAATAGCCAGTGGGGGTGCCTCCTTCAGTCTTCAGTGCACCAGATGATCTATCACCAATAGATCTCTAATTGACACAAGAAAGTGCTATAAAAATGCTATAATGCTTGCTATTTTGGAAGTCATATACAAGCTTCGGCTTTAGTGGGGGACACTGTGCCCCATACCGGTTTTCGCGAAACCCTATGTAAAACAGCCCAAACGGGTAATTACTGTATTAGGAAGTCTCGAACTTTTTTTTCCAGTGAAAAAAAAAGCTGAGCAAATGCCTTTAAAACACGTAAAAACACCATAAAAAGACGGTTTTAAACGGTTTAAAAGGCATGTCCGATATCCAAATTGTGAGACCAAACGTGCTGGCCTCGATGGCCGCCTCCGTGGCACCTGTGCGCGTGGTGATCCAGGCCCCAGCGCTGTTCCAGTTGCTCGAGTTCTCCCTGCGTTCCCAGGAGCGTGTTCTCGGTACGCTTGTCGGTTCCCGTTCTGATGACGGCAGTGAATTGGAGATTAAGGATGCTTTTGTGGTGCCGCACCACGAAGAGGGTGACGAGTTGGTTATCGAGGAAGGCCACAACAGAACTCTGTACCAATTGCACAAGCGTGCGCATCCACGTGACTCTGTCTTGGGTTGGTTTACCACCTCGGAAGGTATCGATTCCTTCACTTCGCTTGTCCATGACTTCTATTCGCATGGCCCAGACTCTGCGTTCCCACACCCGGCTCTCCACCTGACACTCAGCAGCATCGGCGAGCAACTCACAGCCATGCCACAGATCAACACCTACATCGGTTCCCCACTCGGTGCCCAAGGACTCACTGCTGCACAGCTCAAGCTGGACAAAGGTGCTTCCTATATCTTCACACCTGTTGCCAACGAAGTGCGTTTCGATACCCAGGAACGTTCCGTGCTGGAGTACGCTGCCAAGTCTGTGCAAACGGAACAGCCTGCACAATTGGAGACAGATTCCGTTGACTTAAACGTCACCGTTGCCTCTTTGAACAAAGTTGATTCTTTGATCGATACCACAATTGCATACATCGATAGAGTCGAATCCGGTGAAATCGAAGGTGATGACAAACTTGCTAGATTGCTCCTCGCCAACCTGGAGACTAACGTTAAGAAGTTAAACCCAGATCATTTGGAGAAAGTGTTCTCCGCTCATGTCCAAGATACACTCATGGTTGAATACTTGGCCTCCGCTGTTAAGACACAACTCGAACTCTCTGCTAAGCTTACAACCCTTGTCTAATGCATGGATTTAATGTACACTACCTTATGTTCACAGCGTAGCAACTAAATATACTTTTTAGTGATATGCACACACCCATTGCTATTACCAAAACAAGTAATCCCCATAGAATTGGCGAAAACCATACTTCAGTGTGCTGATGAGTGTAAGCGCTCAGCGCTCAGCGCCATACACATTAAAACTTCCACGATTATAACCAACTGAAGGTCCAAGTATCCATAATACCCACTTTTATAGCTTTATGTGATTTATCTATGCAAGAGACCATTAATTTACATATTTACATATGTGAATGAATTAAATCATTAGATCACTGATCGGGTCTTATATCCGCTTAACTCCATCAACACTAAATCTCTCACCTCAAGCCAGAAAATGAGAAGCGGAAAGATCCATCTTGTTTCTGTTCGATCGTATAAAAACGGAGATATATCCCCAGATCTTTTGTTCTTCCTTTCCCACTTGTCCACCATACAAAATGACACAAAGCGATAATGAAGACATGAACCAAGGGGTCCATAAACCACTCAAAGATATAGAATTAGAGAAGTACTACGAAGATAGTGATGATGAATCACCAAGCCCTAAGATCAAGCGTAAGATCAAAGTAAAGAGACCATCTCCTTCATCATCGCCAACGACGATCTTCTCCAATGTCTCCGAGAGATCGCAGACTTCCATGGATGAATCCTCTTCAGAGAGTGATTTGGAGACAATGCCAGATCTCGAGCTTCCCCCACCTGCAATATTACCAGGTGAACCGATCGTAGTACAAGGGGATGAAGAAGATTTCAGTGACATTGAACCTATGTTTGGTCTCCCCTTGGAAGAAGCTACAAAGAGACACATCTTACACGAATTCCAGAAATTCACTCAGTTAGAACTAAGCCCTTTACAAAGACATGTCTTACTCTCTATGCCTGAACAATCCGGTTGGCATATTCTCTGTGAGATTGCATGTAGTAAAGATGTAAACGACATGCTTAACACACCAAAGCAATTCAGATTCTATCAACAACAGTTCGATATGGCTATCAAGTTTGCATTTGATCGTTATGTTCTTTTGCATAAGACATTTGATGTGCTTGCTCCTCCAGTGGAATACCTCTATTTCAACGATGGTGTTCCCGCTGATGCCGATGGGAATCCCTTGGAGTCTGAGAATGAAGATTCTGAAGGTGTCTGTGCATATGACTACGGAAACTTCTTAAACCGTAACCCATTTTGTTACAGATACAAACTCATGTACCTTGTACCTGAAGCTGAACTGACTAACTTGCAACAACGTAAATTGTTTGAGAGTTTGTATGGACCAGTTGAGTATGGAATTTTAATGAGTGATGAAAAGATGTTCCCGGAGATGAACAGTAAAGCTGTTGCCAGAGTCAAGTACTACATAGATGTATAGATTAAGCACATACTTTTATCTTCTTACATGGTACTGTGTCATCTTCTCTAGGTCTCTTTGCATGGAGATCCCAGCTTTGAACCACATCATCGATTCTGGTCAACCAGCAACGATACTGTTCGTTATTCAAAGCCAATTCGTAGTCCAATGACATCAACACCCTCATCTCCAAAGTCTTCAACTCCGAGACACACAACCCAGAGATCTTGGACCATGTTTTGAGGTTATACGTCGAGTCGTACTGGAATTTGAAGCTCAAATTCAGACAAATCAAGAACACTTTCTTAGGACAAGTCAAACCTTCAGCATTGGAACGGATCAAAGGTGTAAGCTTATGGATGTAGAACAAAGCACCGTGCAAAGCGGACATTGAACAACGGGAACGACGCAAGATCTCAGTTAAGTACTTGACAAATCCGGGCCAGGGGCGACGCCACACCGACGTGATGAAATCAGCAGCGGTGACGATGTGTTGGTTGACCAAAGTGTGATGGTCGATGGGGGATTGTGGTGTTGTCTTCCCAGTGGAGGGTGGAGTCACCAGGTGGGACTCCACGGTCTTCTTAGAAGACTGGGCTGTGTGCTCCGTGGGAGTCGAAGAGAGCATAGTTTTGGTCTAAAGCAAGTTGGGGCAAAGCCGGTTGCTTTAGTTCATTGTGTGTAACTGTGGACTGAGATGAGAACTGAGATAACGGTAGTATATGGTATAAGATAGATAGAAAGGATAAAGGAAAGATGGAAGGCTTCCAATGAAAACCGGTAACCTTTTAAACACTTTTATAGTAAAAATGATCCAAAATGAAGGAAATTGATGGCTTTTTATATGACACATCTGCACGATGACTGATTTCCGGACACTTCCGGGACGTCAAAAAGTGACTCACAGAGTGACCCGCGAACAGTCACGTGACCTCGGTGTCATATACGTTCATCTTTAAAAGCCACACATTTAGTCATACAAACACATACAATAGACAATGCACCGGCTTTACAAGTACACACCTTCGCCTCCCTCGAGACAATCCCCCGTTTTAAGTGGGAAATGGGACAAAAAACAGTATAAGCTGATAGCACCTATAAAGTACCCGAATCTCCATACAAACCCATACGCTCGGATATTGGCATCACCTTCGAGAATCGATAGAAACACCAAGCTATTGGCCATCCCACGTTCTTTGTTACTACGATACTCGTTGGTGAAGAACCCAGAGACTAAAGAGATCTGGTACGTGCCGTTGTTGGAGGATACACATACCGGTGCTTCTAGTGGGTATGGACCTAATGATAAAAACCATGTGAAGTCCTTGAAAGGTAAGAAATTTGCTTCAGTTGCCAGTTTGGAGTTGTTGAACGACACATATAACCTTACGACTTTACAAAATGTCAATTGGAATGATAAAAACTGGATGATTGTGGAAAAGATGTACTTGGAACGACTTGTAAAGTTGCTTGATGATGTCCATGTCATTACCAGTATTGAACCTGGTTCATTGGTAATTGACTTTGAGAAAGGTCCTCTACAGGTTAAAGGTGGTGTCACATATGTACATATGGACTTACAACTCGAAAACCCCTTGTTCCAAGAGCTTATCGAGAAGTTGAAACAGTTGTCTAATGACCAAGTCATTATCGATAAACAAAACACTACATTTATCGACATACTGATAAAATTCATTGCATATGTTGACTGAATGGCCCACAGTACAACAATCTGTTTGGTGTGTTGATATATCGATACTTATCCCCCAGTTGTAACAACTTCTTTGTAGACTTTGCAACTATCACTTGACCAATGTCTTTTGGCGGTGCACCTTTCTCCAAATACGTGGCACAACAACCACTTACCAAAGCTGTGGAAGACGATGTGCCATTATAAATACCCCCGATGCTTATGACATCAACACCCGGTGCAAACACGTAGTAATCTGAGTTCAAAGCGTAGTTGTTAAAACGGGCGATGTCATCGTTGTGTGAAGCACCTGCCACTATAACACCAGTGGCTCCTGCTGGACCGACTGTATCAACAGAGGCCTGAAGGTTCCCCAGGGCACACACAATGACGATCCCAGAGGCAATAGCTGCCTGAACAGCGTCTTTCAACGGTCTCAACTCATCTGGTTTCATGGATCTTGTAGCAATAGAAAGATTGATGATCGACGGGGGTGATCCTCTCTTCAATACATCATTAATAACCCACTCAATGCCCTCAATCACTGTGCTTAAAAGGGTAACACCACTGATATCAACGACTTTAACGTCAACCATATAAGCTTCCTTAGCAACGCCATATGTCTTGGAACCGATGAGCCCAGCAACGTGTGTTCCATGGCCGTGGAGGTCTCCAAATGCTTCATCAACAAACTTAGAGCCTCTTATAGCCCTGGCTTGGAGTTCTGGGTGTTCAATGTTCACACCGGTGTCCATCACGTAGACGTATACGCCTTTACCGGTGGCATCGTAGTGGAAATCTCTGTATTCAACGTCTTGCCATTGTAGTCTTGTGGTGAGTCTTACCAAATGATCCGGTGCATTCTTCTGTGTAAACACTGTTCTATTCATTGGACTATTACTTTGTGTGTCAAACACCGACAAATCTTGTGGAATGGGGACCATGTCCTTCAGTGAATCCATAGCAAGAAACACTTTCTCATCTTTAACCACAGAAATGACATTATCATCGGATCTCAAAGACATAATCTCCTCATCGGTGAGTTGTGTCGTTATTGCACATCTAAATTCACCGATTTGCACCTCTTTGATGACTTTAGGAAAGAGATGGGGTTTTGTGTACTCAATGATGAAGTTGACACAGCTGACAAGGCCGATATATAAGAAGACTCTCATACTCACTCTTTTACACTTATATATAACTTATACTCTTATATAATTATATAACTTATATACTTATATACTTATATATATCATAACTTATAAGATCTTATTCAATGTGGTTTTGTGGTTTGACAGGTATGACGTCATACTCACATCTATACACAATACAACACTTATATAACAGTTATACAATTATCTACAAAGATTAACAAGAAAATCTATTCAATTCCTTTCTATAGCAAATCCCAGTGTCAAAAAAACCAAAAAAAAAAGCTCTGCGTATGTCTCCACCAGGAAGAAGAGTAAATATGTGATGAGATGTGTGCATGACCAGCAGTGCAATGTATAATGTATTTATATGGTAAATGCAATGTCTCATAAGGGTATCAAGCCTTCTTGGTCTCGATGGTCTCATCCAACACGACTGGAACGTCAATGGCACCATTGTTCCACTCCTCCAACTCCTTCTGGTGTTCCCTTTCGATAGCATACTTCACAGCCTCCAAGACGTTATCACAAGTGTGTTTTGGCTTATATCTCGGAACGGTACCTTCTTGGTAAACACCAGTCTTCACCAAAATGGAGTGCCAAGATGTATCGTGGGAATTGGCGAAACGGATATCTGATTCTGGGGTATCACCGACAAAGTAAACCGTTGATGCGGGTGGTAAGTCCAATGTCAACTGCGACAGTTTCTGCACGGTCAATGGCTCGTCCTCGGAGTCAGAGTCAGAGTCCTCGTCGGATTCAGAATCGGTAAACACAGAGTTACCGGACCCTTGTAATTTCTCAACGTGTTCCTCCAACACGTCTTTTCTCCAATGGGTCAACACCTTGTTGGCATATCTGAACGTGCCTCTCTGTGGTTTACCAAATCTCGTAACTTGTAACTCCATACCGGTGTGTTCTCTGTATAAAGCGGCAATGGAAACTTGCAAAGCACCCATACCATATCTCGAGAGCTTGTAGTCCGTGGCCCACACGAAATCAGAGTGAGCGAAATAGATACCTGGACCTTCGTCAAAAGTCTCCGAGATGGTGCCCATGACACCGTTCTTGGACAAGAGCAACTCCAAGATGATCTGTTGGTCGGCAGCCCAGTTTCTCGAGTCGGCAAACACGAGGATGGCATCGATCGAGATTTTGGAGAAATCGTAATCCTTGGCAGCAGCGAGTTCTTCTTCACTCAACTTGTGGTATGGGGACACCGCCGGGTTCCACTTCATGATGTCCAAGGGGGTAACAACTTTCTCAAAGCCGTACTCCTCGGCAACTTTACGACAAGCGTCACCAACACCACCAACGACAAGCACCGTCTTGTGCACGTCGACAAGGTCCTTCATAGGTGTATGGCCTTGGATGACCTGGTCCTCGGTGACCTCGATTCCCAAACGATCGCTGAGTTCTTTGCATCTGGCACTTTCGGAACGACCACCACCATTAGTGACAAAGATGTATGGCACCTTGATGTTGTACTTGTTCTCACCGTTGAGCATCTTCAATGCTTCTCTAGCCTCGGGAATGGTCTCTGGACCCCTGACGATGACACCGTCAATGTCAAATGCAAAAGCATACGAAGCAACACGTTGATGATCAATAACACTCTTCTTATGACGAATGGAACCTCCACGCGATAACTGCGTATTGGAACGACCCGAAGTTAACGGGGTCAACGCGGTCAAGTCCTTGTGCGAGTTTCTCGCCGAGGAGAGTCTCGTCATCGAACCGCCCCATTGGTCGCTGAGCGAAAGCGACGAGACACGTTGCTTTCTCGTCAACGGTTTCAACTCGTCAATGCCGTCGTTGTTGAGGTACGACGACGACGTGTTCTTTGCGATGGCGGGCGACTGTGCCGGCGTCGTCTTTGTCGACGTCTCCGCCGAAGTCTGTGTCTTAATCTGTGAATCAAACGACATTTTCTCTTGGTTATTTGTTTGTGTTGATGGAAAGAGCAGAGAAGAGCAAAAAGGGCAGCCGCCAGGGCTTTTATATACATCCGGCGAGGCGCGCGGATGACGTAATTTTTTGGCACCACCCTGGCACTTTTAGTGCGATTACGTCAGAAGTGGCGAAACGCATACGTCATTGGTGTGCACGGCCTTTACCGCATGCGGTAAAGTGGCGAAGCAACACACGCGTTACATTTTGCGCCAATTTGGCGCAAATCATTCTCTTCATACCATATGAAACTTCTCACTACGCCCCTTTCCCTCAGGTTTTTAGTGTAAATCTTATCAATCATCTTATTTCATTTATTGAATGCTTGTTTTTATAGTGTTATGTTATTTACAACACAAATGGGATCAAAAAGGCCTTGCGCAAGCCGTATTTGGCATTCTTCTTCTGGGCCCACAAGTACATTTGAACAGCACCGACAACCAAGAAAATCAAGGAGAAGGCGTTAGGGTTCATCAAGAAAACGGTGAACCAACCATAGATCTCAAATGTATAGTTTGGAGCAACGAATAACTCAAAGAATCCACCTTGTGGAGCTTTACGTCCTTTACCTTGTCTAATTGATTTATCACCAAGAAGACGTAATTGTATGTGTGTCACGGCGTTAAAGAATTGACAGAAACACCAAAAGTAGAAAAGGTAATCATTGGATAAGTTCAATGGCAATGTGAAATTACCTAAATCACCATACATCAATGCCAACGAAGAACCGAGAACCCAATAATGGAAACAGTTTTTGAATAGGTTGAACAATGGCATCGTGGAAGATGAAAACTTGTGAACAAACACATTCTCCACTTGACGTTTGATATAATGGAACAAGATCATCTTCCATAACAAATCATATCTAGCTGGAGACCCAAACAACTTGAACCCCAAATAATGAGCAATGATTGGACCGGTGTATTCAATCAAATACACAGTTCTCCAACCAATCTGTGGACCCAAATCCTTCAATTGAACCTCACCGGCATTTAACAACTCCGATGTTGTGGTGATAACTTTTTTATCACGTGTAACACGGATTCTGTTGATTGAGAGTCTATTCTTCTTCGAGACTTGTTCGACGAATTGCTCAAAGGAGCTAACGTTGTCGTAGACGTCGGATTTGATCGACTTGGAACGTGACTTCACGGTGATTTGTGCCATCTCTGCCTTTATAAATATCCCTTTATATATAAAGCAAATGTCCCGAGAAGTCGCAAATGCTCTCGAAGTTTTCCATAAAACTTTCGCGAAAATTCCTTATAAAACGAGTTCGCGGATAAGTTTATTTTATTGGTGGAAAACCATCAACAAAACAACACCAGTAAACAACACCATATAAACAACCAATCAAAGTGAATTAAAGGCGAAGATGAAGCTCGTCAGATTCCTCATGAAGCTCACCAACGAATCGGTGCAAGTCGAGTTGAAAAACGGCACTGTGGTGATGGGCACCATCGTCACAGTGTCACCTACGATGAACATCACGTTGAAGAAAGTTAAGATGACTCTACGCCATCGTGACCCCATTGCCGTGGATTTCATCAACGTCAGGGGAAACAACGTTCGTCAGGTGATCTTGCCTGATGCCATCAATTTGGATTTGTTGTTACAAGACACGACGAGTACAGTTGGGTTGACAACGGGTAAGAAGAGAAAAGCAGAGTCTCAGGGACAGAGTAATAAGAGGGTGAGAAGGGCTCTGTAACATACACATACACACATACACACGTAGTGTGTGTGTGTTGTATGTGATATGTGTAAACACACTGCGTGTGTGTTTACTGCGTGTGTATGTGTTTTTACGTTGTTATGACTTACAAATGTACATTATCATTAATCATCATATAAGAAGTACATAAGGGACTACTCCCTCTGCATAAATGTCAACTTCAAGCCTATAAAGAAGTCATCGTTTAATAATGCATCGACAACTTCATCAACATGACTCAGTCTCCAACTGCCATGTTCATATAGTCTCAACTTCCTATAATCATCCATGTACCTTTGCAACAACTCATAATCCCTATAAACGATCCTAACGTATAGCAACCCCAACACTCTCAAGTATTTAAACCTCGTTTGTTCGATATAAAACTCAACAATTTCTCTTTGTGGTGCCAATTGGATTAACTTAACCAATAGACATAAAAATGGGAAAGGTCTCCCACTTTGTTCAAAAGAACCAATACACGTGAGTTCCAAAGCTCTATCGAGTATCGTCGCAGGGTTCACGTTGAAACAAAACTGTTTATAGTATAAAGAATCAAAACAACGTTCTCTAACGATTTTTTCAATTAGTAGTGTTGTGTTGATACCGTTGTAAGTAGCATGCGACAGCTCTCGATCAACGATGATTCCCTCTCGTGGCATCTTTGTACTTATAACTTTGTGTGTATAACTTTGTGTGTGTGTGTGTATATGGTTGTGTGACTGTTTATTTGTAAAGCTTTTGATGAAATGGTTTCTGGAGATAGTTTTGTTTTACACCAGCCACAGTGTGGCTGGTGTGGAAAAGCGCGATTTGTGGCTGGTGAGCCTCTCTCAAATACACAGAATTGAGATTAACTTCATCGTTTGTGGTCGGATTTGGCCCTAAGAAAGTTTGTATATGCTGTGTTCCTCCAATTGATACATAACTTCTATTTATAACACAATATATTGAATGTATATACATACACCACGTTGCCCTAAAGCTAAGCCGAAAGTGGCGTTCGCGAACACCCGGACACCACACAGCATATAAAGAAAATTTTTCCAAGCAGAAGTTCTCTTCACTTCTTTTACACCACACAGAAGTCTATAAGTCTATAGCCTAGCCTATAAGTCTATAGCACAGACTTCTGTATCGTTTACTGTACGTACAATTACAACCACACACACACACACACACTGCCAACGACCAATTGATGATACCGTTGTTCCTTCTTTCCCAGTCCGACTTCGACCATGACGACATGGGATGCTAACACGTCATTCTACTCCGTGGGTTGTTCAAGCAGCCCAATACGGGTCTTATGACTTTTTACTTGCCAGTAACCAAACACCTCTGAACCATCGTTGTCAGCGTGTATTGTATTCCTTATGGGCTTCAACTAACAAGATTACAGAGAGGACTAGTCCATGTTGTAAAGAGTTACTACATGAGTTATCCAGAGGATCAAAGTGATGAAATCGACCTAAACATTCGCAGTTTCCTCGGTAGCTTACACTTAGAACCCTTTGAGTAAGCCGGTGACCGCCCATAGACCTTCCTAGGATGTCTGATTGATCTTGTGGATATCTCATGTCTCAATAAACTATCTCTACAAACATATATCGTAGATGTTCGTAGTATTAGAGAACACCAAATGGCTTTGGTTCCCAAGTTGGATGTCTTTCAAATAGCTTTATACGTTGCTTGGGCTTGGACAATCTCCTCTTCTTCAAGATCTCTAAATCTCCCAAGATATCATCTGCATCACTAAACCTTTTGACCTGTGTCTCTGCAAGGACATTTTGCAGTGATTCGATCTTGTTTGCGATCCTTGTAGCCAATCCATTGGTGCTTGTTTTAAGCTGTGTGAGAAGATCCAAGTGGAAGTTATCTGGTCTCTTACCTAATACTTCAATGATCTTAGCTAATAGGGCATCGTCATACACATTTTCAACAACCAGATATTGACACCAACGTTTAGCATTCTTCCATTCAGAATCCGAGCTGAAAGCTGTAGACCCATTCAACCCTTTGGAGTATTCATAACACATCCGCAACAGAGTCTCCAACAATGAAATGGTGAAATCCTCCAAACTCCTAGTGAAATAGGCCAAAACAGGTTCAAATAACTTCCTAAGTTGTTCAAAATTCATCTTCGCAGAGACCATTCTCAATACCATAATCTCATAACTCAACTTCCACCAATCATTCTCATGGGACAATCTCTTCTGTAAACTGTGAACACAACTCCAATACTCTCTGCCAATCTCGGTGGTATCGCCTTGTTTAATGACTTTATTGATGTCTGTCCTTCTAACACGACGATACTGTTTCCATAATTCAACAACAAGGTCTTTCTCCCTTTGCTCCAACTCTTTCAATTTCGCTTTTTCAACCTCATCATCACCAACATCAACTTTGGATTCAATGTCATTCCAATAATGATCAAACAACCAAGAAATGGCACCAATGAGACACTCTTGACACATCTCCACACTGGGCATCCCTTCGTGTGTCGCAGCATGTCTAAACTCAACAAACACACTCGGAAGACCAATCTTCCTAGCTAAAACTTGTAATGGGATAGCGTATTGACTCTGTTGTCCCGGGTCTAACAGTCCATTGACAAAACGGATTAAGGCCATCGACGCAGCCAAACACACGGTGTCATCCACAGAGGACATAGCCAACACCACGGAGAAAAGATGTGCAGTTGATTGTAGAGCGTGTGGGATGCGTGAACGTGAAGAGTAGAGATGTACTTTGGAGATGGCTCTGTGTAAGCTTGTAACGTGTTCTGGGCTCAGATCAAGACATTGCGGTGCGCTGTTCTTTGGGAAGAACAAAGATCGCAGTTCCAGCAGTTCCTCTTTGTGTCGCCACGCGGTGATCCGTGCGTGTGTGTTCATTTTAGTGTTTAAAGTGTTTATTTATGTCTTGAAAGAGAGATGAGCATAGTTTTTTTATTTATATGTGTGGTGTCCGGGTGTGGCCAAAAGGGTCGACTCTTTTGTAGGGTTCAAAAAATTCGTGTGCAAGTGCTTTGGGAAATCTGGTCAAAAGTGAAATGCGCTTTTAATATGTGGTTACGCTGTGCTATATAACCATTTTAGGGTTTATGGGGTACTTCTGTGTACTCTGATTCCATTTATATAATTATATTTTGAATATTTTGATGTTTAGACTATGATATTTGTGTCCAAAATTTCAGGAAATTTTATGACATTTTCATGAATAAAGGTATCATAAAGCCAGAACATCAAGCTTTTTGGAGTCTATCTGTGTTTAGATCCTAGTTTTACATATTTAGATATCTTAAAATATTAGTATTGCCTACTTGGTCGTCAAGTTATGGCCATTTCATTCTGACCGCTTTCTCAACCTCTTCCAGATTTCCTCCATTTTTAGACCCAGCCATTGATCCGGGTAACCTCGTGTATGATTACGTAATGCTTAGCCTCTTTATTAACTCAAATTGTGCAGGGTTGATCGAAAACGAGCCGTGTTTGGTGTTTATGAACTCGTCTGAATTTGGCGCTGCGCTTTCCCTATCAGACAGCATACTGAGTCAAGGGAAAATGCTCTTCTTAGCAAAAGTTATACAGACCACACACTGTACCTCTGAGAACTCCCAGTATACCACTTAGGAGATACACCTGGACACCAGGGTGCCACAGAACCAGGATGCGGGCCCGGGTGGGATCCCGGGGGGACAATAAAAAGTGACACAAAAACAATTTTTGAGGGTCTAGCCCCAGCGATTGCCACTTTTTCTGCGTATAAACATCTGGTTGGTAGCATGGATAAAGAAATTGGGCTTTTCTCCCAGATCTTCTGTAAATTCATGTAGGCCTAAAGGTATATATATGTTAGCTGCGAGGGCCATGAACAGATGCTCCATCAAGCATTCACTGAAGCAAATAACATTCTCACATCTTAAAGCCTGGAACACACAGAGATTAGGAACTGCGGATGACTCGGGCTTACGAGTTAAGGGTTATTTCTAAACCCCAGAGGAGGAGGGGGCCGAAGTTTATCAAATGTCCGGACTATACAGAAAGACATGGCGTTAGTGAACCGGAGATAAAGAATCGGTTATCAGGTGTTTATCGGAGATAGGAGTTAAGAGTTCAGATATGAAGATATGTATTGAAGAGCCACTATCTCTGTACCTCCCGGCGTTTAGATCGAGATGACACATTAAATAACAAGAGGGGAGGAGTATACGTTCTGTATATGTCGACCAAATGTACATATCCTGATTTTTTTACAATTAAAGTCGCTCAAAAATGACTGAAATCAAATAAAATAATATAAAGTATTATGTTCATTAAGGAAGACTGAAAACCTTTAGATTAATGCTCCCCATAGTAGCTGGGTTTGTGCGCAATCGACCGATTGGCATCACCTTAAGGCATTCTATAACTCCACTTAGCCCCCTGAATATCAGTGATCTAAGAGTGTATATACCATCTTTCACACCACATTACACTATTAAACTTCAATCCAAACACCAAAATTCCCAAGGGAACACCCTCAAAATTAGACTGAAAGTTTATGACAATCGGAGATGGCCATTTGTTAGCGATCGTGGTGTCCGGGTTTTTTGTGGACACGTGACTATCACATGATATTCACGTGACTCAGCCATATAAATTTGTACATGGTATTTTTGCATAGAAAGTGGCTCTAAATAGCTCAGTAATTATTAAACCATATATATAAGTCAACAGAACGTCAAATACCCTATTAGGGCTTGCATAAGTCTCTTCTTTGAGAAGTTACAAGGGTGTAAAGTTTCGCCATACATTTTGTATGGGGACCCCTTGAAAAACACTATATTTTGCTTAATAACTCAACAACCTTTGGTGTTACACATATTTGACACTCATAACCATATATATTGAGTCCATATCTATACACTGGAAGCATAACTGGGCCCATAACGCCACTCTAGCACAAAATACGCTACAATATGTCAAAATTGCGAAAACCTACAAAAAAAATTCAATACCCCCCCTCGTTCAAGTTTTCGTGATATATTTTTATTAATTTGGGCCTAGCTGCTCCTAGAGCTCTTATTATTAGTTCTAAGAGCTCTAGATAGGTTCCCAGGAGGTCCGCGCATGCTCAGGCATCGGTACAGCCTATAAAAACAAGTCAACATATGGGGAAGGTCGTGGGTCACGTGCGCCGAGTCAACAGCACCACCGCGCAAATGAACACAAACTCCAACACATTGAACCTTGCGGGTGACTTGAGCCTGAGCAGCGTGGTACCGTACTCATAGTAAGTTATCTAGAAAAAGAAGAACAAGATGGCAGCTTCCTGTCTTCGAGTAAGTCAACAACTGTCCGTGGCAGCGGCCAAGATCCACGGTCAAAGTATCACCAAGAGTGTTGACCAGGTCACCATGAGACTGGTCAGATCCCATAGTAACACCCACTCAGAAAATGACGTCATGACACTAGGAGCAGCTCACATGCCATCGAACAGCGTGACTGACTCAATCAAACTGCAAACACACATTGGATGCTGGACATCATGACTCTTGGAAAGCATCTGACCCATGGGAGGGTATCTTGATGTGTGGAAACTACAGCAGAGCCCAAACTGGTGGTCGGTCATCCACTCAGATGAATCTTCATAGTGACGTTCCACCCAGTAAGAACCTGAAGCTAAAATACATACCCTTAGCAGGTGTAGATGAGTGAACCATAGCTCACTCAACAAAAAACACACACAATCATACTTCTGCCTGGAAGTGATCAATATTCACGTTAATGAAGCCACAAAGGTTCCATGGGACGACATAGACCAGGTGAAGCCTTCATCATCCGGACTAGTGAATAGCCTGTTCAGAATCAGTTCACACCCAGCTTCTTGTCATCTCAACGTGTGCCAGTTGTAGTGGAGCATAATCTGTTAGCTTCAGAACCTTCCGAAATGGGATCATCTTTCAGACCATTGGGTGCCGCGGGAGACCACATTAGAGCCAAGGAATCACCCTTGAACAATTGAGGTCTCCGCCAACAGTCGTCAATAATGAAAGCACACCTCAAGAACTTCAGCCAAACAGAGCTCATCTTGAAAGAAGCTGACACACCATGGAGCACCAAAACCTGATCTGTGACGTGTGTGCTGAGTGTAAACGTGAATGAATGAAAGTGAAGACAAGTGGAAGGGAAATCAGGGGGAGTGCTGTGAGTGAGGAATGATGATCTGGAGGGGCATGAAAGGGGAAATGGTGAATGGCGTGTGAAGTGGAATAGTTAGGTAGAATAGTGGAGTGGAAAAGTGAATGGAACCAAGCTCAGTGGTGGTGAACTTACCCTGACGTCGGCTCCTCCCAGTGCTGTGAGAGTATACCGCCAGACAAAGTGAAGTCCGAGTGCGGATGAGAAAAGAACTCTCGTAGACTCAGAAACCTCCAGTGCTGTGAAAGTCTCCAAGGTGGGTGTAATGAGACTTACCTAATCAAAAGAGCTCCTCCCAGTGCTGTGAGAGTATGCCTTCGAGTCGGTGAAATCTGAACAATGAGTGCGAAGTGAGACTTGGATGAAACTGAATGCGAAAGTGAACCTGAGGTGTGGAGAATGAAATGAAGTTAAATGAAGTGAAATGAAGTGAAGTGAAGTGGGAGCTCACTGAGTATTGGTATCGGAACTTTCCAGAAGTGCTTTGCCCGTCAGACTGCTGGGTGCCGGAGGACACAACATTAGAGTCAGATGACACATCACGAAGTGCCCACCAACAGCCTTCAAGGATAACAACAACTGTAGAGAACTTCATCCCAACAACAGTAGTAAGGTGGAGGTAAAGGTGGGTGTGAAGAGTGAAGTGGAAATGGAGTGACATGGGGATGTGGTATGTGTTCCTGTGTGTAGTGTTAGTAAATTCAAAGGGTGACTGGGACTGGAAGGTGAGATGAGGTGGAAGTGAGATAGGAAAGTGGAGTGGATGTGGATGTGGAGACTCACTCAGCATTAGTATCAGAACTCGCCAGAAGTGCTTCAACTCTCAAACCGTTGGGTGCTGCAGAATACAACAGAAGAGCCAAATGACCCATCATGGAGTATCCTCCAACAGTCTTCAAGAATGGCAACAACCTTAAAGAACGTCAACAAACAACAGAAGTGAGGTGGAGGTGGTGGAGGTGGAAGGGGAACATCGATGGGAAAGTGAAGTGGAATATGGAAGGGAAAGGGAAGTGGAGTGGAAGATGAAGGTGAAAACTCACTCAGTATCGGAATCAGATCTTTCCGGAAGTGCTTCATCTTTTAAACCGTTGGGTGCCGGAG
The DNA here is from genome assembly GCA_030557155.1 of Petasospora amylophila. Lineage (NCBI taxonomy): Eukaryota > Fungi > Ascomycota > Saccharomycetes > Phaffomycetales > Wickerhamomycetaceae > Petasospora > Petasospora amylophila. Next base: position 249,583 of record JAKTVK010000006.1, on the reverse strand, counting down.
GACACAAAGTCAGAGTCCGAAGACCCGTCACAAAGTGCCCACCAACAGTCGTCCAGAATGGCAACAACCTTAGAGAACGTCAACCATCAACCAAAGAGCATCAACAACAAAGTGGAAGTGGAAGTGGAAGTGGAAGTGAAGGGAAGGGGAAAGACCATCGCTGGAGACAGGTGAGCACAGGCTGTAGCCGCGGGGACGTAGAGTCAACCCACCCAAACTAACGAGTTCCTGTGTCACTGTTGAGGTGATGGCAAGGGAAGGGGAAGGGGAAGGGGATGTGGATGGGGATGTGTGCCTGTGTGTAGTGTTAGTAGTCAGTCGTCGGTGTTGTGGTATTCAGTGTGTGGAGTTACCCCCCTGGATGGGGTCTCGGTCCTGTCTGTAGTATGAAGTCAGGGGGAGGTGGGGTGAAAAAAAGGAAAGAAGAAAAATTGGGGGCCCCGCTTTTTATACTTCCACACAATGAAAAAGTGACACAAAACCAAAAAAAAAGTGACACAAAAACAGATTTCCGAAGTGACACAAAAGCGGGTTTGGGATCCCGCCCGCCTTAACTACTACAGAAGAGTGATTTCCATGTGCCACAAAACCAATATTTGGGTGAATGACGCAAATTTCGGATATATGTTTTTGTGACACAAAAGCGGATCTGGCATCCCGGCGCGCTGTCCCTCCTACATAGATCGGAGACGTGGATTTTGATGTTTGTACTGCCACGAAACCAATAGAAGCTGACTACAAGGTATAAGTTCCATTTGCCAATGATTTCATGATCAGGGGAAGTGCTTTTTGTGATACAAATCCGTTGATACTTCCCGATCTCTGACCCTGGTGGTATTTGTGACATAAATCCAGATCTAAGGGGGTCGCGCCCCTGAGCTTTAATGCCATTGTATTCTTCAGCACCATATTCCAAAGTGTAAAGATGTAATCATCTGTTGAAGCCTTACCTTTGATGAAGAATCTTGTACGTCGCTCGGGTCGGACCAGTCACCTGCCCATATTAGCATCTGCACGTGAGATAATATGCTACAAAGATCAGTTATACATGAACAACCTCTACTCTAGGACTTTCTTTACGTTGTAATTAGACTTATCAAAGCCAAAAATCACTGTTAGAAGCAGTAGCTCGAACAAAAGTGGGTGTTTGGGGTCGATCTGCTTAAAAAACGTGTTTTTTCCAGAAAATAGAGTGAAGATATACATCTGCATTGACCAAATGTACATATCCTGATTTTTTACAATTTTGATCCCATTTGGCTGCTTAAAATGGGCTTAAACTAAGTCTGATAAATAATAGATTTCTGTTAAGTCTAAGAAAAATATCAAAGTACCAAAAACCCCTTAGCTTATTGATTAATTGAATTTTCTTTGAATACATGGTGTCCAGGTGTCAACACAGGTGTCTGGGTGTTATAGATAGTCTGGAGAGTCTATTTCTTGTGATGTGGCCTCGGTATATGACTTGAATACTGGTACAGAGTATAATATACACCCAAAATTGATATTACTGGAGCCTGAGGACATACTTTCCCATTGGTATCCGACTTATTCAATGAAATACAAAGTGCACGTGCTTCGGAGGTCAAATTCACGTGACAATCACGTGACCTGAAATTGCACATCGAGGAAGACCGCGAAGAAATGATTTCAACAACAAATCCGTGATAGTTTAGTGGCTAGAATCCCCGCTTGTCGCGCGGGGGACCAGGGTTCAATTCCCTGTCGCGGAGTTCTTTTTTTGCTTCTCTTTTGGATCTTTTTTTTTTTTTTTTTCAATGGGACCCTTCTTATGTATTTGATCTGAATTATGCAAAAATTAGGCCTTTATCTGATACTACAATCACCATTATAAGCGAAAGCCAATAATTATATCAATAATAGTGTTATACAGACAAACAAACAAAAAAAAGGCAAGAAAAACCAATGCATAATCACTGTGTAAGAAACTTTTCCCGAATCCCACTCAACGTCTTATTTTTCATTTCACTCAGATTTCAGCAGCCTCAGCAAACTGAGCCAACTTCTTAACACCTAAAGCCCACTGACCAGTTTCATCTCCATGGGTAGACATGATCTGTTGATGGATTTCAACAGCTGTATTGTATTTCTTATTGGACAATGCATCAGCGTAGTTGTGCAACAATTGAAGAGTTGGTTCAGTCAACAGGTCCTGGTTGTTCAAATGATCATACAAGATATTCAATCTCTTACCGACATCAGCAAACTGCTTGGCAAACTGTTCTGGAACCTTTGGCTTAGTTTGCTCAAATGTAGAACTCAACACTTCAAAGAGTCTCTTATGCTCAGCTGGGATGTGTTCACGATCACCGGCAGGGTACTTTTCCTTGGTTGCAACTGGAGCTTTCTGAGTAGATGGACCCTTTGGTGGGGCACTTGGACCCTTTGGTGGAGCAGCAGGACCTCTTGGTGGTGCAGAAGCAACTGGTGGAGCACCATAAGGGGATGGGGCAGCAGCAGCTGGGGCACCGTATGAAGCAGCTGGAGCAGACTGTTGTGGAGCATAAGGAGATGGGATAGCAGCCTGAGGAGTCTGTGTTGGGGCATATGGGTTGACAGCTGGTGGGGCAACAGAAGTGGCTGCTACTGGTGGTGGTGGTGGAACACCATATGGGTTAGACATCGGTGGAACACCATTCGACTGTGGTGGAGCATATGCGTTGTTGACAGGTGGTGCCGTGGTAGAACCTGAAGCTGGAGCATATGGGTTCTTTGGTGGAGCAGATGGTGTAGAACCGTTTGATGGAGGTGGAGCAAATCCATTACCAACGCCTGGAAGGCTGTTCAAAGCTGAGATGTTTGGTTGAGGAGAAGCTGGGGCGTAACGGTTCGTTACTTGTGGTGGTGGAGCTGGCTTGGCCTCTGGCAAAGTTGGTGTCTTTCTGGATTTAGACACAGATCTTGGCGGAGGTGGCATGACTGGAGCACTGGCAAATGAAGTTGTACGACTCAATGATGGTGGTTGGGATGGAGAAGCAGAAGAACCGTTCAACGATGGAGAACCTACAGCAGCTGGGGTAGAACGACGAACCGGCTGTTGGTGGAATGTGGATGGCAAGTCATTCCAGCCTTCTGTCTCGTTCTTTCTGGCTCTTGGTGGAGCTGACACAGCAGCTGGTGTAGCAGTAGCAGCAGGGGTTGGCACAGCAGCAGGCTTGTATGGGTTGTATGTAGGAGTAGAAGCTGGCTGGCCATAAAGCTGTGTCTTCGGAGCGTATGGTGACTGAGACACTGGTGGTTGGTATCCATAAGTTGGAGCAGTTGGTGCAGCAGCTGGAGTGGCACCAGCGTTTGGAAGGTATGGATTAGTTGGAACGGCTCTTGGGATATGTGTCTGAGCTTGCTGAACCGGAGGCAAACCAGAGAAACCTGCACCTGGAATGGATGGAGCAGCAGTAGTAGTAGCAGAGCTGAGACTACCGTAACGAGCAGCACCTGTCTTTCTGGTAGAAGCAGCGGCGGCCTGAGCCTTGGTGATACCAGTTGCCTTGGCAATACGTTCTTGCTCAAGCTTGACAGCTGGAACATCACTTGGTAGCAGTGACAAGAACTTGGAGGCCAACTCGAACTGACCGTTGGTGGAGATGATGTTGATGTACTCAAGGATTGTAGTCAAAGTGGAACTTGTCTCAGTGATAGGAGCATCCAAATTGAGAGTAGATCTGTAAGCACTGAATTTCTCAACGAACTCAGACAAAGCAGCGAAGTGAGCATCATAGGCAGATGTCTTATCGGAAGACAAAATCTTCTCCTCCAATGCCTTAAGTTCAGAAGTCCAAATTTCAGCAACTTTATCCAAAGCGGAAGCATTGATGTAGGTGACAATAGAGTTCTCACGGTTTTTCACAGGGTCAGCTGCAAGAACTCTATCACCCAAAGTGGCAAACTGTGCCTTGGAAACCTCTGGTGTAGTGGCGTATGTCTTGATAGCGGTACCAATGTCCTTCCAGTTGGAAACATCACCATTTTCAACCAAGTCGGAGACATCGTTAGAACTGATGGAGTACAACAAACGGGCAACGGAATCTTCAGCACCAAACTTGTTGAAGTAGTAGTTACTCACTTTTTCTTTAAGTTCTTGTGGACCGTTCAAGGCAATGACCAAAGCTTCAACCAATTTGTCCTCTTTCAAAGAGATATCGACAGCCTTGGACAACTTCTTAGTCAACAAAGCCTGAACAAGATCCTTAGAGTCATCAGCCAACTTGAACTCACCAGAAGGAGCGTATTTTGGATGATCATTCAAATCAGTGAAGAATTCCTCACCAGACTTATCACCCTCTTGAGAAGCTGGGACATCATCAGACAACTTCAATGAGACAAATTTTTCAAAGACATCAGAAGTACCATCGAGACTGTTCAACAATTCCCAATCGGCCTTGTTAACACCATCGAATGAATCCTCCAAACGGCTCTCAATGATTGGCTTGAAATCACCAGTGTTCAAAGCGGTAGTCAACTTTTCATTAGTAGCAGAACCTGGCAATGGAGCCTTAGCGATCTTAATCTCAGAGGTCTTATCACCAGTCTTAGCAAGGGTGACAATCTTACCACCGAAACCGAAGGCAACAGAAGAGTGGCGACCGTACCAGTTTGGTGCCTGCTTGATGAAGTACTCAGGTTGTTGAGTCTCGGTTGTTGAGATCTCGTTCCAGAAGTCATTATCATTAGTGGAGTTGATTCTGGCATTGACCGGTGGAGAAGTGTCCTGGAGAGACTGGATGACAACCTTCTTATCGAAACTGGAAGTGGCAAAGAGATCTGGGGCCTGTGGAGCAAATCTGGTCTTGAAAGCCCAGTTAGCAGTGGTTGGGTACTGAGCCAACTTATCACCAGAGATTGGGTTCCACAAAATAGTGGTGTTATCCTTACCACAAGACAAGAGCAAGTTTGGATCTCTAGCGTTCCAGTCTAAGGAGAGAACACCCTTTTTGTGACCTGTGAGGATGGTCTCTGGTGCATTGGAGTTTCTCAAATCCCAAGTCAAGATTAGTGGCACACCATCTGCTTCCGAAGCGGTGATAAGCTTTGTGCTTTGAGTTGGATGCCAAGCAACGGTTGAAAGGGTAGCACGGGAACCTGTTTGAGAGGTGTATGTGAGATGCAAAACCTCTTTTTTGGACTTCAAATCCCAGATCGAAGTGTAACCTGCAGAACCAGCGGAGGCAAAGATATGACTGACGGACTTGTTCCAAGAAACGGATGTCACTGTGTCCATTGGCGTCATCGCGGTGCCCGGTGTGAATGGCTCCAAGTTGGCAAGCTTAGTTGTATCCCAGATGTAGATCGAACTGTTGGCACCACCGGAGGCCAAGACGTTATGTTGGATTGGGTTGAACTGAAGCGATTTGATCGCACCAGTGTGCTTTGTAGCGGTGGCGACAGAGGTGACGGTCTTATCCGAGTTGAGCTTCTCTGTGTTCCAGAATTGGATGGCACCGTTCTCAAGACCACCAGCGAGAAGGGCATTGTTCTTGGACCAGTCCAAATCGTGGAATTTGGCCTCGGCGTCAACTGATACAAGTGGCTCCTTGTCGTACAAAGAATGGAAGGACAACGAGGAGCTCGAGGAGAAGTCGTCGTCGATCACACCTGCAGATGTACCGGTGGCAAGCACCGGGATCACATCATTGGACCATGCGAAAGTGGCTGTGTGTGGGATCTCGTTGATTTTGACCATTGCTCAAGATCGGGTGGAGATGTGTGGAATTAGCGACAATTGAAAGACAAGAGAAAAAGACAATAAATGGACTGAAAAGGTTATGCAATGAAGCAATGGAAAGATACGAAACAATCCGCAATAGCAAGAAGCGTGGGCTGTCTTTTATGATTGGACAGGCTGTTCAAAAGCAGGGAGGAGAGCCGACGAAAGAAAAAAGAGACTGATCTGCGGAGAAAACACGCGAAAAACTCTGGGAAAAGCGGGTTTGCTGGTGCTCAGTGGTGTGTGCTTCCAAAAGAGCTTTCCTTCCGGCAATTGCTCGTGTGAGTGGTGGTTTAAAGGGGCAAATAGTTGCTGTTGTTGACGTGTTTTGGGGTTTTGCTGGCGCCTTTTTTTGGGCGATCCAGCGGGCGCGCGCGCGCATCGAAATAAAAAAACACGGGGAAATATCCCAATACAGTAATATGCCGTATTGGGAACTGACAGATTCGTTTCGACAATGAAAGAAGCGAGAAACTTGTCTCTTTTCACTTTAAATTGATTTATACAAAAGAAGATGAAGACAAAGGGAAGGGTCAAATGAGTGACATCGAAGATACAAAGAAACAGCCACAAGTCTCCGTAGACGACGATGAGCCCGATGAATGGTACGTTCTTTGAGTGGACATTTGGCTTTACATACTAATCAGTTCAACAGGGACAAACGAATCAACAAAACCGGTTGTGCAGGTGAGTTATATGATATTATCGATAATACGGCAATGCTAACGATGCAAACAGAGGAGAATCTCAAGCTTACTTTATGTCATGCCGATAAAGGTGACTGGAGACAGTGCACAAAAGAGGTGAGTATTATCCCATGTCTATATCATCCCATGTCTATGAGACTAACACTTAGCAGATGGAGGAATTCAGGAAATGCTGGGCCCAGAATCAGAACAATCTGAGAACGTCAACGGTGGATTCTAATGAGAAGATCTGACTGTGGTCGGTGAGAGACTTTGTATATATTGGGTGTGTTTACCCAGTTCTTCATGAATCTAAATGAATTAATGTGAATATCAACAATCTACTAAGAAAACTCACTCAAATAACAAAAGTTTCCTAAAATTCTACAAAATGTGATCAAAGAATGACAACTAAAAAAAACCATCATAAATGTCCTAAATAGGAAATTACCGAATATGGAAATGCGCGAGCTCGAATTTTTTTCTAGGGACATAAACTTCATCTCATCTCTCCAGATTTTCTCTCTCTTTCTTTCATTTAAGCAGAGCAAAAAGAAGATGTCACTCAAGACAACGTACACGTCGAGCGAGCTGACACCGTTCTATGTCGGTGCCGCACTTGCAACGCTGTCCCACGACGGGTCCCTCCTGGCCACTGCCGTTGTGGAGGACATCGTCATCACAGATCTCACCACAAACGCCATCATCCACCGCATAGAAGGAGACGGTGAGCCAATCACATGCATGCAACTGACACCCGATGGCTCGTATCTCGGTGTCGTGTCGCAGAGCCAACAGCTGCGTATCTTCTCCGTTGCCTCGGGCCAATGTGTCAAGGCCCACAGATTGCCATCGCCGGCTTATGTGTGTGCTGCTGATTCTACTTCTACGTTATTTGCACTTGGTTGTGCCGATGGTGGAGTCATTGTGTATGACGTCGAGAACGGGTTCGTTACCCACTCGCTTAAAGGCCACGGTACCACGGTGTCTGCCCTTTGTTTCCATGGTGTTTTGAACTCATCGAAGTGGATCTTGGCCTCTGGTGATACACACGGTATGATTAAAGTGTGGGATTTGGTCAAGAGGAAAGCACTGGCTACTTTAAATGAACACTCGAACGCCGTTAGAGGGTTGGCTTTCCAAGATGGTGTCTTGATCAGTGGTGGCCGTGATGACGTGTTGATGGTTTGGGATATGCAACGTTGGAAAGTTCAGAAAACTCTCTCTACACAACAACAAGTCGAGGCCGTTGGATTCATCGATGAGGGTGATAACGATATCGTTTACACAGCTGGTGGTGATGGTGTTTTGAAAATTTGGAAACTCTCAACGGGGAGAGTCATCACCTCTACAAAGCAACCACTTGAAGAACTTTTGATCGTTGGTGTCCTGCCCACAGATCATCAGACGAAATTCGTCGTTTTCAGTGATCAGACTCTCGTTGAGATTGACACCACAGGAATTGAAGAAGATATGGAGATCCCCGTGGAGAGAACAATCGCTGGTAACCACGGTACCATTGCCGATATGAGATATTGTGGTCCACACCGTTCTCTTTTAGCACTCGCTACAAACTCTCCAGCTCTTCGTATCGTTGACCCGGTGAACACCCCACTTGATGTCTCCATCTTGGAAGGCCACACAGACTTGCTCAATGCCGTTGATGCCTCCCTCGATGGCTATTGGATCGCCACTGCTGGTAAGGACAACGAAGCTAGACTTTGGCATTGGAACGACGATGAAGAGGAATTTGAATGTTACGCGGTTTTCCAAGGTCATTCCAGCTCAGTCTCCACTGTTGCCATTCAGAGAACATTTGAAGGAACTCCAAAATTCATTCTCACTGCTTCATCTGATCTCACCGTTAAGAAGTGGAAAATTCCAAAACTGAAAGAATCAGATGAATTACCACACATTGTTAAGACTTCGGAATACACTAGAAGAGCCCATGATAAAGACATCAACGGACTTGATATCTCTCCAAATGACCAATTCTTCGCCACAGCATCTTACGATAAGACAGGTAAAGTATGGGATCTCGATTCCGGTGAAGTTGTTGGTATCTTGAAAGGTCATAAGCGCGGTCTATGGGATGTTCGTTTCAGTGTTTATGACAAGTCCCTGGTCACATCCTCGGGTGATAAGACTTTGAAACAGTGGTCTCTCACGGATTTCTCGTGTTTGAAGACTTTTGAAGGACATACAAATGCCGTTCAAAGAGCTGAGTTTTTGAATGGTGAGAAGCAGATAATCTCCACAGGTGCTGATGGATTGATCAAGATTTGGGATATCTCCACTGGAGAGTGTATTCAGACTTTGGATAAGCATGCTAATAGAATTTGGGCTTTGATCTCTAAGGATGACGGTGCAGAGTTCGTCACTGCCGATGCCGATGGTGTTTTCCAACTTTGGGTTGATAACACAGAAGAAGTGAACAGAGAGGAGGAAGAGGCTGCCAAGTTGAGAGTGGAACAAGAACAGAGCTTACAGAACTACATCCATGCCGGGAAATGGGGCGAAGCCTTCCTGTTGGCCTTGACTTTGGATCAACCAATGAGGTTATACAACGTGTTGAAGAGCTCCATTGCCTCCTGTCAAGGTGAGGATTCTGTGTTGGGCGAAGAGCTCGATGCCATGATCAAAACACTCAACAACGACCAAATCTTGCTCCTGTTCAAGCGTGCCAGAACGTGGAACGTCAATGCCCGGTTCTTCCAAGTTGCACAGAGATTGATCAAGTGTTTGCTCCAGACTTTTGAGGCCGAAAGACTCATTGAGATTCCAGGCCTGATGCAGTTCGTTGACTCCTTGGTTCCATACAACGAACGTCATTATGCTCGTGTCGATGGGTTGATTGAGCAGAGTTTCATCCTTGATTACTCTTTGGAGGAAATGTCCAAGGTTGTTTAGTCACGTTACAAAATAATTGCATAGTCATGATTTAAGTCTTTTTGTAGATTGTCATTAGATTATAAATGCTTCTCCTTCCACTGTTCATAAGGAATCGTTTCACCACTGGCAAGAACAGCCATTTTTTCACTCCACTCTTGAATTTCAACAAGTCTTCCTCTCCATCTGAGGTCATCCAATTCCAAAGCCTTATCTTGTCCTTCGTCTTCTATGATCTTCAAGACAACCTTATGTATGGCAACCATAAGCTCATTTTCCTTCATGATTCTCTCCAAAGAGTCCTTCAATCCTTCAATTTCAACACCCTCGGGGATCCTCTTCAACACGGCACCATCAAATAGCGTACCGGTATGCTGCAACAAAGTCTTGATAAACTTTGGCTTATTGATACCATTATCCAAGAAGATATCCCACAACTTATCATCATTCTGGGTTCTTGCAAACTCAATAGCCATATCAGGATCATCCAACTTATCAATAATCAAATACATAGCCTCAGCGGTCTTACCTACCCTTCCAAGCAAATGCACAAGCTCAGGGTACATATTTTTTTGTCTCGTGATATCCAAGGCTTTATCCATATCGTAATGACGTGCTTTTTTCAAATAACTGAAAAGTTGTAACGGTGCAAACTCAGCAAAGAGTTCCATGAGTTCAGTCTCATACGGTTCAGCCATGAATGCATCTGCCGTGGTGATTTTTTGTAAATAGAGGAATGACACTATGCGAAGTCCCGAGTTGTCAAAGAGTGGGAGAAGACGATCCGGTGGGATGGTATGACGTTGTTCAACGAGGATTGTAAGTATTGGTGTGAGTTTCTCAGAGAGGATATCGATAGGTGCCTGTGTGAGTTCCTCTGCAGTGATGGTGAACTTGATGATGGTTGGGATCTCATCTATGAAATGGGATATGAGATGGTATTTCGATAGCAGTGAAATGGTTTGTGGATCTTTGAGATGAATGAAATGCACAACTGCTTTTTTAGGGTAATCTGTTTGGAGGTATGAGTTTGCCAAAGCACGACGAAGAACAGGGAGATTTGGCTCCACTTCAAGTTTCTGTTCAATGAGTTGTTGGATGTGTTCATAGTCATAGTAAGCTGGATCCCAGAAGGAGATATAGTGGAAGAATTTTTCAGAGTCTTCCTCTAAGAAATGCTCCAGGCACTTGTCATAAATATCGGAAGGTAACTCCACTGGACCAGCAGTGGGTAATATGGAAGCCAAACAATCAATCTTCTTAGCATGGATGAAGATCCAAGACCATTGCTCCCATTTTTCAAGCAAGTAATCACCTTGTTCACACTTATCCAAGACTTGTTTGAGGAAATCTGTAGCCTGTTTCCAGTTGTCATCTGTCAAATACACTTGTACTTGTCTGATACCAACGTCACAACGTTCTTGTGTAGACACCAAATGTTCACTCATTTCCCAAGCTTGTAAATAACGATGTCTCTCGATATACCAGTTGTATCTACCCATGAGATCGAATTCTTCGGCGATGATACCATCCGTGGAGGAGATGATGAAGTATTTGGATTTACCACCAACGTATTGGCCCAAATGGAGATCGTTGACACGGAGCTGCTGATAACCTTTCAACACGATCTCATCTGTGATGGTCTCCTCATGTGTCACAGAGTTAACGATACGAAGCTCGGGAGGTTCGGTGATTCTCCCCGGTGTATCCACGGTGAGGATGATGAGGTCTCCTTTTAAAGACGCGATACCTGCAATGATACCATCGGGTAATTGCATCTCAAACTCGAGTGTAACGTGTGCCTCGGCGATGGGTTTACTGAATGTACTCATCGCGGAACTCAACTTGAAGTTGTTCTCCAAAGTCTCAGAGCCGTCATCACACTTGATCAGCCAAACGTGATCTGCCCAACCGATGAGCATTCTGTCATGTTCAGGGAATGAGACCCTTGGCCAACATAGCTCCGCTGGAAATTCGGTGCCCTTAGGTCTCGCAATCTTGTGAACAATTGAATCATTTCTAAGATCCCAAAAAGTGATCCCGTCGTCACTGAACCAGATGAGCACGTTACCGATGGTCTCCATCTTCACAATGGGACCGGAATCCTGTGCTAAGACCCGTTCATTCCTCGTGCCGAGCCAGTTGGTATGACTCAGTATGACTTTCCCGGACTTGGTTCCATAGATGAAGGACCGCGTGTTCTTATAGTCTCTGTTGAGCACAACGGAGTATATGGGTGTTTTGAGGTCATAAGCAGTGGTTGCACTTGGGTTCTGAAGCTCTGCTAAGCTGGCAATGAGCACTGTGCCATCCATCGACGCCGCGGCAACGTGGCTGCCGTTGGTGTGTGCGCTTAGTATCGGGGATTTCCGTGCCCTGATCGTCCCCAGGGCTTTCAAGGAGGTGTCTGTCACGTGGAGAAGCCCCGAAGACGTGCCAAAGCAGAAACAGCACTCGTTGATGGAGATTGCGGAGACGAGCTCCTTGTTGAAGAACGTCTTGGGGAGTTGGGATAATCGGGTGTATCGGAGAGCCGGTGGATCCTCTTCCTCCTCTTCCTCCTCTTCATCATCTTCTTCATCATCATCATCATCATCATCATCATCATCATCATCATCTTCTTCTTCATCTTCTGTATTTGTATCGTCACTGTCTATTGACCTTCCTTCAACGTTATGCTCGTGATTGAGCCCGTTTTTCGCGGGTTCCTGTATACTTGTAGTGGGAGACTCCACCCGTACAATATCCTCGGACATTGTCCTCTTTTAACCCGTTTTTAAGCCCGTTTTTATGCTGGTTTTGTTGGTTATTTATGTGTTTAACCGCTGGTAAATTGCCGCCAGCTATGTATTACATTCGCGAATTATCCGCGAACTCGTTCGATGTGACGCTTGGGTCGGTGTGCCCGAACCAGATAATCTCTTCTCTCTTCTCATTTTCTGTCTTTTCATTTTTCTGTCTTTTGTACGTATAAAATATTGTAAATATTCATTTCCAGTTCTGTAGAAATCTGTAGACAAAGCACCCATTGAATAAGCTTATAATGACACAGAGTAAAGATCTCAGATCGGAAGCACAAGTGCTATTCGATTCCAGACTGGACATCTCACTTAGTGATTCCGAGGTTGAACACTATGAGCTTGGCCGCTATGGACTCGGAAGATTCCCCAACGAGCTCATGTTTAAAGTCATCGAACACTTGGACGTGTGTAGTTTGGAGAAACTCATCCAGGCATTCCCAGAGTTTGGAGAACTCATCATCATCATCTCTAGTGAATGGAAATCAGTTTCAGTGTGTAATACCCTCTTTGATATCCCAAGTGCTGCTAAAGTTGATATCGAGGAGTTCAACCCAGAAATCCATAGACAGCCATTCCGTTGTTTCCAGCTCTTTGAAGGTGGCTTGAACGCTCCACTTGTCTTCAAATACATGGATAGAAGAAGTTTCATCAAAGTTAATAGCAATTACAAATCCTTGACATTGAAAGATACCCTCGGAAACATCCTGAAAGAAGCTGATAGAGTCGGTGCCAAGTTTGACTGGGCCAAATGTACCCAGTTGAAATCGTTAACATTGGGTAATCCTTTCCTCCCAGCTTTCAGGATCCCAACGGTCGATCCAGAACGCAATTACTTCACCGATTCTGAGAGTTTACGCTCGCTCTTCATCTCACCACAACATATCACCATTCACGGTTTGAAAGAGGTTAAGAACGTTGTGTTTGACAATAACTTGAAATCACTCACAATCAAATTCACAGGAATCCCAGGACAAACACAGAAAAACGTCATCAAGGGGACCCTTTCAGGAGTTGTTGCTAAACGCTTACAAGATCTCAGAATCGTCTACGAAGGCATAATCCCGGAGATTAAAGACAACGATATCCAATTCACCGGGGTGGAGCCCGATCCTGACTTCATGTTTTTCGAATCAGTAGAAAGATACTTCGAATTGAGAGATACAACACACTCCAGGGACTTGTCGAAGTCCGTGAACTTGTGTAAAGACGAGGACTTCTCACCTTCAATGCTTGACCTCAGCTTCACAAGAGGTTGCGAAGACGTTGGCATCATCGGTGTCGATGACCGTATCTTCCCAAGACTTCAATGTGAGGACATCGAGGGCTTACATTGGGAACGTACTTGTGCTACCTTCGAGGTTGGTCCAGCCATTGAACTTCCAGCACTTAAGTCCCTTCTATTTGTGACAAACATGGACCCAAGTACACTTCCTCTAATTAAGCACAAGAATCTGGAGAAAGTTCTATATGTCTCTTATGTCAAGGGCCAGGAGAGAACACTCTTCCAAGGGAAACACCCTAAACTCAAGAGGATTTCCATGAGACACCACACTGATGCAAAAGAATACCGCTTAAACACCATCAACGTCGATTACCTTAAGCAATTATACAGCGCCCTTGATCTTTCCCTTGTTGGGTCTCGCTTGAACTTCCTTGATCAACCACATGCTTTGGAAAACTTCACTGCGCTTCGTCATTTAGAGCTTGACGTGTCGTTTGTCCCTAAAAAGTTCATCGAGGGCGATACACTTGTCATTCTCAAGTGTTTCTATGCGTTGCACGATGGTAAATTGTTGGAATTACGCATCACCACTTCAAATGAAAAGATTGCAAGGGCTAAGCAATTGAAAAAACTTCGAATGCCATTTGCAGTTGTCAATGGGTTCCTCAAAGTTAGTAAAGTGTTTGAGACTGTTATCAATGATAACTACGACGACGAGTCCTATTGGGATGATGATGTTCCACCTGTTAAAGAGGTCAGCAATTCGGAGAACAACGTCTGGTACATTGGATACCGTGGTAGAACTGCTACTCTGGACAAACCCCCTAATAGAATTGTATTTTGATGATGATGATGATGACGATGATGACTAGATGTATAAATACATAACTTTTATTACATAATATGTAGAGGGTCAAACGCTCATAGAGGAAGAGCCAATGAACTCATAGATATCCTCATAGTCCTCCAACACGTCTTTGAGCTCATAGTCCTCCACCACATTAAGCTGTACGGTCAAGAGTTCTCCAGTTATAGAGTCTCTAGTAGCATCCAGCTGTCCTTCATGTATCAACTCCTCAACTATCTCTCTACACCCGCGCCAACCGTCTTCCAAGTCCCGTACAAGCACTGGGCCTCCAACTTCCCTCAATTTCTCCAATAGATTCTCTTTGGAACGACTTGGCACAAATGCAATATAACTGTAGAAACGGTCCTCAAACCCAACTATATCAGCATGATCTGTTAAAAGTATAGTTCTCATCTGTGTCATTTGCTTATTGGACTTGAATTTCTCTTTAGTATGTTGAGTGATCATGTCATAGAGCACACATTCATGTATAGCAACCTCACTTTCACGTAAGATGTCAATGGCACGTTGGATTGTATGGTTGATAACTTCGGGTTGGAAGTTGTGTTTGCCCCAAATATCACTACGGAATGGGGTATCCCCTAAGGATGAAGGGTATGCTGGCAACTGGTCAAGCCTGAACATTGATAGCCTTGTGTTGTAAGAAGGAGTGCAAATGCTTCAGATGACAATGGGGAATGTCTACTTTATGATAAAGAGAACTCGAACCCCACACCGGCCATATGGATGAGAGATTTTAAGATGAGTGGTTTCGACCATACGCGCGCCTGATGGAACAACCATAGAACCTCCAAAACACAACTGGGACCTCCAACAACTCCCGAAAAAGACACCCAGAGAGCCAGGAAAGAGAATATAAACACGTAATAAAACTGTAGATACCTCGAGGCCCACACATACACTGGGCTCTGGGCTCATCTGAGTGAAAGATTCCCGATGCACGCTGCAGCAAGGGGGTCGAAGTTGAAGTCTCGTAAAAAACTCGGTGGGAGAACGTCCCCACTGGCAATTGAGTAAGATTATAACATTTCATGAGGCTATTGTAATGAACAGAGCCACCGGAGCCACCGGAGACCCCTGAAAAGTTTTTCATTCCGCGATGAGACCCCCAACGGTCAACCACTTATGCAGAACTTCCCCTGCAGGAAGACAAAGGCACTAGATCTGAGCATGCATATGGGCCTTCTAGACGGTTAAAGAGACCGTTGGAAACCGGGCGCACGAGAGAATGTTCAACCCTTGTTGTCATATGGGAAATGGACCTTTGGAACCGTTGGAAAAGAGTATTATCCCTGCTAGAACTGTTGGAAGGTGGCATGTCGGAGTGAGCTCCGAATATATAAACACTGGTTCCCACCCCACCATGAGCAGCCTATCTTGTTGCTTTTCTAACCACCAACCAACACAGACTTTCCACGATGCTCCCACTTCTTACACTCATTGCCGTCGCCAAAGCCTCTGAACTCATTGGCATGTACTCCCAATGTGGAGGTATCAACTACACCGGTGTCACCGAGTGTGAGGCCCCAGCCACTTGTTACTCCCAGAACCCATACTACTACCAGTGCACCACTATCGAGGGCCAGTCCACTGCTACTGCTACCTCTGCTAAGCCAACCTCCACAGTCTCTACCAAGGCTACCTCTACTAAGGCCTCTACTAAGGCCACCTCTACTAAGGCCTCTACTAAGGCTTCCTCCTCTGCTACCAAGGCTACCTCTACTAAGGCTTCTACTAAGGCTTCCTCCTCCTCTGCTTCTAAGGCCACTGCTGCCTCTACTGCTACTGCCTCTGCTTCCAAGGAGAAGGCCGCCACCACCCTCTCCACCGTGTCTGCTGCTTCCTCCTCTTCTTCTTCTGAGATCAAGACCATCTCCGGTGGTTGGTCCGGTACAGGTGAAACCACCAGATACTGGGATTGCTGCAAGCCATCTTGTGCTTGGAACGGCAAGTCCGACGACGTGACTGCCCCAGTTCACGCGTGTGATGCCTCTGGTAACGTCACCGGTGTCGATGTCCAATCCGGTTGTGTCGGTGGCTCAGCATACATGTGTAACGACCAGACTCCATGGGTCGTCTCTGACACTTTGGCCTATGGTTTCGCAGCTGCCTCGATCATCGGTGGTACCGAGAGCTCCATGTGTTGTTCTTGTGTCAAGCTCTCTTTCACCGATCAGCTTGTTGGTAAAGAGATGGTTGTCCAGATCACCAACACCGGTACCGATTTGACTTCTAACCACTTCGACATCGCCTTGCCAGGTGGTGGTGTCGGTTACTACACTGACGGTTGTACCTCCGAGTTCGGTTCCGGTTACTCTTGGGGTGAGCAGTACGGTGGTGTTTCTTCTGAGTCTCAATGTTCCGGCTTGCCAGACGCTTTGCAAGACGGTTGTGAGTTCAGATTTGGTGACTGGTGGTTGGGTGCTGACAACCCAGGTGTCACTTTTGAGCAGGTTGAGTGTCCAGCTGAGATCATCGCTGTCTCTGGCTGTGGTAGAACCGACTACTGAGCCCATGGTATAGCCTATAGCCTATGGCCTATAGCCTAAGTATTTAGATATATGAATATGAATGAAAGGATATTTTACTACAAAGATTCATGCAAATATTCTTTTATAGATCACTCCACAACCTGCATAACTCTCTCAAACAGAGTCTCCAATTGGATAGTTCCAATGCTGTCAAACAACGTAGCGAATGAATTGGCATCCAAACCCTTATGGTCATTGATCTCCTCACTGTTATGGACACCATTTCCATTCAACTCCTTGACAACTTTCGAAGACGCTTCGGCCTGTGCAAGCAAAACGGACATCTCCTGTTCATAATCTCTATGGTTTTCAAACTCCTCTTCTTTAGCCAATTTCGACGAAGTCACAAGTCCAATACGGGACTTCGCATCCAAGAACAAGAAATCCTCGTCACCGTTCCACACCAGTGATGAAATGTACGTGTCGTGGCTCGAGACGTACAAAGGTTGAAGCGAGTGTGGATCAAACACAAAGATCTTCGAGTCACAATGCTTGTGTTCACGAGAGTAATAGTTAACTGCCAATGCCAATGTCCCACGCGTGTGGTTAATAGCCAGCAGGTTCGAGGCGTTCCTTGGTGCATATGTGGCAACGACAAGCGCATTCTCTTGTAATGTGAGGAGGTTGATGGTCTTAAGACACGTCGAGGCAAGGATCACGAGTGTGTGACCGACAATGGCAAGCGAGCGGATGGTTGATCCTGAGATGCGTGTAAGTTGTGTAATTTCCGGGGTGGTGATCTCTTCAAAAGACGCAGTGTCGATTGGGATTAGTGTATCGTCAAACCCGAGGAATATGAGAGATGAATCCGGGGACCATGCGAGTGTAACGGAGTTGGAGTGGAGTCCCATCGAGGGTTTGAGCTTCCTAAGTGACCATGCTGGGGATTGTGGTTGTGGACGCCACAGACGAACTCCACCGGCATCATCAGCGGAGAGGAAGGCAAGTCCCTTGAAGTAAGACACCGGTGCGGCAATGAGCGAACGAACAGGGACACCGACACCGTGTGGGTTGACGATTTTGGTGACGAGCTCCCAAGAAGCAGTAGCAGTAGCAATACCAGATTTCTGTGTTTCCACAAATCTCCAAATCTTCAAGACACAGGTCAAATCGTTTTGAGAGAGCAAATCGTCAATTTCACCATGATGGTGTTCCTCCACGGTGGCCAACCATTTACCATCTGCGGTGAATGCAAACCTCTTAACTTCTGGATCCAACAACTTCAATTCGGATCTCACTTTACCCGTTTGTAAGGTGTCGGTGATCTTCTGAACGAAAGCCTGTTCACTCTTGTAGAAGTCGAACACCTGGAGATAAGCACCGTGTACAAGGTACATCTGTTTCGTGGTTGGATGTAATGCCACTGGGGTAGTGAAATCGTACTTCAATCTCTGAACATCCAACGTCGGGTCTTTGTCAAACAACTTGTGAACTTTCTTCATTGCAGAGAAAGGTGTGGTGAAAGCCTGACGAGGACCGGTAACGGAGAGACGAGACTGGAGATCAGCAGAAGACAACACGACGAGCTCGTACTGTTCATGGTTAACGTTCAAACGCACAGTGACCATGTAATAATCATCAACGGGGGAATCAATATCCGAGATCTCACCGGCAAGACGTGGGAGGAACTGTTGCTTCTCGGTGTCCAATTGCCAGAACACCAGGACACGTTCGAGACCACCAGAGAGCAAATAACGGCCATCGTTGGAGAAACACAACGACTTCACACTGTCGATGTGCCATTTCAAAGCTCTCATTGTAGAATCTGGGAAGACGAGTTGGATGACACCTGTTTGGGAACCAATGGCAACGGTACCATCACTGGAGAGTGCTAAAGCGGTGATATGGGTCTTGTAAGGGAATGGCGTAGTGGTCTTGTCACCCGAGTCGACGTTCAGCACAACGATCTGTGTGCTGTTATCACCCGGTTTGGTGATGAATGCAATGTTTTGAGCGTCTTTGGAGACGGAGAAGAGAACTGATGATTTGACCGTTGAAAGAGTTGTTGATTCCATGTTGTCCAAAGTGTAGCGCACAAGTGATCTTGTATGTGGGTTATCGGACTTCTTTCCTGTAATTGTGGTAACACAGTCATTAGCAAATCTCACGATGGAGAGCACAGAGTCGTCTTTAGCCAAGGGAAGTTTGATTCTTTTGATAACCGGTTCGATCACTTTCTCACGCCAGTTGATCACCAGCACTTCACCAGAGGCCAAAAAGGCCCACACCAAGTTCTCATCCTGGTTGTCCTGTCTGAGAGAAACCAACCCTTCGAGGGAAAGACCGTTCTGCACCGTAAACTTGAGCGAACGCACGCATTGACGAGTTGTGAGGAGATATACACGCAGCTGGTTGTTGAACGGCACAACCAAATGGCGGCCGTCCGCGCAGAGAAGCTGCGAGTTTCGCAGTGGCTGGCCACCACCGACGAGCGACGTCTTAAACTCCTCGGAGGACATCTTTAACAGCTTTTGTGTGTGTTTTTATATAGAAAAATGTGTTTACCTGGGAAAAACCGAGCTCATCGGCTTTCAAATTTTTTTGGGGAGGCCCCGGTACGCGCCACACATAAAACGCGTTCGCGGATTTCGCGAAAATTTGATCGAAGGCGAAAAACTTTGTAAGGTCGAATTCTTCCTTTAGTGTATATAGAAGTATTTGCAGAGTTATAAATAAAGCAAGGATGATTGTGCCAGTGCGCTGTTTCTCTTGTGGTAAGGTATGTCTTGCACTGCTCTTTCAGTTGGGCCCGATCCGTTCATTTTTGACGGAGATAGCCATCTCTTCATCAATCAACAACAACAGATAACTAACATTTATAGGTTGTCGGTGACAAATGGGAGCCATATCTCTCTTTGCTCGAGGAGGAGAACTCCGAGTGCGAGGCCTTGGACAAGCTCAAGCTCAAGAGATACTGCTGCAGAAGAATGATCCTCACACACGTTGACCTCATTGAGAAGTTCCTCAGATACAACCCATTGGAGAAGAAGGAGGCCATCCATGATTAAGAGAGAGAGAGATGATATGTACTATAGAGCCTACCTACAGAGGAGGCATGATGATAATGAACAACAATCGTTTATGTACAAAACACGTAGTTATATAAAAGCAAAACACCAGTAACCCATAAAATCATTAATCAGAATAGTCTTCTTGGAGTTGTCATAGCAGTCTTGTTTCTTTGGAAGGCAAGGATACCATCGATCTTCTGTAACACCAACTCCAAGAGCTCTTTACGTTGTTGTAACTCGATGTGTCTCTTCACCTTTGGATCCTCTTTAGCAAACTGCTCAACTTGTTCCTCGGAAAGATTCTGAGATAGCTTAGCATCCAATTCACGAGGGAACTTGTAGAAGAAATCGGTGAGTAACTCAACGTTCAAAAACAGCACCGCAGTGGTGGTTAATTTCTCATTGACAACGTTCAGGAAAACCTCTGGACATTTAAACTTGTTCTCTTTACCTTTACAACCGTTCGACTTCAACGCCTTCAATCTCAAATTCAAGATGGTTTGACGGTCTCTCAAGAACAAGGCCTCGGTACCACGATTGAGCAACACTTGTGAAAACCCAACGGTTTCTTCGTTCAACTTACCACCTTCTTCTAAATAGGTCATCACCTGTGACAACTTACGACCACCAATGAAAGATTTCAAAGTCTGGAACGCTTCATTCACCTGTGCCAACTCCTGTTTCACAAGTTGGATAGAATGTTCTCTGGAAACGGTCCATTCACGGTCCTCAACGTCAACTTCGTACTTGTATGGCTTAATACAGTTCTCCACTTGATCCGCAGTCGATGCATAACGGGCATTCAACACAGATTGCGCAGCTTCTTTAACAGCCTCCTTGGCAAGTGGATGGTTTTTCAACTGTGTTTGGTCAACAATGTTATCAACTTCGGAGATTATCGCATTGGCAATGAGTGACGTTGAAAGACGACCAACACCCAATTTTGTCAATGACGACGTAGCAAGATCGAGTTTCTTCAACCAATATGGGTCTTCTTTCTGCGATTCATTCAACTCTTCCAAATTCTTGATTAACAACTTGGTATCACCGTATTTGTCACCAGCTTTATTCCAATAACGAGCAGCCAAGAGATCCAAAACTTTCTGGTCTAATTCGGCACGCAGTATCGATTTCAACTCTGCACGACCGAAATGTTCGTTGAACTCCTTAATGGCCAATTTCAAAGCATCGACATTCTCAGCGAGATATGTCTTTGGTGTAAGGTGACGATCGTTGAACTCAACTTTGAATTTGTACGCGGTCTCATCGAGTTCTTGTTGAACCAGCGCGGCAGTTGGTGCCAATGACATGGACATTGTACGTTCAAGCACCCTGATCAACCTCTTCTTCAAAGTTCTCGTAGAGACACTGCATTCGGCAAACTCAGGTTTATGCGACTTCAAATAGGTGTATTCAAAATTCTGTTGAGCGACAAAGGCATCATGACCGGTGGCTTTACGGAAAAGGGATTTACTCGGAGCTTTGGTAATGACACCAACGTAACCCATCTTGAGTGGATACTTCTTGTTCAACAAGATGTCTTTAGCAGTCTTTGGGTCAACGAGATCCAATTTGGTAATGACACCAATGGTACGTTCGCCTTTTGGATCGGCAATCTTCGAGGCTCTGAGAGCAGCACTGTTGGCCAAATCGACATCTGCGGAAGAGATGGCAAGGATCACATTTGGTGCTTCCAGATACTTCTCACACACTTCACGGATCTTCTGCTTTAACACCGGAGGTTGATCAGCAGCCTCGACTTGGATATAGCCTGGGAGATCAACCAAAGACAAGTCTGGGATGGAGGGCGATCTGATGGTGAGTTGGATTGGGTCTGCAGAGATGGCATCTGTCTCTGGGACGGCCATGTTCAAGTCAAACAGGATTTTTTGAACCTCGTGGAAATCGGTGAGGTTGTACATCTTCAACGCAGGGAAATCCGCAGTTTCGGCAGCGGTGTTTGGGGTGTTGACCAATGTGAGTTCGATGGGACGACGTGTGACCATGTTTGAGCCCTTTGGAAGAAACTCCTGCCCGACGATTGCCTCCAGAACCGAGGACTTACCGGAGGACTGGGAGCCAACAACAACGATGGATGGAAGCTTAAGAGTGTCCGAGGAACGGTCAATCTCCTGGAGCAACGAGCGGATCTCAATCATCTGACGAGTGAGATTGAGCATCTGGTCATCTGTGGTGTCTTCTTCGTCTTCTTCTTCCTCCTCTTGGTCAATCAACTCCTCCTTCTCCTCCTCATCTTCATCCTCATCATCAAGAACTCCAGCAATGGCTGCAGCTGTTCCCACGGCAGTAGCCGAGTCACCATTACCGTCAGGACTACCACCAGGGCTACCACCACCACCAAGGCTACCGAAGAAATCGGCAACACCGTTGCCCAGTTCCTTCAGTTGGTTCAACTTGTCCTGTGTATAACTCGACGCCTCCTCGACTTTGTAAGCGATGTAACTCCCGGCAGCGGCCATCCCGCCGCCCATCATCGCAGGGATCCGGGCACTCTTCGCCACGATCTTCGGCAGAGCAGTGAAGGAGAACAGACGGATCTGTGGTGGATGTCTGGCGATGGCGGGGGAGAAGAGCAAAGGGGCATTGCTTACAAAACGACGGTGAAGCGGCGCAACGCGTGGGGAATTCGCAGTGTTGGCTGTGCTCAGCAGCCTGAGCTGACGCCGGGTCACTGCCAAAAACCGTCCACTCATTAGTACGTTTTATGGTCTTTATAGTACAACATTCCCTTACGGTGGCGCTATGAATTGTTTTTGTTTGTTTGTGGTGGTGTCCGGGTGTTGCGATATGGTAGGGGCACACATACATCTACGCTACTCTTTTGTCTTTTCATTAGCTTTTGGATATATATATATATATAATTATGAATACATTTATTGAACAATGATCTCCAACATCCGGTCACACGTCATGCTCTCGCCCGTGGCGATGTCCGTGATGCTGGCCCCAGTCAAAGCCGTGACTCCCTTTTCCAATCCTACAAACTGAACCTCGGTTTCAAACACTGCACCGGCATCTGCTTTCAAATGGATTTCGTTATCCAATGCTAGGAGACCCACAGTTTTAAGTCTGGTGGAGGCGTAGTTCTTCAACAGAGTCTGTGGTGGTAAAACCAGAGATTTGATCTTTGGTAATTGTGCCATGTATACGTCTGAATTCACTGCAAATGTCATTACTAAATTGCGTGGTTTGCGTGTGATGTTGTGCACCTGGAGTGTCAGTTTGAAAGGGCATCCCAATGTTACACATTTAGAGCCGATAAACTTCACCACTAATGCATTTGACAGTGATGAGATAGTTGTCTGTGAATTTGATGGCTTTGTCAATGGGGGAAATGGAGATATAAAATCGACGTTTGTCAAAAGCTTTGTCGTAACGACATGGGAATCACATGTATAATTGATCGTGGTGAGTGACTTGAAGTTAATTGCCTCATGAGATTCTAAAAGGAAAGTGAAAGAGTACGAATCATCACCAACGATTTGTACCGGGAACTCATCTTTAAACTTTGGACGTGTTGTCCTTTGGAATCCATGTGTAACTGCCGTTACAGTGGTGATAATGCCAAGTTCTCTCGCTTTAGACGAGGACTCAAGATCAATAGTCGAAAGAACCGAGGCCTTCGAAATACGGGTATTACGAATCCGGAGATTCAATAACCGGATGATTGGTATTGCAATTTCCACTCGTAATTCCCTCTCCGGTGACCCATCTCTCATAGGTAACTCTGGAGACTCGGGAATGATATCGATCTTATCGTCATTGATCAAACAATCGAGAAGAACGGACTTACCAATTGGGGCAAGTCCACTGAGCAAGTTTCTCCTATCCGCAGGGTACCCACTCCGAAGCCTCTGCTTAACAACAGTGCCTTGCTTCTTCACACTCACCGAGCCTGTGATTTGTACTTTAACCGTTGAATCATCGATCTTAGTCTTTGGGAATGGGATGACACTGCTAAACTTGTACAAAAGAGCCTTGTCCGAGTCAACCACTGCACTGAGTTCTGCAGTGCCAATGTTCACCTGTTGTTGGTCCTTACCCATAACAGTGAACGTCCCAGTGACGTGATGGATCACCTCATTGGGCAGTTTCGGTACCAGGACATAACCACTCAGCGAAGAATCGAAGAAAGCGAGTTCTTGTTGTTCTGTGGAGCGAAGCGTGCTCAATGCCTGTTCAAATGGAGTCGATTCATCGATGTCTGGTGAGCAGAGGTAAATCTCCGGCTCTTGGTTGTCCATTCTTCTTTGTTGTTTTCTCAAGCTCTAAAAGAGAAAGTGACAACAAACAACAACAACAAGTCGTATATTTTTGGGGGGCCTTTTCATTGGAAAACATCCGAATCGGGAAATTACCCGATTGGGACATGTCTATATATAAAAGAGGTTTTTATTCAAGAGAAGAACAGTTTATTTATAATTAAACACTCAGGATAGATTCAACTGCTGGAGAATATCTGTGACCGTGAACGGTCTTACCAGAGATGAATTCAGAGATCGAGTTGTACTCATCGTCTGTCAATGTAATCTTAGCAAAGTTCTCTTTAACCCTTTCAACAGAGCCACAACTTGGAATTGGAATGATCTTTGGGTATTTGAGACCATTCACCGTTTTACCATTGTGATACTTCACCCAGGCAAGAGCCAACTGTGCAGTGGTGACACCTCTTTGCTTAGCAATCTTGGCCAGTTCATCAACAACAGCTTTATTTCTCTCAATGTTCTCCGAAGTAAATCTTTCGGAGTGACGACGGATATCACCTTCTGGAACGTCGGCTAATGACTTGATGTTACCGGAGAGGAATCCTCTGGACAATGGAGAATAAGCAATGATTGGGATGTTCAACTCTCCACAAACTTTAACAACACCATTATCAACAATCTCTCTAGTGAACAAAGAGAACTCAACTTCAACACCAACTGGCTTATGCTTAGCAATCTTGACAAACTTCTCAATGGTGGAACCTTTAACCTCTGACAAAGTGTAAGCCTTGATCTTACCGGCATCAATAGCGGCATCTAAAGCTGCAGCTGTCTCTTCAATTGACACCTCTGGACTCAATCTTGCCGGTTCAAAGATGTCCACATCTGGGATGTATTTGAGCACAGTGTCAATAGAAGACGAAATACCCTCGGTCGTAGGATCTGGGGCCAAGTTTGGTTTAGTAGCACCTTTAATGGAGATGATAACGTTCTGTCTCAATTCCGGGTACTGGGCAAAGAAATCACGGATGTATTCCAAGTTGATGTTATTAGCACCATAGAGAACACCACCGTTGAAGAAAGTCTTCTGAGGTAAATTGGTGTCAATGGCAGCCTTCATCGCAGCAAAAGCGGTCTCTTTAGGAACTGGGTCCGGTCTCCATGTGAAGTTCATGAGTCCGAGACCTTCGTCTGCAACGTCATTGAGATCGATAGTGGAAGTCATAGTTTGTATTCTTAATTTCTTAGCAATTGATCAATTGAGTAACAGGACGGATCACAACAACCTTTTATACTTTGCAAACGCCATAATTCATGATTAGCTGTGGCAATTAATTTGTGCGGGACAGGGAATTACCGGCCGAGTGTCCTCCCAAAGAAGTAATTTTCGCGTATATTGGTATGGGGCACACGCAGATAACCGCATGCGTGTTTTTAAAGCCTTTGATTTGTAAGTTGTACTGAGTTCCATCCTGGAATTATATTCTAGAGATTTCCATTGAAGCCGCTATCTCCATAAGAGACGGAGTTTTCGGCAAAAAAGAGCTGTCTAATAGCACCTTCGACGCATTAATTGACCTATTATTGATGCTCCAGGTGTTTACCCCAGACTTGATCTTCTCATAGATTGATATAGTTCTACATGCAGTTGGTCATACAAGCGACGATTCATTAGATCCATAAACATCATCTTTGCAGGTGTGTTGGAGGGTTCACCGTAGACGAATACTCTGAACAGTTATCATCAGAATTGATGATGCTCACAGGGGAACCAGGCCCTAAAGCAGCAGGGGAATCAACATCACTCTGCATCAACGTAGGGTCACTGAATCGAGCAGATCTATCGTAACCTCTACCACGACTGATTAACCGTTGCTTGCGACGGCGTTGTGCCGAATATTGATCACCTTCATCATCTGTACCAACAGGAATTGACACGTTATCACTAGAGTCATCATCATTCTCAGTAGCAACCATTGGAGCAGTGACATGTTTCACTTTTGGACTCTTGACAGTTTCCAGTTCATCCTCAAAGATAGAGTCTTCAGAGTCGACAAGTTCACCATCGATATCGGCATCCTCACTGGAAGAGGAACCTTCATCGTCGGTCTCGATACTTGCACTGTAGAATTGCTCATTCAACTCCAGTTCTTTCCTCTCTAATTCTTCATACTGTTCCCTAGACTTATTAAGAAGTTCACCAAATTCTTTACCACCGAGGAAATCAGATGATCTTCTTCTGTAGAACAACAAGTATGCAGCACCAGTAATAGCTTTCTGTGGATCAGCATCAGAGACGTGGGAATCATTGAAATAATACCACTTGTTATCGATGAAGTTCTTGATATAAGCAGTATAATGACCACCACCGATACCACCGTAGTGATTATCAACTGCGAATAAGTCATAAATGGCACCTTCCCTTTCAACAACTGGACAAGAGAGATATGGGGACATATCAAGACCTTCAATTGGGAAATCAACAACTGCAGCAATCTTATCACTAAAACGTCTCAAATTTTGGAATCTCTTCAAATGAATGGTTAGGATATCTGGCGTGTTCCAAATTTGAATCTGTTTGGAAGCCTGACGATGTTCTTTACAATTAGAACAATACCACAAATCTTCATCACTCAACACCTCGGGTTTAGAGAACAGTTTAAGACATTGATCCAAAGTTAAAACATCATTCTTCTTTGCAGCTCTAGATCTCCTAGATTCTTTAACTTCTTCATTGACCAATGCGGTTGGATTAGTCCATGTCTCCTTTCCATCCTCACCTTCACCTTCTAAACCAACGAAGAAAGTGTCGAATAACTCTGGTTCCCATTCACAAACCAAAGCCGTGCGTGGAGCAATGAGGCTCTCTTCAACGATTGGGGAATCCATGTCCTGAGTCAGAGTTGATGGAGGCGCGTTGCTGGAATCATCAATAGATCCAGTCACACTGGAGGTTAATGGCTCAATATCCATATCTGGAGTAGATTGGTCCTCATCACTAGTGGACATCTTTGTTGATGGATCATCAACGGAGTCAGAACCATCCTCATTCTTCTCAGAATCGGAAATCTCAATCATCTCATTGCCCTCTGTGGAAGGTGGTGTAGAAACCTCACCAGATTCATTAGAGCTATCCATATCCAATTTTCTAGCATAAGTGTACAACATTCTCTTCTTCTCATCCAATGAGTCAAGCAAATCTGGTAATCCACCAAAATTGTTTTTAGTAATTGGCATCCAAACTTTCTCCTCAGGGGGTTCAAGGGTGTGGTGAAGGTTAAGAGGAGTTACTGATTTCAAATATCTGTTCAACTTTCCTTTGGGTGTACGAGATGAATCATACACCTTGATCTTGAAAGCATAATCACCAGAGATATCTGGATTGGCTAAAGACACATCCGAGTCATAACCATCATCGTCATCATTATCATCTTGGTTCTGGTACAAGAGTGGGAAATCCTTGATTGTGAATTTTTTACCCTCTTGATTCGAACGTACTTTGGAGAAGTATTGATATGTACTGAGTTGTTCATATCTGTGTTCAAGTTTCTGTCTGATAGCACCGAATGACTTACGTTCATCCTTGTTCAAAGAGATGAAGAATGGGAAACCAAAAGGTTTTGGGATATTGGATGGTGTGTTGACGGTATTGATCACTGGTACGATCAAATCATCTTTCTCATGACGAACCTCATACATGACAATGACTTCATCATCAGATATCAAGTCTGTGAGTGCTAAATAACCGGATTTTGATTCAGCGGATTCAAAGTTCTTAAAGAATTGAAAATGCCAGATCTCAGCGGTGAATAGATGATCTGGGTTCAATTGTAACTTCTGAGCAACGTACTTCTTCAAATGATCATATGATGCCGATTTGCTCAATTCAACGTCAAGTTTTCTAAATGGACCATCTTCTAAAAGTAAAATGATTTTTCTTGCCCAGACGTCTTCAACTGGTAATGGCAATGTCAAATCGCTGAACGGATCAAAAGTGATGGAGATCTTATCACAAACTGGACAAATGAGTGTAGACTTATACAAGCCAACAAACAAATCGATGATAACGGAATCGTTTCTCAGTTTATGCTGTTGCCAACTCTTTTCTGCCAGTTCAACGATTTTGGTCATGTCCTGGGCATCTTTTGGATCGTTCAGTTCCGGTTTCTCTGTGATTGGCTTCTTAATGATTCTGTTTAAGTCCTCATGTAACCCATCAAGTAAGAAGGCCAGGAATTCTTGAGAATCTTGTTGTTGATAACCGGCAAACATGCTGTTGAAATACCCAATTGTACTCTTGAATTCGCGTGGAATGTAATATGAACCTCTGTTTGATTTCTTATCGAATAAATTTTGGATAAGATTTGCAAAACTGAGGGCGACTTTACCGGACATACCCAATGGATTCTCCGTGTTAAGTTCGCGTTGATAGCAGTTGAAAAGGAAGTACTGTGTCAATTCTGGGATGTGGACAAGACATTGCAATGCCGAATTCATATAACATGAATTACCCAAATTTTGTAAACCGATCCGACCATCAGATGGGACTTTGGGGAAATGGATATCGTAATGCGATGGCCAATAAGCACCTTGTTTCTTATTACCATTCCTCGTTGGCATAGGTTGTTTCTCCTCGATGACCAAATGCATAAAAGAGAGATTTGCCTCTGCGATCGTAGTTTCGTAGAATTTCTTGGTGATCAATAACTTTTCACTGATGGTTTTAAAAGACGATGGTGTCAATTGATAGTTCAACTTGGATTCATTAGGATCTCTCACTACCCAAACTCTGAACTTCTTGTATGCGAAATCGTCTTGTCGTCTTGATATATGTTCCTTATCGTCCAGCACTTTAATACATGTCTGGATCAAGTCCTTCAATCTGAAAAGCCGTGAGATGGAGAAGATCGGCACTTGTGCATACGCGGTGTTTGTATATGAATTTGTAGACTCTGGAACGAGGTGATGGAGATAGAACATCGGTTTAGCGTATTCAGGAACTGGTTGACCGTTTTCCATCACTGCAAACGTCGTAACTTCTGAACATGATGCATCAAGACCGTACCACTCTCTAAGCTTCAAGAACACAGTTTCCGGGATCGAAACGATGGGTAAATGCTGACGATCACCAAACAGATCACCTTCTTTCAAGATCCCCGTTGTGTTGATGGGACCCAAGCCTCCATCTTCCAAATCGCCTTCAATGAACTGGCGATACCAAGCTTCCGGTATCACGTATAACAATGAACCTTCCACGATGTGAGCTTCACCGAACAACTTGTTGACAATGGAGCGCTGTTCCTGGATCGGTGGCACCACAGAGCCCTGTGCCTGTTCAGGGGCATCCTCGTGGTCTGTCATTGTATCCTTGGGCTCAGAGTCCATGATTGGGAGTCCTGCTCAACCTTATAAGTGCTTCTCTTTGTGTGATTGATAACACCAATCACGTCCAAAAAATGGGCCAAATCGACCGGTTGAAATCGGCTGTGTATAAATAGGACACTTCTGCAGCCGATGGAGTAAAATCCAGCGGAGCCGCCCTTTGTAAATGTGAAGTAAATTGAATGTATAAGTGTATAAACTCCTACTTCAAACCTGTTTGCCGCCAACCTTTTTTTGTGATCGGTGACTCTGACTGATTATGTAATCAGATTATGTAATCAGATTATGTAATATATTATGTAATATACAGCACTGGCTCGATCCTGCGCGAATGCACTTAAATCATTTATTTATTTTATTCGAGAGAAGAAAGAAGGCTCGGCGCGGACGGCCAATTCGGCGTTTCTCTTAAAACAAAAAGGAGGCGAAGTGTATTCCTTTCTATTCAATCAAAGAAGAAGAAGAGGAAGACAAAGAGATGAAAGTCAAAGGATTGCTGGCTGGGCTGGCTTTTTGTGCCTCTTTGTGTGCTGCTAACAAAGAATACTTGACCGCGTACCGCAAACAAGCATGTTCGGGTATGTACGATAAGTCAGCTTTTGGTGGTAATGTAAATCCATACATTAGCTCGAATTTACAAAGCTATGGAGGTGATACATTGGAGATGGCCGTGATGGTGTTTGAGTACCAAGATTTTGACCTGTTGGGTAAAAAACTCAGTGATGGTAATGTCAAATACATCTGTGACTCCGAGGCAATTGATCTCGGTCTTTGTAAAGAGAAAGGAACTTTCTTGTATGACTCCAATGATGGTGGTAACAAGTCTGAGATCCTCACTTATACAATTGGTTCACTGGGTAAGAGTAATGCTACGTACTTGGTCAAACACACTGGTTATTACTGTGTCGTTGTTTATGATGAGTACGAAGCAGATTTCAACGTTATTGTCAATTTCAGAAACTCATTTGGTAACATTGCCGCTGGTGAGTTCCCCAAATTGGCATTGTACGCAGCATTGGCCATTTGCTATGCTCTGGGGTTCTTCTATTACGCTTTCAGTTTCTACAGACATCGTCATTCTGTGCTGCCATTACAGAAATACATTGGAGCTTTTTTCATCTTTTTGACACTTGAATGTGTTATGGTGTGGGGTTATTACGATTTGATCAATAGGAAAGGTACGGCAGATGCAGGTGTCAAAGTTTACATGGTGTTTGTGTCGATTATGAACGCTATCAAGTTCACTTTCTCGTTTTTCTTACTGCTTGTGATCTCTTTAGGTTATGGTATTGTTTACCCGAAATTGGATAGAAAACTTATGCTCAAATGCAGAATCTTTGCAAGTGTGCATTTGTTCTTCACTTTGATCTACATCATTGCCAATTACTTGTCGGCACCAGGTGCTGCAGATGAAGGTTCTTGGGTTAGTCTCTTGGCTTTACCAGTGGTGATAACCACTGGTATCTTCTACGTCACGACGTTACAATCATTGAGTGCCACCACTGCACTACTGGCATCACAGAAACAACAGATCAAACTTGACATGTACAAGTCGTTGTTCCGTATCATCTTCACATCGTTATTGATCTTGATCCTCGGTATCGTCGTGTCGTCTTTTATCTACATTGGAATGT
The DNA here is from genome assembly GCA_030557155.1 of Petasospora amylophila. Lineage (NCBI taxonomy): Eukaryota > Fungi > Ascomycota > Saccharomycetes > Phaffomycetales > Wickerhamomycetaceae > Petasospora > Petasospora amylophila. The sequence continues at coordinate 218,608 of JAKTVK010000006.1, read as the reverse complement.
CCACGACGGAACTCATTGAACAACATTGGAAATCCCGTTTCTTCTTCTTAGATTTCTGGCCTTCGTTGGTGTATTTTGCCATTTTCAACATGATTGCCTTCATTTGGAGACCAACGGAGACGTCATACATGCTTGCGGCATCGTCACAACTTCCAACCGACCCTGAGAACGCTGCCGATTTTGAATTGGATGACTTGCAATCCTTGGACAACGGGTATCAGAACGCCAATGACGCCGACAGCTTAAACCTTTCAGACGAGGAAACACCTCAACCACCACCAAAGCCAGCTTCCAAGAAGGATTAACCCATCAATCAATCAATCAATCAATCAGTCAGTCAGTCAGTCAATCAACCAATGTATACAATGTATAAAGAATTGATGTATACATCAAAGTAAAGATCAATGTATAAGGTATGAATGTATGGATAAAGAGGATAAAGAGGAAGATCCCTGTAGGGTAACGGTGTGCCCGTACCGATGAAAAGTGTCAATAAAGGCAGTGCCAATTCTCTCCTTACCATACAAACCATACAAACAACGAACAAGCCATACAAAAGAGGATAATGAGCTTGGCACTGGCAAACGGAGCGGTGCTGCGGCTCTTCCCGGCAGACGACGAGGACGACGTGCCTCGCTATTCGTTGCAGAAGCCGGGCGTTGGCGGCGAGCGGTTCATCAACATGATAGCCGATGACGTGTTGCTATTTGAAGAGGAGAACGGCGAGGTTGTCGCCAAAGTTGCCGGTAAGACCGTTGGTACTGTGAAGTCTAACCCATCTACTGCTAATCCATCTACTGCTAATGGTGAGTCTACTGCTAATAAGGGCAAGAAACAGGGCAAAAGGAAGAAGCCAGCCCCTGAAACACAAGAGGAGTTCCTCAAGCTATGGAACGAATCGTTGGAGTTTGTGATGTCTAAAGACGGTGGCTCAGTGAGCAAGGACTCAATGACCCCCTCGCTACGTAAACATCTCGTTGAACACGAACAGGAATTCCTGGAAGACGGCAAGATGTCGTTCCGTTTCCTCACTTGGAACCTCAGAGGAGACCCTTTGTACACATCTGTTGAAGACCTGACGTCGTTGTTTCTTGTCAACGGTGACCGGCTGGATGTGTACTTCATCGCCTTCCAAGAGGTGATCCCATTGAATGCTAAGAACTTCAGATCGTCGCCAACACCGGTGAACAATTGGATAACGAGGATCATGTCCATCTTGGGTGATGACTTCACTGTGTTACAAACAAACAGACTCTTGGGGCTGGCCTCTATCTTGGTGTGTCGTCAGTCGCTTTCCATCAATTTCCACGATTTGGAGATCTCCTCCATAGGGACAGGCATCCTCAATCTCTATGGTAACAAAGGTGCCATCTCCACCTCTTTCAAGATCCATGATCGTTGTTTCAGCTTTATTGACGTACATTTCGCCGCTGGCGAGAGTGAACAGTTCGTCGTGAAGCGGAGAAGAGAGTTACAAGGTATCAAGAACTATCTAAAGTTGCCCCATAACAATGGCTCGCTAATGATCGAGGATAAGAGTATCTTGTTCGACGTTGATGAGATGGGGTCAGCTCTAAAGGCAATGGAAGTTGAAAGTGATGAAGATGACGTTGATGAGAATGCTGTCTTGGGTGAACTTTCGATAATGGATACCAGGGATGAAGAAGAGATGCATGTCACTGGTGACATGGATAAGAACGTTGTGTTCATTGGTGGTGATATGAACTACAGAATTAAAGCCTCGAGGGATACCATTGATCTCTTGGTTAAGACCCAGAACTACAAGGCATTGTTGAATTTTGATGCATTGAGTATTGAAAAAGACCAAGGTCGTATCTTGCACAACTATCACGAGGGCAAGATTGACTTCCCTCCAACTTATAAGATTGACGTTGACAACAGAAGCTATGAACTGGATCGCAGACCTTCATACACCGATAGAATCTTCCATTCTGCCTCCAAGTATGTCCACATTGACACTTATACATCCCCAGAGGTGATCTTGTCCGACCACAGACCGGTTTACACAGATTACACTTTGGAAGTTCCGATCATTAACAACGAGAAACGTCAGGAGATTGTTACAAGTTTCCTCAAACATTTGGATGACCAGGAGAACAATGCAAAGAGAACAACGTTGCACATTGAACCATTGGAACCACACATCACAACAAGGATCCTTCAACCGACCAAAATTTACGTCAAGATCACAAACACCGGTAATTGTAAAACATATTGGGAGATCTTGGATTCAGTTGATACCATTGATTCCCGTTTCCCTTTGTCACAGATAGCATCGAGGTGTGAACCCCGGAAAGGTGTTTTACCCAAAACCGCGACACAGACACTCACTATCACGACGACGTTACCAATTGGATGTCGTCAATTGACCAAGACGATCATTATGAGATCTTATAACTCTCAAGACCATTTCATCACCGCGACGTTCCAAGCTAGGGATTCATATTTTGGTGCTACCGTTGATGAGTTACAACATGGTCATAGCAGTGGTATCCCTAAGCCTGTTTACTCCTTGATTAACTATCTAACCCAGAACATTAGAAAAGATATGTTTGATGAAAACAAGTTAAACTTCACACATGAATTGGAGAAGAAAGTTGTTTCATGGATTGATGAGGATAAGGACCTGGATCTAAAGCAATTACAAGAGGCTGATTACATCTTGGAAGGAAGTTCAAGCACTGCTGTTGCTAGAGTGTTATTACTCTTATTGAGGAATTTGGATGGTGGTATTGTCTCTGAGGATTTGGCAACGTATCTATTGATGAGTTTTAAAGGCGACTCGGAGATCATGGAGAAGATCTTGGAACATTTACCTCCGTTGAGGGCCAATCTGTTGATCTATTTGGCCAGTTTTTTGAGGTTGTGTGTCGAGTTTGGTATTGAGAAAGACGAGATCTTTGATAAGTTTGAGAACTTACTCATCGAAGTGCCTCAGAGAAGGAAGAGGGACGTTGTCTTGGGTAGAACAAACTATGAGAAGTTGAGAAAGGAGTTCTTGGAGAAGCTGATATGTTGATAGATACATGATACGATAGATGATATACGATACATTATACGATAAATGATATACGATTATACTTCTCAGAGAAGTTATAGAAAGAGAGCTATAACGGAATTCCGCACATTCCATACATTGTAAGGTGAACAATGAACAAAAACAAACAAGGAAAGAAACAAAGAAAGGAGGAAGGAAAGAAAGGATAGAATAAAGAGAACAGATAGAAAGAAGAGAATAGAAAGAAAGGAATGAATGAATGAATGAATGAATGAATGAATGAATTAATGATTGAATGTTAAAAATTACATCAAAAAAGGGGTAAAGAGCGCGAAAATTACCCCTTTTGGTCGTGAGAGAATTTTTGTTTACTTTTCGAGCAGCCAAACGGCCATTTAAAAAGGAGACGCGTTCGCTCTTTTTGTAAACATCAACACACAAAACAGAGGATAAAGATGTTTGCAGACCTGAAGCTGTCGTACGGTGCTCCGACGGCCGAGAGACCGTTCGGTGTCGCTCTGTGGCCTCTTTTCAACCAGTTTGTCTCGACTGTCACGCAAGGACGTTTTATCCCCGACAACTTCACTTTTGTGCAAGGCGAAACTTTTTTGTCCACTTTCCCAACCGTGGCTGCTGTCATTGCCGTTTACTACACGGTGATCTTCGGTGGGCAGGCGGTGTTTAGAAAGTTTGATCTCCAGGCATGGAAGCTGAACTACTTGTTCCAATTGCATAACCTCACTTTAACCATCATCTCCGGTTCGCTTTTGTTGTTGATGCTCGAACAGTTGATTCCAATTTGGTTGCAACATGGTCTGTTCTACGCCATCTGTGACATTGGTGCTTGGACCCCACAACTCGTGACTTTGTACTACTTGAACTACATGACCAAGTACTTGGAGTTCATTGACACCGTGTTCCTCGTTGTTAAGCGTAAGAAGATCATCTTCCTCCACTCCTATCATCACGGTGCTACGGCATTGCTCTGCTATACACAACTTGTCGGCACCACCTCGATCTCATGGGTGCCAATCACTTTGAACCTCGGTGTCCATGTCGTTATGTACTGGTACTACTTCCTTGCCGCAAGAGGTATTAGAGTGTGGTGGAAACAATGGATCACCAACTTCCAAATCATCCAGTTTATCTTGGACTTGATCTTCATCTACTACGCGTCGTTGATTAAGTTCAAGCACGATTGGGGGCTTTTCGGTTGTGCCACTGAACAATGCATCGATTGCGTCGGTTCAACCACTGCGACTTGGGCAGGTGTCGGCATCATCTCCTCTTATTTGGTTCTCTTCATCTTGTTCTACATTGAGATCTACATCACAAAGGGTAAGAAGGCTAAAGTCGTGAAAAGGGTTGACGGATTCGGTAACAAGATTAATGAATACGTCTCCGTTGATGTTAAGAACATGGTTACCCCATCTCCATCCCCAGCCCCAGGTATTAGAAGAAGAAAAGCTTAATACCCCTGTATTAATACAACACATACCCTTTATTTATACGTGTGTAGACATGGCATCCACAACCTCTTGGTAAACAGGGATACTCTCCGCAGCACCTTTCTTCTGAATAGCCAAACTGGAAGCAACTCCGGCGTATCTGATTGCCTCACCTGTGGTTTTACCCGTGAAGAGCTGTGTAACGAACGCTCCGAGGAACGTATCACCTGCACCTGTAGTATCAACAACTTTTGCCACTTTAACCGATGGGATAAACTCTGTGTGATCTTTGGATTTATATAAAGAACCTAAGGAGCCTAGTGTAATGACAACGGTTTGTGAGTTCTTTGTGGAGATTTTGGAATGAAGGGTTTGTGAAAGGGAGGTATAACCTTTGATAACGTCCTCATCAATTTGTTTGGTGAAAGAGTCGTACTCTTCTTTCGAACAAATGTCCTGGGCAATTGACATTGCCTCACCTTCATTGACAATGAGTATGTCTGTCATTTGCACCAATGGGACGCTATAAGAATGATAAGGCGATGGGTTATAAACGATTTCGATGTGTGGTCTGTTGTTATGGATCCATTCAATGGTTGATGCCGTACCAGGGATTTCGTTTTGTAAGACGACAACTTCTTTCTCATTTGATGGGAAGAACTTCTCCAACTGTTCCGAGGTGAATGTAGATTTACCATTTGCACCCGAAGTGATCAAAATCCTGTTATCACCATTTTGTTCCACCATGATAACGGCAACACCCGAAGATTCATTCTCCAAGACTTCAACAAACCCGGTGTCAACACCGTAATCACCCAACGCTTTAAGCAATTGCTCACCGAATGAATCAGCACCGACACACCCAATCATCCGGACCTTGCCAGAGCTTAGGTTCTTAGCTAAAGAGACGGTTTGATTAAGTCCTTTACCACCAATGTGCGTTTCAAACGAGTCAGCTTGGTAAGTCTCACCTCCAACGGGGACCCTTTTGGTGTATGAAACCAAGTCGTAGTTCAAAGAGCCAACAACGGTGAATTGCATCTTCTGTCCTGTTTCTAATGGTGGGTTTAAAGGTATAAAGTGGTGAAGTTGGGGAAATTTTATCTCCGGCGGGGGTATTGTGCTTATGTAAGCGCTTACATAATGCTTATATAAGTGCTTATGTAATCATCCATATATGACAGCTATATAATCAAAAGCTCATGATAGCACCAGAGTTGGACTTTGCATACGAAGCAACCTCGGTAGTCTCCTTCAACTCGTAGTCATAAGACACAGACAAAGTCGTAGAGTTGATATCAGCTGGATAACCACCAAAATCATTACCACTGTACTGAGCAGAACCTAACCCATCCACCGAGTACAAAGTGTTAACGGTGTTGTAGAACACGTTGTTCTCCACTAAGGCCTTAGCACCGTCTCTGATGTCCATACCGTCTTTAACACCGACCAAATAGTTGTTATACATGTGGCCAGTACCGAATCTGAGAGATGGTGTTCTAGCATAGGTGTTATTCCAATAGTTATAAGCATAAGTAACTCTCAAATGACCCGAATCCTCGGCACCATTAGAATCGGAATGGCCAACCAAGGAGGCCTTCCAATGATCGTGTAAATGACAGTGGGAAATGGTAACAAAATCGGAACCGTGATTAACATCAACCAACCCATCGTAGTAATTCTCACCGTGGTCCTTGTCACTAAACAATTCACAATGATCAACCCAAACGTTTTTCGAGGCTTGGATAGATATAGAATCACCCCCCACAACGGTGTCATCTCCTCCATAGACTTTACTGATGGCCAAGTTTCTAATGATGACATTCTCAGCTTCGTAAACCCAAAGATCAACACCTGTGATGGAGATACCCGAAGTCTTACCGACAATGGTCTTATTCGAGGAGATTATGACAGGTGTGGATTCCGAGATGGACTCTGTGACGTAGATGATATAGGCACCGTCCAAAGCGGCGTATTTCTTCAATTCTTCATAAGTGGATACAGAGACCTCGGTACCACCTTTACCACCGGTGGTACCACCGTTAAGAGAGGCGAATCCGAATGCAGAGTCGTTGATAGATGCAGTAGACTTAGTGGTAGACTTGGAGAGACCAGTGGCAGATGTAGATTTAGATGTAGATGGAGCAGAGGTAGAGACAGAGGTAGAGATGACAGTAGTAGCTTTGGTAGAAGTGGCTTTAGTAGTAGTAGCTTTAGCAGAAGTGGCTTTAGAAGTGACTGTTGTAGAACCAACAGTTGAAACACATTGATAATACCATGGATTCTGGGAGACACAAGAAGCCGGAGCGGAACAAACAGTTGCACCAGACCAACCTGAACCACCACACTGACCATAAATTGCAGCAAGTTCAGCAGCACTTGCCAAAGTGAGCAATGGGAGTAGCGAAAGCATTGTTTGTTGTGCTACATAATCAATAAGGCTCACAATAGATGGGCATACATCCCCATCTTATATACATTTCACCAATGTTCCATCTCTTAACGTTCATGTATATGACGTTGTTATAACGGTTATGTCTGGGGGGTCTAGAAAGACCAGCTCTGGAGTCTTCTTAAAGGCGGGGGTAGGAAGTGAACATGGTCCTATGCGTCCGTGATATATGGAAAGATCCATATTGGAATGAGGCATCATATGGTCACGTGATTGGCCCTATATTACTCACGTGACTTCTCGCGCATTAGTGACACGCAACGGTACGGGCCACACACGCATATGTACTGCGGGGTGATGTATATTTAGACATCTCTGAGGCTTTTCTGTTTACCTTTTTATATAAGAAAGTATACATAATAACATGGCTGTAATTTGATGATATAAAACCCTTCTTCGGACGCTTTCTGACGCCCGGCACTGTAAAAAGGCCCTTCACAAACCCGGTTATTAAGGCATCCCCTTGGGGGCACGGCCACGTGCTCACACATTCTCATATGAGAAGTTTTGCCTCTCCCCCGGATCTCATCTTGCGTTTAAACAGACACGTGCTCGTACAGCCAATCAGACAGAGAGCCCCCTTACACGACCGTTTTGGGACGCGTTGTGACATGCGTTGATGTAGAAGTGAACACACGTATAAAACCTGGGTCATTCCTCCATTCCCCAACGGAGCCTAGCCTATGGGCTAGACCTCTAATACAAAGATGCTACTACTCACCCTTCTACCGTTAACACTGGCATATCCGATTCTGCAACAACCAATCTCCTCGTCAACACACATAGCCTCGGGCTTCACACTGGCGATGCGTCCTATAAACAGCGATCAATTCACAAATTGGCGTCTTTCTAAACAGACTTCGTCCGAGTTTGTCATCACTGCACAACCAACGTTACTGCTAGAACCATCTGACACTGTATCACATCTAGATCTGACAAAGCCTCCGTTTAACATGTATTTAAACGACGATGGAACGTTTGCAATGGGCAATCACGGTGTTGTCGAAGCAGGTGAATCCTCTAAATTGTTATACTTTGGTGCAGCTGACGCGATGATTGGTGAGAAGTTGACCCCGTTGACCACATGGGAATTTGTTAAAGACGGTGATGACATCAAGCTAAGCTTGGAAGGAAGCACAAGTTTCAAAGTGAGACAAGGTGCCAAGGGTTCCAATTTGGTAGGGTTGAACTCTGCATTTGGCAACGAGCCACACATAGAGGTGGAATTGGTTGTTGACGGTTGTGACGAAGGTTTCACAGATTGTGTTCCTTCTCTGTTTTAGGCGGGTCCTATACATACAGGTCATAAGATAAGTTCATAGGATAAGACATGAGACATGAATGAGACATAGATGTAGGGACTACCGTCCCGGTGAAACCTTTAGGATAACTCTCATAATGCTAATGGAAAAAGTGACAACCCATATGACCAATATAACAAACAAGAAAGCACTAAGACTCTTCTGTAAACGACAAATGGTCTCGACTCTCGGATACAAAGAATAACTGTCAATGGCACAAACCCACCGACTATCATAAAGCGTGTTGAAAGAGAGGGCAAGGTTAGCACTCGAAAAGATGATGAATAACAAGTCCAAAAGGATCAATCTCATCTTCTCCACAGGGTTTCTAATACCCAATGGCTTAGATTTAAACTCGTCATATGAGATGTATAACAGATAACACAGTCCAACACTCTGGACACAAATAGCCATCAAGGTACTTGGTTGTTCACTCACTTCGGTAAACTGGTCTTCGTCATTGACAAGTTTGACTTTCCTCTTGGAGATTAGGAAGATCCTCACAGATAACGACAACGCAATGACACTTAGCACAATGGTGAAGATTCTGAAGAACAACGGCACGTAGCTATTGGACAAGAAGACCCGTCTGAGGTAGGGCCCCCATTCTTCACGTTTCTCCGTGGACATCCAATACTTCGCTTTGGACCTTCTCTTCACGGGTTCTTCACTCGATGCCGAAGAAGAGAACCAACTTTTAGTAGGAGATCTATCATACGGATTGCCCTCGTTATTCAAGCAAATCTTCAACCTCTCATCACCACCCCAATGACCATTGAGATCTGGGAGTCCACTGAGTGCCTCCGAGTCACGATACAGCATACCATCGGCAAATGCCGGTGTCGTGTCAACGGTATGGAAGAAAGTGCTCCAATTGTCTCCCAATGAAGAGATGAACGGGTCCTGTAAATGGTTCTTCTGCAACACTCTCAGAGGTTTTTCAACGTCATTAGCAATACCGTACAACACATAAGGTGGCACCGTCGATGCCTCGTGCGAGTAGTTGGAGATGTTTGTGTATGGGTTGATGAACTTGGAAGAGCTCTTCGGCACCACGGAGGGCAGTTGTCGGGACTTCAGCGACGTGTTCTCGGTGTCCTCAATCTCTATAATCGGTGGCTCTCTGTCATCTCTTTGGGCCATTGTATAGTATTAGCGTATGTGTATGGTATGTGTATGTGTATATGTCTCGAGTAGCAAACGGTGGAAAGAGCTAGCAGAGGCGGTGGATAAGCAGTAAGCTATGGTGACACAGAGCTAAGCTATTGTATGAGGTCTGTATATTATGTTTGTATGAGGTTTGTATGAGGGTTTGTCTGTACAAAGGCTTGTTTATTTCAGATGTCTCGGGTGCGGAGCAACACAAACACAATGGTGTCCGGGTGTTTCTATATCTACTCATCTCTTATCTCTCTCTTATCCCTTATATAGCTAATATCTTATATATCTCTCTTATATATCTAATAATTTATATATATATCTTATATAAGCAGAGGTCAATAGGAATATCTGAAGTTCGGGTTCTCCATATCGGTCATGTCTCTGAACTCGTAGTTAGCAGGCAAAGTGACCTTCTCAGCCTTGTCTCTCTTGTCGTTCTCCCACTTGGAGATCATCCCCACAAGACCAGCCAATGGTATCGATGCAATCGACGTACAGATCAACACAATCTTGGCAGATTTGTATTCAGGAGCTTCGTGTGCCCTGAACAACTGTGGGCCAATCAACGAACCAATGGAGAAGGCAATCATCGTTAAAGCATTACGTGCCAATTTCTTTGTGTGTCCCGCGGTATTAGCACTGTTCCACGAATACAGTAGTGCAATGACACCAGTGGCACCCATGTTCATGTAAATGGCAATCAAATTAGCAACACGATGTGGATTTTCGTATAAGATGACATAACCGGCAATGGCTGGTAAACACATAACCATAAACACCACAGTTCTATGACCATATCTGGAACAGATCCAAGTTCCAGAGATGATGGCAATGATCATTGCTGCACCCACTGGCATTTGTGCTAGGGATGACACCTCGGAGGAGAATCCAAATTCCTTAATAATCGAGACAGACCACGTACCAAGAGCACCTGTAGAGATCATAGAAACGATGGTCAGGATGAACAATGGCCATGTGTGTTTGTCATGGAAGAGCAATTCCTTAATCTGCTCCACTTTAAAAGTCTTATTCTCTGTACCCGTCTGATTACTTCTAATGTGTTCCAACACAATCAACTTCTCCTCCTCGGTCAGGAAAGAGGCACTAGTAGGGTTATTCGGTAGCACAAAGTACATACCAACACCGAAGAACACAGTGATTATACCCAACACCAGGAAGAAGATTTGCCATGATTCAAAATCCGAATGGACGTGTTGAAATGCAAATGACAACAGACCACCAACAATTGTCGATAAACCTGCAAATGAAACCCAAATGCCAGTTCTTTGCATGTTTTCCTGTTTGTTGTAATACATCGATGATATAATGATTAATCCGGGGGATAATGACGATTCAAAGATTCCTAACAACGTTCTAATGACCATCAAACTCGCATATGACTTACACGCCGAATGACAAGCGACAACGACACCCCAAAGTATAATACAACACGATAAGAACTTCGAAGTCGGTAAGATCTGTAACAGATACGACGAAAAGGGCTCGGCAAAGATGTATGAGGCGTAGAAGATGGTACCCAAATTGGCAAACCCATTTGGATGTCCGACGAGGTGTTTCTTAATGCCCAGCACACCGGCCAAGTTCAAAGAGTTCTTATCGATGAACTGGAGGAAATAGGCACCGCACATCACAAACATGATCCTTCTATCGATCTTTCTCTGGAGGTTTGGTGGGTATTTGTGAACTCCCTCGACGGATTGGATAGCCAAGTTGGACTTACGCAGAAAGTCCAATGCCTCGTCTTTGTCCTTAACGTCGGTCAATGTCGTCTCCTCGGAACGTAAGCCTTCATCGACATCCAACAACACCTGTTCCTTGTCTTTAACCGTGTCTTCAAACTGGACCATTATGTCTTAATCCTTGTACTTTAATGGTCAAACCGTGTTTTTCTCGTACAGTTGTACTGAAAAGACCCCAAAAGACTCCAAAAGACCCCAAAAGACAGTGAATCCAATAAAAGGGGACCTCAAACCAGTAAAACCCCCTGATTTTTGAAAGAGCTGGAAGGGAAAAAAAGAACCAATGGGGGAAAACACCCGGACACCATGCCCAGGGGTTCGCAGGGGCGCTCCGCGCTTCTGTCCGGCGCCGGTGCACATTTCCGTCGTCTCTTTTCTTCCATGTTATATGTTTTATGGTGTTTAATATATGTATACTGGTTTTTATGGTTTTTATAAGTATTTCTGGCTATATTTTGTATATGAATGTCTTTTTCCAGGGCTTTCTAGGGCCTCTATAGAGCCCTGGGGGCTAGGTGGTTTTGTGGCTTCTTTATATACATCTTAATTCATTAGTCAATTGTATACCTACAATCTGTACAAGCTTCTATCCGGCATGGCTGACTACAGAGAAACAGAAGATCAATCTGGTGGGTTACCTTCACCTATAAGAAGGGCAGACTCCTTGCTGACGACGGTTTTCTACACGGCAAAGACCAGTATCGGTGTTCCAAGTAGAGCTTCTACTCTCCATTCTATCCATCCAAGAGCTGCCCAAGGTGAGATCTATACGCTGTCTTACACTGATGGTCTCACAAATGACGAGTTGATCCATTTACCACCTTTCCCACCGTCGTATGGTCAAGTTCGTTCGATCAAAGATGCAGTTATTGCAAGACAGAGCCTCAGGGTCTTCCCACCGAGTGACCCCATCCAAGAGAGGATGGAAGAGCTGTTGATCAGATGGCAACCACCACAATCACTGTTCCATGTCGATAGGATCTTGAACGAACAACACCCTTACCAAAGTCTGGAACTCGCGGTGCTTGATTCATCCACCACTGGCACATCAGATGACAGCATCTTCCACAATTCAAGTCCAGATAAGGTCACTTCTGCGTTCATTGAAGAGAACCATCTACCAACAATTCATGAAGGTTCACTGTCTTTGACAAGTTCTATGAAGAGACAACTCTCCCTGTCCCCTTCTCCTTCGCCAGCTGAAGTGCCGTCAGCTATGCCAATGACGCTTGAAGAAGTGTGTATCATGGTTAAGGAAGAACCACAACTGCAACCTGCTTTAAGAATCCCACAATACGGTGACTACGATGATGACGTTGAATATACCTTCTTAGATGCCCTTTCAGAGGCTTTTTGGAGTTGTTACGATGATACAATGTTTCTTTTAACATGTTGTCACGGTTGTTCATTGGATGATGACGTACAAGATAGTATCACTAGACATTATCTATAACAAAGACAAAGGCATAGGCATAGATATAGCGTAGATATAGCGTAGATTAAGCAATAACACAGTTGACCTGATGACCGTAGAATGGGATATGGTTATCGTGGTTCTCTTTGTTACCAGAAGTAGCAGAAGCAGTAGTTGGAAGCATTGTTGTTGTTTGTTGTTTGTTTGTTTGTTTGTTTGTTGTTTGTGGTGTATGGGGAGAAGATAAAAGAGAGAAGGAAGGGGACAAGCCTTGTTCTTATACTTGGGTCTGTAGACATCGTATCAATGAGACAATGGTCTATTCTACAGATTTGAAACTTGTATGATACACCTATTCTAGCATCATTGTGATACAGATATACATAAGGGTTTGATAAGCGTAATGATGGCTATTGTTCTTACCGGATTAGGAAATCCTGCGATCTGTCAAGAAAGATTGCCAGAAGTGCTATTGAACCCAGAAAACACATACATAGATAAATACACATATGACACCTATCTAAAACATATACACAAAGTGTTTGTCCAATTGTATCATGTGATGGTAAGTGGGGGCGGGCTGAGCAACCCGCGAAACCGGTAACTGGAAACAAGAGATGAGCTTGCACCTCTTACCTTTGAACTGCCATAAACACACCCATTTCTTCTTATTACAGCAATTCCCCGAGAATTTAAGCACATAGTGAGCTATTCTATCCATCTGTGTGTTTTTTCTGTGTCTTTTCTGCTCTTAAAACGACCATTTCCCACCGAGTCTTAATAGTTGCTTTATCGCCACCGTTGATCTATAAATGATTGGTCTTTATAAGAAAGGGGTAAGGTTCTCTTCGACAAATGTTCCCAAATCTCTAGCCAAGTTATTTGTTTTCCCATTGACAAAGGACAAGAGTTTCTACTATTTCAAATGGAACGAGGAGTTGTTGTTAAATAACGAATCACAGTTGGTTAAATATGAGAACAAGGCCATTAAACTTGCTACAAAGGCATGGAACTCTTTGAGAAACTCCGATAAGTCATATAACAAGAAGATTGTTTACTACGCAACGAAGTTCTTGGAACAAACACCATGGCAAGAAGATTCATTAAGAAGTATCCCTTCCAAATCGGCACTGTTAAGACAAGTTCGTCGTAATGTCGAGACTGTGATAACACCATCGGATAAGATCACATCATCGGATAAAGTCATTGATATCCCAGTGTATCACCCATCATGGTTAAATCAACAACAACTGCATAAAGACATCACGCAATTGGCAACACAAGGTGAGATTTATCATAAGAAATGGTTAATGTGGTGTGGTATTGGTGTTCCGTTGTCATTACCATTTGCACTTGTACCCGTTGTCCCCAATATCCCAGGTTTTTACCTATCTTATAGGTTCTATTGTAATTTTAAAGCAATGCTCGGTGCAAGACATTTGTTGGAGATGCAAACTACGAATGAGTTGATGTTTAAAGAAGACGTTCAATTGACACAGTTGTATAAAGACACATCGGACTACATCCTAATTGACGAGGGAATCATTGAGAAGATTGTGGAGACTTATGATATACCAAATGCTAGGGCAAGTCTTATAAAGGCATTGAGACAGGAGAGACATAAACAGAAGCCATAGATCTTATCTATCTATGTATCTATGTACATGTACATAGATATAAATAGATATAAATATAGATCTAATGATAAGATATGAATGAATGCATATTTATATAACAGTATTACTTACCGTATGTCACTTACTGTACTTATTGACCTTTATATACTTAAATAAACAATATAGGTGGTAACCCTAAGAAGATGAGTTTTAGACCTAACTATAAACACGTGACCTTCCGTAGGGCAACACCCTCGGAATATGCTGTTAAGTATGTGCTTACATAAGCACTGCCCTCGGAGCAAACCGAGGCTTTCGCGGCTTCGCCGACGAACGTCGCTGTGGCAAAGCTTTGAAAAAAGTTTCACTTTCTTCCAACTTTCTTCTTCTTTACGTTTTTGGAAGTTCTTTAACCAACGTATTTTTTAATCTTTTCAGTAAGTTCTTATGGAAGGCAATTGGAGGCAATTGGAAGAGAGCTGTGAGCCAGCTTTTTCCCCGTCTTCATTGAGTGAGTGATGAATAAGTACTAACATTACACAGAGATGCGTAACAAATGGAGAAAGAAAAGAGTTAGAAGACTCAAAAGAAAGAGACGGAAAGTCAGAGCCAGATCCAAATAAGCGGACTGAGATGACTGTGATCTGAAGATGTGCTGGTACTAAGTTCCATGTTGAATTGAGTCATAAAAGGGAACTTGTTGGTTACTGTCGCTGGTGTTATCTCTTGGTTCACACTATGGTTATTTCATTGAGATCTTGGAAATTATATTATGCCTATAACAATGAGGAGGACTTTGCCCCTGTGGTGAGGTCTTTATACTTGTTCGTTGTCCGCTAGAAAATCGAATGTATGCTTGTCGTATGTTTATTGTTGACCAGTCGAAGACTGGTCTGTAGATCTATCAATCATTCATCTCCTTCATCAGTCTACGACTGATGATAGATCTATCATTTATATACTGATCTATATCATCCTATAATGATGTATAGATCTATAGATCTATGTACTGATATATCGTCTATATACCGATGTATATCTATAAGGACATAGAACACACTAATGTACTATTACATAATCTAAAGCCAATCATAGATATAAGCTATAAATCATAGCTATAGCTATAACTGATAGTTATAAATGATAACTCATAATTATAAAGGATAGCTATAAAGGATAGCTATAAATCATAGATAAAAGCTGTAGATATAAAGGACAGAGGCCGGGTAACCGCTTATCTCAGCGCGCCGGGTAACCTCTTTCCCTAGAATTCGCGAAAAGTTGGCCGGACGGAATTGTTTTGGCAAAGCAGCCACCTTTTCTCTCTTTATCAAATATATAAAAGCACCATCTGGTTAAAGTTATCGTCTGGACGAACAACTTTGACTTGTGTTTGAACCAATTGATACATAGATTTCTCCACAATGGTGAGTTTCCCGTTTGTCCGTACGGTCATTGACCGTGGAGATAACAGCCTGTCTCTCTCTATATGATACTAACAAAGCAGGCTGGTGCAATTGAGAACGCACGTAAGGAGATCAAGCGTATTTCGCTCGAGGACCATGCCGAGTCCGAGTACGGCCAGATCTACTCTGTGTCCGGCCCCGTGGTCATTGCAGAGAACATGATTGGCTGTGCAATGTACGAGTTGGTCAAAGTTGGTCACGATAACCTCGTTGGTGAAGTCATTAGAATCGAGGCCGATAAGGCCACTATCCAGGTTTATGAAGAAACTGCCGGTGTCACTGTGGGTGACCCTGTCCTAAGAACCGGTAAGCCTTTGTCCGTGGAGTTGGGTCCAGGTTTGATGGAAACCATCTATGACGGTATCCAGAGACCATTGAAAGCCATCAAGGAGCAATCCCAGTCCATTTACATCCCAAGAGGTATCGACGCCCCAGCTTTGGACAGAACCATCAAGTACGACTTCAAGCCGGGTCAATTGAAAGTTGGTGACCACATTGCCGGTGGTGACATCTTTGGCTCCATCTTTGAGAACTCTCTGTTGAATGACCACAAGATCTTGCTCCCACCAAGGGCTAGAGGTACCATTGTGTCCTTAGCTCCAGCTGGCTCCTATACCATTGACGAACCGTTGATCGAAGTCGAGTTCGATGGTGTCAAATCCAGTTACTCCATGTTCCACACTTGGCCTGTTCGTGTTCCAAGACCTGTCGCTGAGAAGCTTTCGGCCGATTACCCATTGCTCACCGGTCAAAGAGTCTTGGATGCGCTGTTCCCATGTGTCCAAGGTGGTACCACGTGTATCCCTGGTGCTTTCGGTTGTGGTAAGACCGTCATCTCCCAATCTTTGTCCAAGTACTCCAACTCCGACGCTATCATCTACGTTGGTTGTGGTGAACGTGGTAACGAGATGGCCGAAGTCTTGATGGAGTTCCCAGAACTGTTCACAGAGATCTCTGGTCGTAAAGAACCTATCATGAAGAGAACCACGTTGGTTGCAAACACTTCGAACATGCCTGTCGCTGCTAGAGAGGCCTCTATCTACACCGGTATCACACTCGCCGAGTACTTCCGTGACCAAGGTAAGAACGTTTCGATGATTGCCGACTCTTCGTCGAGATGGGCCGAAGCATTGAGAGAAATCTCTGGTCGTCTCGGTGAAATGCCTGCTGATCAAGGTTTCCCTGCTTATTTGGGTGCTAAATTGGCCTCTTTCTACGAAAGAGCTGGTAAAGCCGTTGCACTCGGTTCCCCAGATCGTATCGGTTCCGTTTCCATCGTTGCTGCTGTGTCACCAGCAGGTGGTGATTTCTCTGACCCTGTTACCACTTCGACTTTGGGTATTACACAGGTGTTTTGGGGTTTGGATAAGAAATTGGCTCAGAGAAAGCATTTCCCATCGATTAACACCTCGGTTTCCTATTCCAAGTATACCAATGTGTTGAACAAGTACTATGATGGTGAATACCCAGAATTCCCAGTGCTCAGAGACAGAATTAAAGAGATCTTGTCCAAAGCCGAAGAGTTGGAACAAGTTGTTCAACTTGTCGGTAAATCTGCATTGTCCGACTCTGATAAGATTACATTGGACGTTGCCACGTTGATTAAAGAAGACTTCTTGCAACAGAACGGTTACTCTTCTTATGACGCTTTCTGTCCAATTTGGAAGACTTTTGATATGATGAGAGCATTTGTCGGTTATCACGATGAGGCACAAAAAGCAGTTGCCAACGGTGCTAATTGGAACAAACTCGCTGAACAGACTTCGGATGTTAAGCACTCTGTCTCTTCGTCAAAGTTCTTTGAACCTTCAAGAGGTGAAGAAGAGATTAAAGGTGAGTTTGAGAGACTCATCACCACCATCTCTGAGAGATTTGCTGAGGCAAGCGAGTAATCCTAAAACCGCATATCAACTTTTTTCGTTACAAATAGATATTTCATACTATGAAAACGTAGTATCATGTATTAGATCGTTTGTCTGAGGGCTGGGGGTGCGCCTTCCCGATTGGGAAGAGACAATACATCTCATATCAAACCTCTGGCGCAGGGCATCTTGGGTTTCATCGTTACAAGGGGATCAATTGTCATCTGAGAATAAGTTTACCTTTGTTTCACTTATTTTTAGACTTCTGGAGAAAAGACAGTGGCATAGACTATATAAAGGGTCGCGCGGCCCACTTCACATCCATCTCTATAACTTCTATCACATCCATCTCTATAACTTCTATCACATCCATCTCTATCACTTATCTATCACTTATCCATTACAAAATGCTCTCTACTACCCAAACTTTCACCGCTACTTCTTCTGCCACTTCTGGTAACAAAGAGAACCAGGACCACAAGCTTATCAACAACACCGGTACTTGGAAGTGTACCATTGCCTGAGCGCTATAGGCTTATCTACTCCTTTATGAAGATTATCAACTCAGATATAAATCTCTCTATTAGCTCAAATATAAATCTCTGTTAAACTGTATCTATAAGCAATCCGTAGAGCCCAGATGGATCTGGTTAACCGTGTTCCGGGTATAAGCGGAGGCTCCCTTCTCATACACAACAATGAAAATCTAATCTTTGAGCGGAAAAACGTGTAAATAGCTCATAGTGATGTATAAACCGGCTTTAATTATCAGTTATATGCACTTTTTCTGGCTTCTCAACCCCCTTTGAGGGGTGTATTATTAGGACAGAAAATTGGCTCATACTCCCTAATTCTCACTTGAGTTGTTAGCATAAAGAGATATAAAAATTCAGGTTGAGCTCTTCTGTCTTTACACTCCCAAATGCTTTCTTCTTAAACTCTTATAGCTATGCGTCGAGTTCGTAGCTGGATGGAACCTTTGTGTGAGGCTTGGATTCAAAGTTATGAACCCCCACATGAACATGGATGTTTCCCAACACCTTTAAACTTCCTCACCAGATTCCCCACGGAAATCATCCGAGAGATCATCTCGGAGATGGATTATAACACCATGTTGAACCTATTGAAAGCTTACCCTTTCTTAAAAGAACATACAGTTGTCATAACATTAGGTTGTGACCATCCAGAGACTTCGTTCTTCGGTGACATTGAATACGTTGATCACGTTCAATTACCAACACCATATACAAGTGACGACCTATTACCTTTATCCTATTCCCTGATTCGTCTTATGGATATCAAGACTTCATGCACTCGTTGCAGAAGCTTCTTAAACTCACAGTTTAGTCAATTTGCACAGCCAATTTTCCAATTGGGTAAAGGTTCATTCATTAACATCGCTGATGATAAGACATATAGTCGTATCTCTATTCCCGAGATGCTCAATAGGAACACCGTTACTTCTGCTGCTCAACACATTAGCAGAACTGGTCGTATAAGGTATTCGAGGGCCGTCCCCTTGCCCGTGGAGGAATTGGTTCCACAAGGTGAACCTCCATCTCTTTGTTACTTACGTGAATGTGATATAACGAGCCCATTAACAAACATCAGCCCACAGATTCTGTTGAAATTGAGGTCATTGACTATAAGTGGGACGCCATTGATCCAAGGGTTAACATGCCCAGAGCTTCTACACCTTGATATCTCTTTTGATAGAGCTTCCACTCCACCACAGATTAAAGGGCTCCACGCCCCAAAATTACAAGTCTTTAGAGTCCAATTTAACGAGACTACACCCAAGTTTGACCAAATAGACGTTCAAGGCGTCTCGGACGGTGCTGCTAGAACTTTTGAATTTATTGATACCTCTGCACAGAACGTCTATGCCCCACCACAGACACGCCCGACTCCCAAATACATCTTGAATGACATCAGGGGGAAGAAGTTTGCCTTCACAAGGTTTTTCGGGAAAGTCACATTGGTTGGTGTCCATGAGGCCTATTTCTATGCGTTGGGGTTCAAAACCGTCCTGAGTGACCTGTCATGGAAACATACTGTTCAATACGAGATGGATACCACGCAACGTAAGAAATTCATTAGAGACAAATCTATCAAGTCATGTCATCTTATCAGTGTTAACATCGAGACAAACGTCAATAACTTCACAATGCCCTGTTTTGCCGATGCATTGGGTCTTATAGATATCTTTGTCTTCACCAGGGGTTATAACACAAATCTGAGTTATCTCATTCAAATGGCAGGTTTCCCATACTACTATTTCCAAAGCTATTTTGAAGCTGAAGAGATGGTAAAGACATGTTTACACAACATCCAAATAGTGTGTCAACTTCCACCTAGAGCCATTGGCGGCTCGGGTCATTTGATACTTAACGCCAAGGATATCCAGAGGATATGGTTTGCACCTTTGTTAGAGAACTTAACCATCGAAGGGTGTCTATCTGGGAAAAAGAATGATCTATTGTATGAACTTTTTAGACCTCTTGCAATTAGGGACAGGGCCAGGTGGGAATTGTTACCGTATGAAACTGCAAAGAGTGTGAGTGTTCAGCTTGTCACTTTGTCTATAAGTCAATGGGGGGTCACTCATGTTGATAACGGACCTCCAAACATTCACACTCTGCTTTTGGGTATCCCCAATATTAGCAAACTGACAGTGTCACAGTTGTTACCACTTGGTTATCAGCCAGGAGATGAATTGGAATTGGATATCGAGGGTTTAGATTTGCAAACTTCTGGTCATCAAATCCATTTCAGGGTCTCCTCAATTTATTCCAGGGTCTTCATCAACCAAATGTTTGACCTGTTCCCTTCCCATGGGACCCCACAAGTTGAGCTTTACCGTCAAAGAGATAAGCATTACGAGAGGCCTTCAGCAGAGTACGAGTACATGCTAAGCTGGTATCCATCCCGCGAGCGGTTTTAGAACTATATACAATCATTATTAACATAAATAGCAGTAATAACAAAGATCACATGCATATCAACTTTTTTTCGTTACAAATAGATATTTCATACTATGAAACCGTAGTATATTGTGTATTGTCTGGGGTGCGCCTTCCCGATTGGGAAGAGACAATACATCTCATATCAAACCTCTGGCGCAGGGCATCTTGGGTTTCATCGTTACAAGGGGATCAATTGTCATCTGAGAATAAGTTTACCTTTGTTTCACTTATTTTTAGACTTCTGGAGAAAAGACAGTGGCATAGACTATATAAAGGGTCGCGCGGCCCACTTCACATCCATCTCTATAACTTCTATCACATCCATCTCTATAACTTCTATCACATCCATCTCTATCACTTATCTATCACTTATCCATTACAAAATGCTCTCTACTACCCACACTTTCACTGTTACTTCTTCTGCCACTTCTGGTAACAAAGAGAACCAGGACCACAAGCTTATCAACAACACCGGTACTTGGAAGTGTACCATTGCTTAAGCCCAGCCTAGGCTTCATCTACTCAGCTATTAAGCTCAGATATGAGTCTTTGTTAGCTCAGATATAAACCTTTATTATACATTTGTTAGTATTCATAAGCTTTTTGTAGTGGATCTAAACTGTCTTCCGGGCGGAGGAGCTTTTCTGGCTGAACTCCCTTGGTCAGGACAGAAAACTCATACTCCCTTCTTCCCTGAGTTGTTATGAAAAGATATAAATATAAACTGGGGGGAATGAACTCTCACAACTCTTCAAGCAATGCTTACTAAAGTACAAAATGCGCCGAGTTCGTAGCTGGATGGAACCTTTGTGTGAGGCTTGGAAACAAAGTTATGAACCCCCACATGAACATGGCTGTTTCCCACAACCCTTAAACCACCTCACCAGATTCCCCGTGGAGATCATCCGAGAGATCATCTCGGAGATGGATTATAACACCATGTTGAACCTATTGAAAGCTTACCCTTTCTTAAAAGAACATGCAGTTGTCATCAGTTTATCAGGTTGTAACCATCCGGAGTCCTCTTTTTTTGGTGACATTGAAAAAGTTGTCCATTTGCAATTGACACCACCGTACACTTTAGCACCTCTTTCTTTCTATCTCATACGTCTTATGGATCTAAAGACGTCGTGTCCACGTTGCAGAAGCTTCTTAAATTCACAGTTCAGTCCATTTGTACAACGGGACTTCCAATTGGATAGAGGTGCTTTCATTAACATCGCTGATGATGAAACATATGATCTAATTTCTATCCCACAGATGCTTAATAGAAACACTATGACTTGTGCTCAGAATATAAGCAGAACAGGTCGTATTAGGTACTCAAGGGCTGTGCCCTTGAGCATCGGTGAATTGGCTCAAGGTGAACCTCCATCACTTTGTTACTTACGTGAATGTGATTTGAAGAACCCATTGACAAACTTGAGTTCTAATGTTCTCTTAAAATTAAGGTCATTGACCATCACTGGCACACCATTGGTCAAAGGGCTTGAGTGTCCAAGGCTTATGCACCTTGATATCTCTTTTGATAAGAGTGTTGAACCACCACAGATCATTGGGCTCAAAGCACCGTGGTTACTTACTTTCAGGGTGCAATTCAATGAAACAACACCTCGGTTTGATCAAATCACCATGGAAAGAAGTGGGGAATGGCTCTGGCCAGAACAGTTCAAAAGAAGCTTTGAATTCGTTGATATCTCTGCACAGAACGTCTATGCCCCACCACAACACCGTCCTACTCCTAAATACATCCTGGATGACATACAAGAGGACAAGTTTGCCTTCACATCTTGTCTCAGGAAAGTCACATTAATAGGTGTCCATGAGGCTTTCTTCTATGCTTTGCAGGGGTTTGGGTTTGTGATGAGTGATCTCTCGTGGAAACACACAGTTCAGTATGAAATGACCGATGAGCAACGCCAAAAGTTCACCAAAGACATTGAGTGTAGACGTCGCCTTGTAAGTGTCAACTTGGAGACAAACGTTGATGACTTCACATTGCCCCGTTTCACCAATGCTGTTAATTTGAAAGATATCTTTGTCTTCACAAGAGGTCAAAACACCAACTTGAACCGTCTCATCCATGCAACATTGCCAAAAGGGGAAGAAGAACTATTGTCCAACTTAGAAAACATCCAATTGGTGTGTCAACTGCCACCCATGGCACAAGGTGGTTCAGGTCATTTGACACTTGACACCAAGGATATCGAGAGGATGTGGTACGCACCTTTCCTCAAGAACTTGACCATTGAAGGATGTCTCTTCGGGGAAAGGAATGTGCTATTGTATGAAACTTGTAAAGAGATTAAGCAAAGAAACGAATGGAATTATTTAAGTGCTAAGAATGTGAGTATTCAACTTGTCACCAGGTCCATATTGAGTCCATGGAGGTTAACCTATGTTGATAAGAGAACTGCAAACATCCACTCTCTGATCTCAGGTATCCCTAACATTAGACAATTGACAGTGTCACAGTTGTTCCCATTGGGGGATCAACCGGGAGATGTCGGGTTGGATATCGAGGGTTTAGATTTGAAAACATGTGGTGATCAGATCCATTTCAGGGTTTCAGAGGTTTATTCAAAAGTCGTCGTTAACCATATGTATGAGCTGCTCCATTTACACCAGAAAACACCTCACCAACAGGAAATCGAACATAGAAAACTTACAAAGGACTATGTCATGTTGAACTGGTATCCATCTTTGGAGAGGTTTTAATCCAGTCATATACATACAATTATACTCATATAATCATATAATCATATACATATAATCATATAATCATATACTCATATCTTATTATACCATTATTCATACAAAATCATATAGAAAGATCCATTAGTACAAGAGATCACAGATGAAGATAGTGGAGTGCCCTTACCGTTTGATTACGTAATGATTACGTAATATATGATTATGTAATGATTACGTAATATATTGTGATTACATAATATGACTCTTTCCCGAGAACTTTGGAAAAGATAAGGACATAACCCCATACAACTTACAGAGCTTTATGACGACATTGTTGAAGATGGGCATCGAGGTGACACCACAGATCGTCGGTGCGTTGCAGTGCCAACGCAACTCTTTCTTAAAAGAGTTCCGTACCGTTGTTGTCCGTTGTGACGAGGATAAGAAGAACAAGAAGTTTGCCGTTGAACTCCAGGACACCATCTTATTCCCAGAAGGTGGTGGTCAGCCCTCGGACCAAGGCTTCATCGTCGCTGATGGTGAGAAGCTGTTCGTTGAGCACGTCAAAAGAAACAAGCTGAGTGCTATCCATTTGCTTGATAAACCGTTGGAGTCAGGTACTTCTGTTTCCCTTGTTTTAGACTGGAAAAGACGGTTAGACCACATGCAACAACACACTGGACAACACTTGTTGTCAGCTGTGTTGGACTCACACAATTGTCCTACTCTGAGTTGGTCAATGGGCGAAATGGTCAATTACATTGAGATTCCCCGTGCTTTAACCGATGACGAAGTCTCCCAAATCAGTGACGAGGTCAATGACAAGATCATGGAAGGCATTAGTATCACCGTTGAAACACCAGACAAAGACAACGTTAAACAGGACAAGTTACCAGACGATTATGATGTGGAGAAAGGTGTCCTCAGAGTTGTCAAGATTGGTGAACTCGACCAAAACCCATGTTGTGGTACCCATTTACAATCCACCTCACAGATCTTGTCCATTGCACTGTTGCACCAATCCCCAGTTAGAGGTAAGAACAGCAGATTGCACTTCCTTGCCGGTGATCGTGTTCGTAAGTATGCTACTCAGACACATAAGATCTTGAAACAGTCCTCCCAAGACTTATCGTGTCAATTCGAAGACATCACCGATAAGATCGGTCAATTGAATGTCAACTATAGAAAGAGTGTGAAGAAAGAAGCCACTTGGAAAGAAGAGGTTGCTAAGTATCAGGCTTTAGAGATCTTGTCCCAGTTTGAAAACAAAGACGTTGCACATCTCTATAGAGCTGATGCCGGTTTGGACTATCTGACTATGGTTTTCAAGAGTGTTTCTAAAGAACAACCTCAGGGTAAAGTGCTTGTCTTGCTCTCTGGCGAGGGCAAAGAAGGTGGTTCCGTCATTATCAATTGTTCTGATGCTGAGAAGTGTATGTCTGTTGCTAAACATCTACAGTCCTTAATCCCAGGTCTAAGAGGTGGTGGTAAGGCCAAATGGCAAGGTAAGATCTCCTCTTTTGGTAAAGGTGAATTGGAGTCAGCCTTACAGTATTTAAAGTCGTTGTAACTTATTTATAAATAAATTATCTCTTCAAAAACCGAGGTAGTAGTCCACTTATTCTCCATCTCCATCTTAATTTCTTCTTAGCTTCCAATAACCATAGAGCATTAGTTCTGTTCTCACCATTCAACTGTCTTTTCAACCCATCTAACAAAGTCGTAGAAAACTCATTCTTCCTTTTTTTGAATGCAGGTTGTAACAACGCTTCTTCGATGTCTTCAACATCCTCTGGGATGGTGTTCAACGAAGAAACGGCCTCATCAAAGCTATCGAGCAATTTACTCAACATCTCATATTTTTCTGTGCAATGGCAACACACAAACTCAACAAACTGTTCATCTCCACAATGGGAACTTATATCGTACAATGGAGTTTCACAAATGACACAACTTTTCAACCTTGAATCCTTTGTAGAGAACTCTGCAGTGATGAAAGGGTCTAGTGTTGGTAATGAAGAGAATGACACCGTCGAAGAGGCATAAGGGAAATCAAACTGTGCAATGTCTTCTTCAACCGTGGTTTTGGCACTGTAATATGTGCTTTTGGAAGATTCCATGTCATTGGACAATAGTAAGTTCTGCCGTAGATCTGTTTCTAAGATGGACTTGGCCCTTGTTAAATAACTCGTAGTACCAACGTCAAATGTCTTGAGCGAGGCCTTGAGATCGGAGACTGACAGTTTCTTCCGGGCTTGCTTGGTGGTGATGTAGTCCTCCACCAAGACAATGGGGTCGATCTGCTCCATTATCGTCGTGTCTGGCGTAGTACAGGCGTTGATGTCCGGAGACCTCAGCAGCTTATCGTCTTTCACTGGAGGTGGAGCCAATGGGAAAGAGCTGAGGTGCTGGTCTATCATATCGAGCCGGGATCTCTTGTGGTGTAGTTCCTTGCGTGGTGATTTCATGGGTGACTTCCTCGAGGCTCTGTGAAGACTGTGGACAGTATTGGTGATATCGTTCATTATGTCTCTCTCTCTTTCTTTCTCTCTCTTTCTCTTTCTTTCTTTCTTTCTTTCTTTCTTTCTTTGTTTCTTTCTCTTTGTTTCTTTGTTTATCTTTCTTTCTTTCCTTCTCTTTGTTTATCTTTGTTTACCTTTGTTTCTTTCTAAAGAGAAGAATAGAGAAGAAGAGAGCAGTTTCATTGTTTATAAGCGCGCATGAAATGTAAACACCGATTACCGCATTGGGACATCTTCGAGAGCCTCATTGACAGGATCAGAAATAAATCCATTTATAGCATTACATCATTTATACATTCATTTATACATTCATTTATACATTCATTTGTCATAAGTCATTAGATATATAGATATATATATAAGGAGATAAGGAGACAAGGAGACAAGGAGATAAGGAGATAAGGGTCACTCCAAGAGGGTTATCTTCTCAATGACATCCCAACGGGCACTCTTGAACGTCTCCAGGCCTTTGATGCCAGCCTCCAATGAGCTCATCTTCATCTGGAACAACGTCATCTCCCTTTCCAACTCGTTGATCCTTCTGTTGCTCTCTTTGATCTTGATGAAGTTGTTCTGATGTGATTTGCGTATCTCATCGAGCTTGGTTTTAGAACCAGGTCCCAATGCCCTCTCGGTACGTTCCCCTTGGTCCAACCCAAGCAGTTTAACCCATGGACTCACGTTCTGTAATGGTTGTCTATGAGCCTGTTCATACTGTTTAACATCCCTCGGTTTATGTGTTGATGATGATGTGGGTCTGGCCTCATCCCTTCTATATGTCTCCGCCGATCTATGCGATCCGGAATCCCTTCTGTATGAATCATAAGAACGGCCTTGGAAATCTCCCCTGCCTCCTGAATACCGACCACGATTGCTATGACCTCCTCTTCCTTCATACCTTCCTTCATACCTTCCTTCATATCTATCATCATGACCTCTACCTTCATAGCCTCTACCATATCCACCTCTTCCCCCACGAGAACCACTATAAGGACTCGAATAAGGACGTTGATAACCTCCTCTATAACTATGACCACTGTCTCTCTGTTAGTCCAAAGCCCTTAAAAAGCCCTAAAAAGCCCTAAGAAAAGGGAGACAATATAACATACCTATCGCGATAACCGTCTCTTCCTGACATCTTCGATAAAACACTTAAACGATTCTGTTTATTTGTTTACTTTAATGACGTTCGTCCGCTTAAGCTTTTGTTTTGTCGGGAAAATTGTTGATGGAAGACACACCCGGACACCAGAAGATTTGATTACGTAAGCTTTATAGACAATATAGTTTTAAAATTCGATTATACAAACCCCACACGCTTTAAAAATCTAGGATTTTGTCAGTGTAATTGGATATACCTGAATTCATCAATGGTGTTGTTTTTTGGGGTGGTGTTTTTACAAAAAATCAAGATTTCAGTAGAAAATAGAGTATCGACACAATTCTCAAAAGATGATCTTTACATGGTGTCAATATTTCAGATTTCAGGTACTCAAAAACACTTAAAAATACCTCTATTCGATTCTAAACACCCACATTACACTATTAAACTTCAATCAGAAAACCAAAATTCCAAAGGGAGTACCCTCATAATTGGCCATCAATTTCATGACAATCGGAGATGGCCATTTGTTAGCGATTGTGGTGTCCGGGTGTTTTGTGGACACGTGACTATCACATGACACTCACGTGACTCAGTCATATAAATTTGTACATGGTATTTTTGCATAGAAAGTGGCTCTAAATAGCTCAGTAATTATTAAACCATATATATAAGTCAACAGAACGTCAGATAACCTATTAGGGTTTGCAGAAGTCTCTTCGTTGAGAAGTTACAAGGGAGTAAAATTTTGCCATACATTTTGTATGGGGACCCCTTGAAAATCACTATATTTTGCTTAATAACTCAACAACCATTAGTGTCACACACTTTTGGAACACATATCTATGTCTAGTGAGCTCATATCTATACACTGGAAGCATAATTAGGGCCATAACACCACTCTAGCGCAAAATATGGTACAATATGTCAAAACTGCGAAAACCTACAAAAAAAATTCAACACCCCCCCTGTTTCAAGTTTTAGTGATATATTTTTATTAATTTGGGCCTAGCTGCTCCTAGAGCTCTTATTATGAGTTCTAAGAGCTCTAGATAGGTTCCCAGGAGGTCCGCGCATGCTCAGGTATCGGTACAGCCTATAAAAACAAGTCAACATATGGGGAAGGTCGTGGGTCACGTGCGCCGAGTCAACAGCACCACCGCGCAAATGAACACAAACTCCAACACATTGAACCTTGCGGATGACTTCCACCTGAGCAGCGTTGTACCATCCTCATAGTTAGTTAGCTAAAAAAAGAAGAACAAGATGGCAGCTTCCTGTCTTCGAGTGAGTCAGCATCTGTCCGTAGCAGCGGCCAAGATCCACAGTCAAGCCGATACATCTCCCAGAGTGTTGACCAGGTTACCATGAGACTGGTCAGATCCCATAGCAACACCCACCCAGAAAATGACATCATGACACTAGGAACAGCTCACATGCCATTAAACAGCGTGACAGACTCAATCAAACTGCAAATACACAATCGATGCTGGACATGTTGACTCTTAGAAAGCATCTGACCCAAGGGAGGGTATCTTGATGTGTGGAAACTACAGCAGAGCCCAAACTGGTGGTCGATCATCCATGCAGATAAATCTTCACAGTGACGTTCCACCCAGTAAAGACCCTAAACTAAAATACGTGCGCTTAGCAGGTGTAGATGAGTGAACCATAGCTCACTCAACAGAAGCACACACAATCATACTTCTGCCTGGAAGAGATCAAGATCCATATAAATGAAGCCACAAAAGTTCCATGGGACGACATAGACCAGGCGAAGCCTTCATCATCCGGACTAGTGAAAAGCCTGTTCAGAATCAGTTCACACCCAGTCTCTCGTCATCTCAAGGTGTGCCAGTTGTAGTGGAGCATGTTCCATTAGCTTCAGAACTTTCCGAGAGTGAATCATCTTTCAGACCATTGGGTGCCGCGGGAGCCAACATTAGAGCCAAGGAATCACCCTTGAACAATTGAGGTCTCCGCCAACAGTCGTCAATAATGAAAGCACATCTCAAGAACTTCAGCCAAACAGAGCTCATCTTAAAAGAAACTGACACACCATGGAGCACCAAAACTCGATCTGT
This sequence comes from Petasospora amylophila, assembly GCA_030557155.1. NCBI lineage: Eukaryota > Fungi > Ascomycota > Saccharomycetes > Phaffomycetales > Wickerhamomycetaceae > Petasospora > Petasospora amylophila. The sequence continues at coordinate 189,741 of JAKTVK010000006.1, read as the reverse complement.
GACGTGTGTGCCAAATGTAGCCATGAACGAATGAAAGTGAAGACAAGTGGAATGGAAATCAAGGGGAGTGCTGTGAGTGAGGAAAAGATCTGGAGGGACATGAAAGGGAAAATAGTGAATTGTGTGTGAAGTGGAATATGTTAGTGGAATAGTGGAGTGGGCAAAGTGATGGAACCAAGCTCAGTGGTGGTGAACTTACCCTGAAGTCGGCTCCTCCCGGTGCTGTGAGAGTAAGCCTTCGAGTCGGTGAAGTCTGAACAATGAGTGCGAAGTGAGAGTTAGATGAAGTGAAGGTGAAAGTGAACCTGAAGTGTGAAGAATGAAATGAAGTGAGATGAAGTGAAGTGAAGTGAGACGAAGTGAAGTGAAGTGAAAATGGAAACTCGCTGAGTACTGGTATCGGAACTTTCCAGAAGTGCTTCTCCCGTCAAGCTGCTGGGTGCCGGAGGACACAACATTAGAGTCAGACGACCCTTCACGAAGTGCCCACCAACAGCCTTTTAGGATAACAACAACTGTAGAGAACGTCAGTCCAACAACATCAGTAAGGTGGAGGTAAAGGTGGGTGTGGAGAGTGAAGTGGGAATGGAGTGACATGGGGATGTGGTATGTGTTCCTGTGTGTAGTGTTAGTAAATTCAAAGGGTGATTAGGACTGAAAGGTGAGATGAGGTGAAAGTGAGATAGGAAAGTGGAGTGGAAGGGGATGTGGAAACTCACCCATCATTAGTATCAGAACTCGCCAGAAGTGCTTCATCTCTCAAACCGCTGGGTGCTGCAGAATACAACAATAGAGCCGAATGACCCATCGTGAAGTACCCTCCAACAGTCGTCAAAAATGGAAACAACCTTAGAGAACCTCAACTAATAGCAGAAGTGGGGTGGAAGTGGAAGATGAAAGGGAAAGGGAAAGGGAACAAATGGAACAACAGCCACAACTCACTTTGTATCGGCTTCAAAACTTTCCAGAAGTGCGTCTCCCTTCAGACTGCTGGGTGCCGGAGGACACAACGTTAGAATCACATGACCCGTCCCGAAATGCCCACCAACAGCCGTCATGGATAACACAACCTTCGAGAGCATCAGCCAGTAAACCAAGTAAGAGCGTGAAAGGGGAAGAATGAATGAATGGGGTGTAGTGGAAGTGGAACTGCGAGTGAACTTGTGAGCCTGTGTGTAGTGTTAGTAAGTCAAGAGTGGGATGATGTGGGAATAGATGTGGAAAATGGATTGGAAAGTGAAGTGAAAGTTGAAGTGGAAACTCACTCAGCCTCGATATCAGGACTTTCTGGAAGTGCTTCTCCCGTCAAACTGCTGGGTGCCGGAGGTCACACGGTCAGAGCCTGATGGCCCGTCCCACAGTGCCCACCAACAGCCTTTCAGGATAACAACAACCGTAGAGAACGTCAACAAACAACAGAAGTGAGGTGGAGGTGGAGGTGGAGGTGGAGGTGGAGGTGGAGGTGGAGGTGGAGGTGAAAGGGGAAGATGAAAGGGAAGTGAAGTGGAATATGGAAGGGAAAGAGAAGTGGAGTGGAAGATGAAGGTGAAAACTCACTCAGTATCAGAATCAGATCTTTCCGGAAGTGCTTCATCTTTTAAACCGTTGGGTGCCGGAGGACACAAAGTCAGAGTCCGAAGACCCGTCACAAAGTGCCCACCAACAGTCGTCCAGAATGGCAACAACCGTAGAGACCCTCAACCATCAACATAAGAGCATCAACAACAAAGTGGAAGTGGAAAGGGGATGGGGATGGAAGTGGAAGTGGAGGTGGAAGTGAAGTGAAGGGGAAAGACCATCACCGCCGGAGACAAGTGAGCACAGGCTGTAGCCGCGGGGACGTAGAGTCAACCCACCCGAGCTAACGAGTTCCTGTGTCACTGTTGGGGTGACGGCAAGGGGAGGTGAAGAGGAAGAGGAAGGGGATGTGGATGTGTGCCTGTGTGTAGTGTTAGTAGTCAGTCGTGGGTGTGGGTGTCGTGATGTTCAGTGTGTGGAGTTACCCCCCTGGATGGGGTCTCAGTCATGTCTGTAGTATAAAGCCAGGGGAAGCTGGGGTGAAAAAAAGGAAAGAAGAAAAATTGGGGGCCCCACTTTTTATACTTCCCTCAATGAAAAAGTGACACAAAACCAAAAAAGTGACACAAAAACAGATTTCCGAAGTGACACAAAAGCGGGTTTGGGATCCCGCACCCTTAAATACTAGAAAAGAGGGGTTTCCATGTGCCACAAAACAAATCTTTTCGGATTTATGTCTTTTGTGACACAAAAGCGGATCTGGCATCCCGGCGCGCTGTCCCCCTTCATAGATCGGAGACGTGGATTTTGAAGTTTGTGACACAAAAACGGCAGAGGTTGAATGGGAGGTATGAATTCCCTTTTCCGATAATTAAAATTGAGGGTAAGGTTCTTTTAAGCCACAAAATTGATGCCGGATCTATGTGCCTTGTTGTTGTGACACAAAACCAGATCTCAGGGGTCTCCAGCACCATATTCCAAGGTGTAAAGTATTAGAATGTGAAAGATTGTGAAGCATCTTACATGCTTCTTAATAGAAGAATAAATAGATTATGTACTAATCAACGTCCCGTCCCATAGATCAAGTATTGGCCTAAATATTCGGCTACTTTTGATATCAAAGGAAGCGACCTCTTCAGTCGCGTGCCTCTCTCTCACAATATTACAGCCGCTTAAGTCCGTGGGGGTGCTAACCTTTTACCCCTTAATTTCGAAGCTACACTTTTATAATAAAGTACTAGAAGATAATGATACATTTCATGAAAAACACAGACAAGCATAATATGTATAACAGCCATAAGAATCATTAAACAGGGATCAATCCCTAACATACAAAAAACCAAATTAATTCAAAACAATGTAAGCAAAGAATTAAACATATAACCCAGAATATCAATTATCAGTATCGTTGTTTAGCATGTTGTGTAGGCTTGGACGTCTTGGTGATTCACCAACTGGGTTCAAGATGGAACGACCAGGGAAAGATGGACCAACACTAGCTGGTGTAGAAGGTTGAGCAACATCCACCGGGGCAGGAGTCTGAGACTTCACAACAGTTTTCTGATTGGCAGCTGCAGCCAAAGCTTCAAGTGGATTGAGGGCAGAAGTTACTGGCTGAGGGACGACGGAGGGAGTATCATTGAGAATGTTAACTCTGGCAGAAACCGGTGTACCATTGGACTGAGAAGCGTTATATCCTGAGTAGAACTCTCTTTTCTCTGGAACTGGAGTGAACGTACCTGGAACTGGGAAAGAAGGTGGGTTTGACTTTCTCTCCTCTGGTGGGTTGAGAAGACTCGTGATGGAGAATGGATTCGTTCTTGTTCCTTCAGAAGGAGCAAATCCTGGATGTAAACCTGGCAGAGCAACACCTGAAGAGCCATTAGAAAATGTAGTTGGTGGTAGTCTTGGAGGAGCCTCTTCTGATTTGACTTGCTGTGGAGCAGTGGAAAAGTTTGGTTGAAGAGATGGGAGCGATGCTTGAAGTTGTGTAGGCGCCTGGCCAGGATGAATGTATTGGATGTTGCTTGGTACATTCGTTGGAGCACTGAAGAATCCCAAGGGAGGATTTCTTGGAGGAGCCTGTTGGGGAAACTGATGTGGGGATGCAGATGATGAACCTTGTTCTTGCTTTTTCTTCTCAAGATCGGCAACCAGCTCTCTCCATCCATGTGAATCAGCATTTCTCTGATAGTAGTTACGAACCATAGTAGCAGTCTTAGTACCCAACTTTTGAGCAATGATGGACCAATCTGGACCAACCTGTGTCAGCCAATGATAGAAAATACCAATGTCTCTAACACTCCAGTAACTTGAAATCGGGTTCTTACCAGACTTGTCATGTTCATCAGAAGAATGTGATTCCAAAGCTTCTTGCACAGAACCAGCAATGACACCTTCAACAACCTGTTTCTTTCTTCCACCTCTCTGTTTCTTCTTACCTTTCTTATCATCATCAGTAGAAGTAGAAACATCGTTACCGTTGGTAGCAGTAGCAGTGGTAACAGCCTCGAGTGATCTCTTACGTTCTTCATCCTTCTTGTCAAACACAGGAGCAGCAGCTCTACGACGACGACCAGTCTCTGTGAATAACTCCTCAGCGTTATCCTTAGGAATGAAATTTTCCAAGTTCAGCTCATCACCACTATCAGCAGGAGTCTCAGAAATTGGTGTGTTGGTTGTACTCTTGGCTTTACCACGTCTTCCTCTTGGTTTACCTTTACCACCTTTTCTCTTCTTCAATAACAACAATTGCTTGTAATCAGTGACCTGCTTCTTAGTCTTGTAATAATGTAACACACACTCCTCTGGAGTTCTTAGTCCATTCATATGAGCAGCAATACGACCAAACTTCTTTGGATGAGCCAAAAAGCCCTCACAGAATAACTCGTGTTCCCTTTGAGTGAAATTATCAACAGCATCAGTTAAGATTCTCTTAGCCCAAGAAGCCTTATCATTAACAAGATTGTTGGTATTCAACAAAGTCTGAGCCTTCTCGAGTGGGTTGAGGTACATGTCTGGTACATGAGCAGCAACTTGTTCAGCACGATACAATGGATCATCTTCTTTCTCCTTTTCCAAGTTTTTCAGGATTTCCAAGAATTCAGCTTCAGAACGGACGGTATCACCATGACGAGAACGTCTCGAGTTACGAGACTCTTGAGTACTTGGAGCAGCGATGGATGATGAAGATGGGTCCTGTTGTTCTTCTGACTCAGAAATTGAATATGGATACAGCTCATTCAGCTGTTCAGCCATTTCACTGGATCTGTGATTCCACTCTTCCTCACGTTTACCATATTCCCTGATGAGGTCAATCTTATGGGTGAATGTGGCACGTTTGATGATGGACAACTTCTCAGTCAACAATGGCTTAGTACCTTGCTTATGAATGACAAAGTTATCGTGGTAGAAAGGATACTCTGAGAGTTCCTTGATTGGTCTTTTGAGCAAGTATGGTAATCTTTCATGTATCTGTTGTCTCGTGTGATTCTTTAACTCCCAGACCCTTTGCTCCAGCTTGTTCATTGGGAAAATACAACTTTCTGAAGAGCTCAATGGCTTGATCTCGTCTGATGATAGTGGCTGTGGGATATGTGTCTGATGATCCTCATCACTCGTGTCAGAGGATACCATAGCAGATGATGTGTTTGGTCTTTCAGATGAAGCGAGAGCACCAGAATTGGAACTTGAAGGTGGTTCAATTGCAACCTCACTGGCATCCTGCATGATAACATCGTTGGAAGACTTCTCCTCTTCCTCCTCAAGGGCCTTAGGCTTGGCTTGAGCAACCAAATCCTTCGTACTTGTTTGTTCAACGGTAATGTTCTCTTCCGGGTCATAGTTATCTTCTTCTGGATCATAATTATCAGATTCGTCGTCATTATTCTCCAATTCTTTAGAGTCAACAATTATGTTCTGTGGCTTAACTTCTGACTTGACCTCAACATGACCATTCTGTTTAATCTCTTCAGAAGACTTGACATCGGAAGCACCAGGCTCCATACTTGTCTCCTTTGAGTAATCACTTTGTTCAAGTTCTTCCTTGTTTTCAACAGACAAGGGGATCCTTTGAGCGATAGAATCGTTCTTGTTCTCAGACTCATCAGAATCTTTCTTTGTGGGTGTAGTTTTCTGCTGCTCTTTTAACATCTCTCTTGCACTTTTTTCAAGAGCTGCCTCATCTTCATCTTCATCATTATCATCATCCTTGAAGTCCTTGGGTATCAGAGATGGTCTGTTCCTTGATGAATTATAATGGCGTTGTTGTTGTGGCAAAAGACTTGACTGAGACGGTAGAGGTGGTCTTATATCCTTCTTTGAAGTTTCGTTATCATAGTCCAATAAGTCAACGCTTTGTCTTGTAACGTCCGACCTTGAGCCTTGTCTTCCATAACTTGGATGCCATGACACGTATCTTCGATCTTCATAAGTGCCTGTAGGCCCCCCTGGACCTCTGTGTCGATCATTTTCTCTATCCCTTTCAGCTCTGTCTCTGTAATGCGAGTTATAACTGTTCCTTGGAGGCAATGACCCTCTGTAATAAGGTTCACGAGCATCACGGAACTCACCAGACTCACGACGATAGCCACCGTAATCTCTTCGAGGGATGTATCTATCTCGGTTCCTCTCGTCTCTTCTGTACGCACCGGCACCACCAGAGTTGTTGTTCCCGGGGAGCCCACCTGGATATCGTGATGAGAAAGACGGTGTATACGAGGAGCCAGATGGCTGTGGAGCCGATGATTGGTTTGAGTTCTCTTGGTAACGATGTCTCTGTGAATAACTGTCATATGAGCCTGAACTGCCAGGACGGCTAGACGAGCCGGACCCAGGTCGTGAGTTCCTGTATCCTGACATGCTTACAGTTGCTCTGTGTTTGAGTGAATGTTCTTGAATAATTGGAGTGTGTTGATGCCTCCGTTGAGCTCAAATGAGAGAAGATTACTTGCTCCGGAAAGAACTTTCAATGGACTCTCAGAACTCACAGAACTCACAGCCAATTGAACAGAACAAAGCACGGATAAACACACAAAACAGAACAAAACAACTGTCTGTCTGTCTGTTTGTTGTGGAGTTCTCTTGTTGATGGAAGGAAAAGGAAGGTAAAAAGCGAACCGGTAGGGCGTTCTTGGCGTGAGTGGTGTCGCTGGAAAGCCCTGTCTTCACAGCAACTGATGACGTGGTGATGGAACACTTTTTGCGCTGTGTCTTTGGAAGCGCCGTTGATTATTGCAAAACCTCGAAAGTTGTTGTTATTTTTGGGGAAAAGGATGCTTCTCTATTTTTTCGTTCTTTTTTCGCGAACATCGCGCTATTAATTTTGGCAGCTGTTTCCCAAAGAGGTAACTCCGCGAACCGCAAATGTCCCAATTAGGAATCCCCTACAATGTTCTATTCTTTCATGTATTGTATTTAGGACTCTTCTTCACTTGTAGACTCGTCCTCTTCTTCTTCGTCTTCCTCGTCATCCAAATATTCCAACATGACACTTCCATTTGGCCACAATTGGTTCACATCCTTTACCAATTTATCCTGATCAACAGGAACGGTGTATTTGGGGAATGGTGAGGTCAATTCAAAATTGAAAGTATGTTTATAGTCTTCGTCCACTGTGAGTTCTTTCAATTGCTCAAGTTCTTGTCTTTGTTCATCATCCAGATCTTTTAAGTGTAATGTAACGTCAATGAATGAATAAACTTGGTACAACGTGTGATCTTTCGAAAACTTTTGTGTTATTCCCTCACCTGTTGGCAACTTAAATCTTATGGTAGTGTAATCACTTTTTGGTAATGTGTCCACATTGTCAAATTTGTTCATCAAAGATGCATAAAAGATCTTTCTTTGTCCCTTTTCCCAATTGATTCTGTCTTCTTTTTGTTTTGCCTCAATTTGTGCAAGTTCTTTCTCCTGTTTTTTAATTCTATCAGCGATCAAACTCTCCTCATATGCTCTATCTTGCATCTCTTTGATCTTTCTTGAATACTCCAATTCTTCCTGTTCAGCCCTCTTGATAATCAACTCGGGTTTATAACGTTCAACCTCTGTCCCAAGCTTATTCATGAATGGATTAAGTGACTTCACGGGTAATCTTCCAACAACACTCATCGAAGAGACACCACTAGGACCGGAGGCAACGTTGGCAAGGAGATACACCGAAGGGACAGCTTTGGTACGCATCGAACGAGCAATTTCAAACCCTTGTGGCTCACAGGCATGAGCCATATACACCACAATGTCCTCTTCTTTGATGTATTCAGAGACTTGTGAGTTGTTCAATACCCTTTTGATGAAGTTGTTCGAAGTGTCGTTATCACCCAGGATGATAAGTAGCATGAATTTGGAATCTTTTTTACACTCATGGAAACAGTCATTGAAATCACCTTTGTAAAGATCCATATGGTCTTTAGTCAATTTCTCATAGTGTTCAATGGCATTGAACTTGTCCAACGTAGGCGTTGAAGGGATTGTGTCAGGTGACCGAGGGAACAGGTAATCCAGGATATAGGACACACCTGTGAGTATGAAAGTCAACGTCCGAGGTATCAGCAACAGCAGGAAGAGCAACGGTGATTGTGCAAAGCTCTGCAAACCGAAATGGTCGTGGTGATTCAATCCCAAACTTCTCCATTTGTTGGTGATTGGCCTCACAATGGGTAACGGTGGCAAATGCAGATGGCTCTGCCCGGAGCCAAGATCCAAGAAGTCCTGAAGACTCTGTGGCTGTGGTCTCTGCCTCACCGGTGGAGGAGCCTCTACCAAAGGCTCACGAGCAGCTTCCTCTTCCAACTGACCGTCAAAGTACTTGGACAAGGCCACCTCCAAGTTCCAAAAGTTGTTGCGCAACAGGCGCACAACCTTGTCGTGTTGGTCTTCCGGGAACGCGGTGATCACCTGGAACTCGGTGAGCTTCTCCTGTTCTGTCGGTGTCAGTCTTTCCATTGTGTTTACCTTTTTGTTTACCTTTGTCTTCATACAAAGGAGAAAGGAGAAGATAACTTCAACATTTCGCGCAGCAACATTTCCCCCAACAGGCACGAGCTGTTATCTCATACAATAAACAGACACAGACACACTATAAAGGAGAGAGAAGAGACAAAGGAGATGGACGAAGACAACAACCCCTTCGCCGGCAGTGGCATATGGGCAGAGTCCTCAGGGTTCGCAGGGTTGAACAGCGTGTACGGTTATCCACAGTCTCCGTCACAGTCTCCGTCACAGTCTCCGTCGAAGGCAACTGATAATGAAGGTGATAATGAAGGTAATGAAGAGGAAGAGGAGGCCCACACAGTGTCAGAAGACACAGAGCTTTCAGAAGACACAGAAGACGGGGACTCAGATATGGTTGATATCGGTGTGAGATACGCAGTCAAGGAATCCCAGTACAAGGACTACATCGCCATCGTCGACTACGGTTCCATTAGGGACCATGGACAAACCGCTGTCGCCTATACAATACAACACAACAACGTCCAAGTGATGAGACGGTACTCTGATTTTGACTCCTTGAGGAAAGCTTTGGTCAGGCTGTTCCCAACCGTGGTGATACCACCAATCCCGGAGAAACACAGCGTTGTCAAATACCTCGTCAACCCATTCAACGCTAAGAATGACCTCCGAATCATCGAGAAGAGAACGAGGCTTCTCACCGCGTTCCTCCAAAGGTGTTTAGAATTCCCACAAGTTAAAGAGCATTTCGTATGGAGGAAGTTCTTGGACCCCACTGCCGATTGGGTAGAGGTGATGAAGACCCCGCCAGTGAGCATCATCCCACATTCAAACCTATTAGCACCACCATTGGACCCGACAAAGCCATCACCATTACACCTCTTGCTACCAATCCCACATTCATCATCCATAAACAATTTCAAGCCAAGAGACGAAGATAAGAGTGTTGATGCAGAGTTTAGAGATTATGAACACATCTTTAAACTTTACAGAACTCATACACAGACCATGGAGAAATCAGTGAAAAGACAAAAACGTCATTTCAAAGGCTTGGTGAAAGACCTTGGAGAGCTCGGTGCCTATTATAACGCATTCAGTCTCGAAGACACATATGATATGTCCATTGGCATTGAGAAGACAGGACAGGCCATTGATGTCAATTTCATCAACTCCGAAGCATTTGCATTCAAGATCCTCACCGTTTTACAAGAACCTATAACTGATTTCTCGAGGACTTCGAACATGGCCTTGGGTGTACTCCACTTCCGTAAGTTGAAAGAAGTTCAACTCTTCATCATCGATACCACCATCAAGAAGAGGAAGCAGAGAATCGAGGCATTGAAGTCTGCACAGGAACAAGTTGAAAGGTTAAGCCAAGTGTTGAGAAGAAATGCTGAACAGAGTCCAACTATTGCAGATGCGGTGAGACGGTTGGATAATGGTGAAACTGTTCAGAAAGTGTCAAGCCCTTGGTTAAGACTATTCAATGCTGGTGGATCTTCAAGTGCAACACAAACGGATGACATCACACTTATGAATGAAACCCAGAGGGAAGAAGAAATTCTACGATTACAAAACGAGTTAATGAAACTGGATGATTGTCATAAAGTTATCCTTAAGGACATTGACCAAGTCAATAAAGCCATCAAGGAAAACGTCGAGGAGTTGATTTCACATTTCCAAGACAAATGGAGACAATTGATGATCTCTTATACAGAATCGATTCTCATTTGGCTTAAAGAAAACCTCAACTCTTGGGAAGAAGCTAAGAAAGAGGTTGAGGCTATGGATATCCCAACGGTGGGTCTACAGTCATAAATACATCAGTACAACAAGTTATAAGCTTATAGATGTATGATTTATAGATGTAGGTCACTTGTATGGCTCAATCTCCCTTTCAACCCATTCAATCAACTTATCAGCGGTTCCATCTTTTCTACCGGCATCGATATCAGGTCTCAAAGTCTTAAATTGACCCCATGGACCAACGTATCTACCAGAGTCTTCCAATGTGATGTTGGGGTTTAAAGCTGCCCATAGCTCGGTGTAAGCACCATACACTGCCGGGTAGAAGAAATGGTTTTCCAAAAAATTCTTAAGCCATTGTGGACCTTCGGTGTTTCTTTGTAAATCGGAGGCTAAGAACCCAGGGTGAACTGCCAAAGAGATGATGTCTGGGTGCTTCGAGGCAAAGTGTGAAGCCTGATAGATGTTACCGGTCTTACTTTGACCATAAAGACACTGGCCAGTGACAACGGTAGGGTTCTTGAAATCCCATGTCAATCCTTTATCAGCTGGCGAGAGTGCATGGGATAAAGACGATAAGAATAGAACCCTTGGTGTGTTTCCCGAGTCAATGGATTTGAGAACCAATGGGGTGATCAAGTCAAGGAGAAGTTGGTGAGCAATGACGTTACAACCAAACTGAAGCTCATAACCTTGCACGGTGATTGAGCCGAGTGGTGGTTCCATAACACCGGCATTGAGGATCACGGTGTCCAATTGGGACACTTTGGAGACAATCTCCTCGACTGCCGGCTTGATTGTGGTGAGATCGCTGAGATCAACAGAGATTGGGATCAATTTGGAAGAGAGAGACTCCTTGGTGAAAGACTGGTCGGATTCAATGATCTCTTCGAAGATCTTCTGTGTAGCAGCTTCGGTCTTGGCCTTGTTTCTGTTAAGAGCCACGACGGTGGCATTCTTCGAAAGGAGAAGACGGGCCACCTGTTGGCCAATACCAGCAGAAGTACCAGTGATGAGAAATGTCTTCCCAGTGAGGTCCGGGTAATCTTTCTCGGTGAGTTCCGGTGGAGGAGGACGCATGTCCATCAAAGTGTTGGTGATGTTGTAGTAGTTCATCTTTACAGCTTGTTAATTGACAGCTTATTCACTGTCAATTGGTTACAAGGAAGAGAAAAAAGGGGTGGTGAATTTATTTGAGGGACGTTATTTCTCCGGACCCCTGCAGACTAAGATAAGCGACGAAATAACCGTTATATAGCCGACACATCTCATTAGGAGACTCATTCGGAGACCCATTCGGAGATTTCAATACTCTTAAGTGACAACTACCATGTGTTATAGAGAGAAGCTGTCATTTTCTGTAGAGTATGAGTTGGATCAGTGGTATACTCGATAGATTAGTAGAATAGCATTGATATGACGAAATACACAGGTCTATGTGCTTAAAGTGGTGTAAATAGCTCTGTGAAAGAGATATAATCTCAATAATTTGTGTCAGTGTACTATCATATGCAAAGATAACACTGATTATATCAAACCCACCAAATACCTACATATAACACCTAATTATTGCATGAAAAGTTCAGAAATCGGCCGGTCCCAGGTGTGCACAATGGTCTTTCCCACATACCAAACTGCCCAGTTTTACCAACACAACAAGCGGCCGTGTGGTCTAGTGGTATGATACTCGCTTTGGGCGAAGATCGGGAACACCCGGTTTAATAAGCACAGACATGTGAGTGGTCCAGGGTTCAATTCCCTGCCCGGCCCCTTTTTTTGCTATTTTTTTCTATTTTTTTTCCTCCATATATATGAATTATATGCCGTTTATGATCATTTTTATCGTTATTTGAGCTCAAAATAACGTATTTAGACCGAGTTATAACCATTTTAAGTGGCTTTCATTGCCCCTTCATAAGCGCGATCCCCCGAAACAAAAACAAAAACAAACCAGAAACTTCTCTTTTCATTCACTTTGAAAAGCCATAAGAAAGCATTCGAAATGAGCACTGAGGATAAACGTAAGTATTTGTATGAGCACATAAAGTAATGAGATGACTGACCAGTATAGCTATCATCAAGGCACAGGATATCTCTCCCGAGCTTCAACAAACCGTTTTGGACATCTCGATCCAATCACTTGCGGATAACAAAGTGGAGAAGGACATTGCAGCACAGATCAAGAAGGAACTCGATACCAAATGTGGCCACACATGGCACGTTATCGTTGGTAAGAACTTTGGTTCGTATGTGACTCATGAATTGGGATATTTCTTGTATTTCTACATCGGTCCATATGCATTCTTGGTGTTTAAGACCAGTTAAATAAATATATCATTTTATATGGCAAACTGCATAAGGTCCTGTTGGAAACGCTGTTGGAGGGCATTGCTTCTATCGATCAATTCCTCATGTTGTAATCTAATATCTGTGATCACATTTGACTTTGAGGCATTCATCACCGATAAGATTGAACTCAAATCATTCCTCAACTTTTGAGATCTCTCATTGGAACGTCTCAATTGGGATTTCAATATCGAGTACTTGGTTTCTTGATCCACGAGTTGATTTTCGAAAAACTTACTCATATTGGTGATCTTAACGATGACTTTATCCTTATCGTTAACTTTATCAAGTGATTCTTTCAACCTCTCAATCTCACCTTGCATCTCCAATAACTGTTCCTGGTTAAGCATCTTAACTTCTTCGGAGACGTTGATTTTGGCATTCAATTTGATCTTCTTAACGAGAGATGCATAACGAAGTGTACTCAACGTTTCATCGTAATCACAAGGCGAGATACATGCAATCATCGCCGTCTTAGAATTACCTCCAAGACTCTCTTTCAAAATCCATGTCAACGTCGAATCCCTGTATGGTGGTTTCTCTTTTTGAGTCAATGCCGAGATTACCCTACCCAATGTGGTTAAACTCTTGTTAATGTTTGAACCTTCTTTGAAACGAACACCAGTGGCACCCGTGGAGTTTGCCCTTTCTGAACCTGCCAAATCAACAAGCCTCAAACACGAGTTAGTCTCCCTAAGCAAATCTTCGTTCATATCAAACTCTGTCACTCTAAGACTGATGGTGAACACAGCGTGTGATCTTGAAGACTGATCGTTCATCTTCGTGGCAGCTGTGGTTCTGTTCTTATTACCAAGACTCATGTACTTATCGAAATCATCAAAATTCTGGATAGCAAACTCTGTCAACCCTTCGACATAAGGCCCAGTCTCTGGGTTCTCTCTAACACGTAATTGTTGTCTCTCTTCACCAAGCAAATCTCTCACTTGTTCGTTATAGATCTCAAAAAACGACACTTTGATCTGTACTTTCACGTTATCTTCCATGACCTCACAACGTTCGAACAACTCCAAACAACACCGTGGAATGATCCCCATATCCTGTGCATCACCCATCATCGTATAGGACTTACCGGAACCGGTTTGACCGTAGGCAAAGATACAAGTGTTATACCCACTAAGCGTATGTTCCAGGATCTCGTGACCGACAATGGCATAAGTATCCTCCTGGCTTCTAAAATTTGGCGAATTGGGCTCTGAACTCCATAGAGATCCATCAAATTGGAACTGTTTCTCCTCGTCACGTGCATTCTTCGAAGGGCTTGAACCTTGTTGCACCGAGGGATTGCGGATAGTGGTGGTGCCGTTCCTCATCGTGACAAGCATCGGGAGATCCTGCTGCTCTTCGCGTGGAACACGTGGACGGGAACGTACAAACACCTTGACGTTATTGTTACTTGATGACGTTTGTGAAGCCTTTGGAGTGCTTGGAATGTCGGCAGCAACCGCCGAATTTGGACGTGAATTCTTCTTCTTGGCCATCTTTGTGTAGTGTCTCTTTGTGTCTTTTAATAGGAACAAACTCCAGCTGTAATTCCCTTATTTATTGGTTTTTCGGAGACTGTTGACTGTTTGTTTACCTTTCCGTAAGGCTTTGTTTACGTTTTGGGGGATCCTTTCGCGAACTCGTTTTATATAAATCTTCCATACAATCACCAAAGCCTGAAAGCCTTAAGAAAGCCTCAAGAAAGCAAAGGATAAGATGGACGAACAGTATAAACAGATCAATTACGGCGAGCACAAACGCCAAGTTGTCTCCCTTTACGATTACATCCCACCTTTCATCGATACACTCCGCTTGGCCCCACTGGTGTTCATCCATGGAGGAGCTTGGAGAGACCCTGCAAACACCGATAGAGACGGTGACCAATTGGCCCAATCGTTGAATAAGACCATCCCGTTCTGCTCTGTCGATTACCGTTTGAGCGATGAGGTCAAACACCCTCTTTTCACCGAGGACGTCGTCGCTGCTACAAAGCTGTGTTTGGAGAAGCTGGGTGGTGATAAAGTGTCGTTGATAGGTCATAGTGTTGGTGCTATGCTCTGTTTACAATGCTTAAACGAGTTATCACCGGAGGTGAAAGTGGAGAAAGTGTACCTCGTTGACGGTATCTATGACACTGCGTCGTTATTGGAAGAGTACCCCGATTATAAGTTCTTCGTTGATGACGCTTACGATGAGTATAAACCTGTGTCATTACAGAAATTGAAAGACGTGGAGGTACACATCATTCATAGTTATGATGATGAATTACTCTCCTTGGGACAAACCATGTGGCTTCAAACACAATTACAACATCTCGGCATAAGTTATCAACTCCATGTGGCACATTTGGGTAAGCATAACAACGTCTACATCAATCCTGAATTGGCCGAATATGTGAATAGAACATACTGTTAAATGCAACCTTCTTTGTTTATTACCAGTAATATTTGAAAGATCACTCAATCCAAATCTCCTTACCGTTCTGTTCCATGAACGTACCAAGTTTTGAGACATTAGCATCCCAAGCCACAAGTTTCTCTCTCATGTTTGCAATTTGTGCTTGGTTAATGATTCTTGGTTGGACCCAATTGATACTAATGGTCTGAGAGATTTGATCAATGGAACCTTTCAACAATCCCAAACTCAAAGCTCTCATCACCAAATGTTCAACTTCATCAATGCTGAGCAACGTGGCTTTGGAAACGTCTTTAAATGAGATGACTCTAATGGATTTGGCAAAGACAAGTTCAACCAATGTCATTAAACAGATCTTCTGCTTGAGGAATGCCTCCGAAGTCTTAAGCAATGTGTTCTTCTCCAAATGGTACAAATTCTTAGAGAAGGCATCGATATCACCAGAGTTTAAAGAGTGTAACAAATCGATGATCCATTGGTATTCACCACTTTCGAGTGTTTTCAAAATTGGATGGGTCAATAACTCACCAAAGTTATAAATCTTATCAGCGAGTAATGCACTGATACTGAGTTCATAAGCGAGTCTCTGTTGATCAATCAATTGCAAATCCTCTAATTGGATAGTGGAAAGGAACAAGAGACTCTGGTAATAGAAGTTGTTGTAATCGGATTTGACCTTATAGTATTCGGAATTTGTAGAGAAGTAAGATTGGTTCAACTTAAGATCAACGGCATCAATCTGTGCAAGGCTCTTATCAATCTTATCCAAATCGTCTCTAGCCTCGGCTTCTTGTTTCAAATGCAACTTGCATCTAGCAATTTCAATGTCGATGAACAACAATGCCTGTTCTTTATCAATCTTATCCTTCTTTTGCATCTCCTCTTTCAACTCTTTCAAATAGTTAACACTTTCCGAGGCATCCTCCAATTCCACAAGCGAAGCAAGCAAAAACTCCACGAGTTTCAATTGGTTCAACTGGTACTTGAACAACGACACAAAGTTCTTGTACAATCTCAAACGGACACCACGAGAGATTGGTGTCTTGTAGAACTCCTCGAGCGTCTTGGTGAGTTGATGCCAAAGCTTACGGTCGTACAAGTCCTCGAACGCGTAGAAAACGGACGCGAGCTGTGGATCGGCCTCCACACGCAACGTAGACAAAATCCCTGGAACGTCGGCCATCTTAAACCCTTTTGGAAATGAATTGAACGGTTTCTTGATGGTTCGGTGGCGATGTTTTGTTTGGTGGCGTTTTGGTTATACGCTCTTCGATCAATTCGCGATTTTCGCGATTTCGCGAACTCGTTTTATATAAAATCTCTTCCACTTTCTCTCTTTCTCTCTTTTATACCTTTTAAGGATAAGTGGATAAACAGACAGATCCAGATGTGAACATCTGGAAGTGCCACTGGGTGCCGTTGTAATGGTCTTTTTGGTGGGGTTCTTCTGTCTCAGAATGAGAAAGGTAAAAACAATTGGTATACCACTTCATACACCCGAGGTCATTTAGATGCTATTGGTGGACTTTTACTTCTATAGTCCAATCTGAACGAAAACTATGACCTACATGTGAATGCATTATTCATATATATATATATATATATATAGTATAGATTACTTCTGAAGATGCTGTGATCTGAGCTTTGCAAGTTTGAATGCCTGTTTCAAATCATTTTTAGAGACACCTCCAGTGATGGTTAATGCCTTCATATGGGATCCATTTTGGTCAAGAACAACACTCACCGTTTTCTTCGCTGTGGATTCTTCTTCCTCTCCTTCGAGATCGGCAAGTAAGACACTCTTCGTGTCAACATCCATCTTATCCTCATCATCAACGGTTTCTAAAGCTTCAGCATCCAAATCAACGATACCAAAGTTTGAGGAATAACCAATTGCCTCTTTGTTCAATTGTAATTGATCTTTTTTAATAGCATCACAAGTGATTTGATACTGTTCTCTCACAGTACCGAAATTACCTCTAATCCTCACAGGCACTTTGATATCAGCGGCATTCTCATCGATATAAGCACGTGGTAATTGTGTGTTTTGCAAAGCTGACACCAATGATGCCCAAACAAGGTCGAATAGAGGACCTGACCGGGAAAACACCTTGATCTTTGCATATAACACATAACTCCATGCCCTTTTAGGACCAAGATCGAACTCATCTTCCTGTGATCTATAATAGACATGCTCTTCACCATTCCCATCAAAGCTTCGAAGACCGACATTGACTTTCAATGCGTCTTTACTCAATAAACCTGAATGTAAAACTGTCTCATACAATTTCTGTGAAAGGATCATCTCTTCATCGGTTGGTGCCCCGACCCTACCTCTTTCCACTTCGACAACTGGGTAAACACTCGAATGGGTTTTCAAAACACCCTCTTGTCTCTCGATTTCTTCTTCTTTCTCTTTAGCAAACACGGCATTAACAGCAGCAGCATCTTCATTTATAACTTCAGCTGGAAGATCCTCCTCGATGATACCTCCAGTGATGGTACACACCACCATGGACCCACCGGCTCTTAAAACAGAAGAACCCAACACTTTGGAGTCACCATTACGAACACCGTTCTCAGAGTATCGTGATAACCCACCGGCCGTGGTAACGATCTCTTTAAACTCGGTGAAAGTACGAAGGTTCGGACGCACACCAATGGCGAGGTGTCGTTGCAAAGAGAGCTCCGGGGAGATCCTGGCCAGCACCGCTGGAGGGAATGCAAGTGGGTGGAACTCTTCGGACATTTGCTTATAAATTTGTTCTTTTATAAGTTGTTAGGCTTTATAAATCTGTTAAGTTATAAAGATGAGCTCTTCACACTGGTTGGAAAATTCGCGGAATAAGGGAAATATTACACGTGTGGAAATGGCAGATATATTACGTAATACATTACATAATCACCATATATGGAGAGAAAAAACCAAACTCTAAGCTATCAACGTTGACATATACTTTTGTTGCGCTTCATCTTTATTGACAGTTTCTGTGTCAATTGTATGGACGACTTTGTTATCCCGCGCCTGAAAAGACTAATTAGTCTGGAGATCTCTTTTGCTGATTTTGGTTAGTATGCTTAGGCAACACTTGACTGATCTTGTGTATCAGATTTCTTTTACTGATTAATTCGTATGTGTACTAATCCAACGTTGCAGATCTGATTTTCAAGACTTTGCTTGCCATTAATTCATTCAAAGTCTTTCCCCTATGTCTCTCTTTGGAATCCGTTGGAGCAGCCATGATCTCTTGATCTCGTGGCTTGCACCGGGTTTCGACAGAGATGTACTCCATTTCCCATCAATACAATGTCGTTGATGGTCATTCTTGCTTACTGTAGCACATGCTGTTTTCTTGTTGATACCTTCTGACTCTGTAGCAGAAATACTTTACAATTGATGAAGAACTGGAGGTACTATGGGGTATGGCATGTGAAAGGGAACAGAGGGCTCTGATGCTGACTAAGAAATTGCAGATTCTGACTAATCAAGACCTTACAAAACACCTTTTCGGTAATTCAAAGGGTATTTCCGTTGTTCTACAGACTTACGACCTTCAGTGAAAGGCTACCTACGGTTTATTCAAAAATGCACACTAATAATAGAGACTACAGTACTAAAATATTGTCTGTAATTGCAATTAATGCCCACTTATTCTGTCATTTTGTGACGGGTCAATAAACATATAAAAGGACAACAAAAAACAACCTGAAGGAACTTCCAAAACTCTTGGAGATTAAGGTGTGGTTACCCAGCGCAACCATTCGTGCTTTGTGTTTGGGAGAGTTGGCACTATGCACTTTACGAATGTTTTCACCTTGTAACAGATGTTATGCATGCTGTATTGGAAAATGTTGGTGTTCATTCGGCATGTAGGAATGCATTCTCTATGTCTCCCGATTTAAGCGTCCACTTGGTAAGAGTAATTCTTGTTGACATAAGCATAATACCATATTCAGAAAATCCATCTTTCTTTGGGGTTTGATCAGACTCTAGAGCTGGCTCATCCGAGATTACAAATACCTCTCTTTGGAATCCGTTGGAGCAGCCATTATCTCTTCAGTGAGATATCGTGGCTTGCACCGGGTTTTGAGACAGAGATAGATTCTATTTCCCATCAATACAATGTCGTTGGTGGGTCTATTTTGTATGTTGTAGAGTTGTCGTTTTCTCTTGCTAATACGTTCTGACTCTGGGTGAAGTCTACACTATTCTCCGTATGGCTGCTGGGTCGGCCTGACTTCTGGTTTGCGTGAGCTGATAAATAATTGCAAAGCTCGAAGCTACACAATAAGACGCTGTATCATAGATCAAATGTGATTCAATTGATGAAGAACTGGAGGTATTATGGGGTATGGTATGTGAAGGGCAGAGGGCTAATCCGGACATCACTTCAGCCAATGGCAGAACCTTTCATAGATATATACTGTGCTATCACCGGTAATTCAACTCCATATCATATTAGTTCTGGAAAGAAGAATTAAAAAGGGAAAAACAATAGGAATAGCACCAGATAGAGCAAAATCACGGGGAACTGCTAGCAAATTAGGCAATTTTCGCGATTGATGACTAAGAAAACCCAAATGCTGACTAAGCAAAGACATCAGAGAACACTTATTTTAGCAATTTAAAGGGTAATTCTTGTTGTTCTTCAAATGTAAGGGATTACATACAGTTTTATGAAAACACTCATTTCTTTCATAGAGAGGACAGTACTAAAATATCGTCTGTAATTGCAATTAAGGTCTACTTATTCTGTCATTTCTTAACGGGTCAATAAACGCTCATATTTAAAAAGTTTAAGGTTAAGAGATTTCTTCTTCTTCTGAAACTCTTGAAGATTAATAGATTCTGGAGCTGTCGTGGAATAGTCTTCTTTATTAGGCCTGTTTTGAGTGCCATCGTGGGTCTAAAGCGGAACTTATCAAATACTGTTTTTCAGCTCGTGCTGCAGTCAAGACAAACTACCGTTGGGTATCAGAAATGTGGGTTACCCCATGCTCATATCTTGCTGTTCTTGGTACCAGCCTCACAATCTAGTGATTGTTGAGCTGGACTTTCCAAGATACAAATACATCTCTTTGGAATTTGTTGGAGCAGCCATGATCTCTTGATCTCGTGACTTGCACCGGGTTTCAACAGAGATGAACCATAATTACCCATCAATACAATGTCGTTGGTGGTCATTCTTGCTTACTGTAGAGTTGTCCTCCTGTTGATACCTTCTGACTCTGTATCACAGTTACACCACAATTGATGAACTGGAGGTATTATGAGTATGTGAAAGGGACTAAGAGGACTTGGATGCTGACTAAGAAACTGCAGATTCTGACTAAGCAAAGACACCTCAAAACACCTTTTCGGTAATTTAAAGGGTATTTACGTTGTTCTACACACTTATAGTTTTGATTAAGGGATTACCTACAGCTCCTTCAGAAATATTTAGTCTTTATAGAGAGGAGAGTACTAAAAAATTGTCTTTAATTGCAAACAATGCACTTATTCTGTCATTTCATGACGGGTCAATAAACATATAACATGACAACAAACAAAACTCCCGAAGATGAAGAAACTTCCAAAACTCTTGGAGATTAATGCCTTGTTACCTAAAGCTACCATTCGTGCTTTGTGTTTTGGGAGTGTTAGTATGCACAAGATGAATACTTTCATGTTGTTATGGATGTTATGCATGCGCTTTTAGAGAACGTTGGTGTCTGAAATGATGTGTGGGCATAGTATCGAATTATCGATGAAGCCCGATTTCAGGGTTCAATCAAAACGTTGTACTTGGTGCCATCAGTAAGAGTTCTTGTTGACATAAGTCTAATACCATATTCAGAAAGTCCATGTTTCTTTGGGGTTTGATCAGATTCTTGAGCTGGCTTATCCAAGATACAAATACCTCTCTTTGGAATCCGTTGGAGCAGCCATGATCTCTTGATCTCGTGACTTGCACCGGGTTTCAACAGAGATGAACCATATTTCCCGTCAATACAATGTTGATGGGTTCATTTATCCGTAGTTACAATTTAGTATCATTTATCGTTCCCATTGAGTCATCAAAAATTATATATCACATTATCTATACTGACACAGCTCTTTGAAGCTTGCTAGCGTGTCTAACAACCACATCACCGTCGTTCTCCTCATTACACCAACGCTGGATATCGTTCAAGATCCTAGCGGAGTTTCTCATGTCTTGACGCCATTCTTCAGATCTCATACGGTACTCAAGCACTTCACAGCCTTCAATCAAAACGGGGACACCACCTTGTTCACGCATACGTTTATAAGTGACCAATGGCACCACATTGGTTAACCCAAGAACGTGTCTAATCTCCAACACGGTCAAATGTGGGAAATACCCCATCTCAAGGATCCTTGGTAGTGAAGCATCTGTCAAATGAGAACAGTTATTCAGTGATAACCTCTGGATTGAATCACTGCAACGTAATGCCAATTCCCATACACCTCTGTCCGTGATGGCACAACCGGCAACACCAAGCGTCTCGATATGGGTATATATGGATAAAGCGTGTAAAGAGGCATCTGTGATGCGTGAAGTATGTGTATGACGACCCAGATTCAACGAAGTCAAGGAAGTACAACGTGATGCCAAATGGATGATACCGTCATCGGAGACAAGACCACAAGCACGAAGATCCAATTGTTCAAGTTTTGGACAATGTTTAGCGACAAGCCTTAAGAAGGCGTCATCAACGACTTTTGAACCCGGTAAGACAAGTTTCTTCAACAAGGACCCACTAAGCATCATTGGAGTTGGTAACACTTTTGGGCAGATGTACATCTCTATCCATTCCAAATTTCCCGAGATGGCAGGTGAAACAACTTCCAAATCACTTTGTTGAGCTTTGGTCAACTTATGCATAATGAACAACTTGGTATTTGATTTAGATCTTGTCAAACGTCTCTCCTTGGTGTTATCAACGAAGCTCGACCATTTGTTATCATCAGCAAAGAACAACTTCGTAGAGGCCACTTCCAAAGTGACACGATACCAAAGCTTATTCACCAATAGACAACTGTACAAAGAGTTAACACCACCATGGAACTCTGTGATTGGATTACCATCAGCATCCATTGTGCATTGTAAAGACTCGTTCCAAACCTGTTGGGCACGTTGTTCATCTTTATAAATGAGTAATGCGTGTTGGTATGACAATGGGCGTCTTCTAATCGGGGATTCTTCACATGGGACCGAGGTGTATTCATCCACATAAGTGATGATCTTATGGAGGATCTCTGGGATGTGGAAGATGGCATGCGTTTGTGTTGATAAGTGAAGGTTTGTCAATTGTGTTGTCACATCCTCGAATGTCAAAGCTTTACCACCAACTCTTTCCTCCACAGGGGAATACAAACTGAGTGGAGATGTGTCAAGTGCAGGGAGACACGGGGAGGAGACGGCACTAAATTCTGGAGATGAAGAGGCAGATTCGCTATCGGAGATTGGGGAGTGGAAGATTCTCGTTGGTGAGGTTGAAAAAGCGTTCTTGAAAGTGGTGATGATCCTGCTTCTCTGCGTGAGTGATGACCGTGATGTCTTCTTCTTTGGTGTCTGTGGTGGAGAGAAGATGGTGGAGTTCTTTGGAGAAACACTGTTCTTCTTGGCCGGTCTGGACGAGTGGAAGTCCTCTCTGGATCTCTTGGTGGAATGGAGTCTGTCCATAATGTAATAAAAAGAGTGACGGATTAAATCTGAAGTAATGAATGGACGTCAACACAACTTAATGGTGACAAAAGGGTGGAGTATCAGATGGACAAGGTGGTGGATTGTGTAGGGGGTAAGGATGGTGGTGATGATATAGAAGACACAGAGAGACACCCTTGGCAAAGCTTCCTAAAGGAGTGATGAAGCTGAAGGTGTGGATATAGGTAAGAGACCTCGACCTGAACAAAGATAGTACCGAAGAGTGAATATTGTGTAATGGGGGAGAAAGCTTAGTTTTATAACACAGGTGTGCATACGCGAGCTGGTGCTAAGCCGGAGGGGCTCAGCCAGCAAGAACCATTTGTGTAGCCTGCCATTTCCAGGTCTCGTGCCTGTGGGAGATCTCAATGAAGAGAGAGATGGCTGGTTGGATACCGCATAAGGGCTGGCGGTGGTGTCCGGGTGTTGCCGCGAAAATCACGGTAGGGGCCACACATCCCCCCTTGTTCTTTATAACTCTCTTATTGTATAGGCAGCCTCTTCTTTTTCTCGCTTGTTCCTGGATGTTTCAGGGGTTATTTTATGGTGTGCTGGGTGTTAGGTACACTGGGTTATACCTTTATCTCTGGCTTATCTATGTGCTGGCTCAGACAAGAGCTGGGTTCATGAATTCATGGGCCGCGCACTACTAAAAGCTCTTATCTATTCACTTCACCGCTTTTAATGATATATTTAACCATACAAAACCCTATGACCTATATGTTCAATATATCCATTGTCTCCGGCTCCCCCGTCAAAAGGCGGCTGCCTGCGCACAACGCCCGGATGTTGTCATGGCGATCGTAAACAGCAGGCGCATGAAGCGCATGGCTGGATGAACTTTTGAGACCAACCACGCTAAACTCTCGTAAAGATGAGGGCGGCCATATACCCATTCAACGGTCTGTGCACGCGTTTCATGTTTACTATGTGTCGACGTGCCGGTGTAAACAGGTTTTAGACTGGACATGGTTTATAGTATCAATATGAGGCTGGTCACTACACTTCCATTAATGCAATATATATTTACAAATCAACGTATACCCAAAAAACACATGAAACATGAACCAACAGAAACAAAGAAATCAGCTCTTACCCGTGATGGTACTAGACATGATACCGTAACCAACGGTGATAACGACGATGTAAGCCAAAAGGGAAGCTGGAACACCTCTTGTGATAAAAGTGTTAACGGTCAGATATCTTCTACCAACTTCATCTGTCATAGAAATTGCGGTAACGTTGGGGAACCCGGAAGAGGCAAGACCCATACCACAAGATGCGAGTAACGCTGTACCAAAGATCAACATTGGTGCAGCTTTAGTCGAAGCTAAAGAGTCACCAATCTCCTGGACAAGTGGGATGATGATGATGGCAGACACGGTGTGAGAAACAAATGTACCAATGACCAAGATGAGTAAACCAAAGATGATGATAATGACCCAAACGTCATAATCTTCGATTCTTCTCTGTAAAGCACGAGCAATTGTAGACAAGAGACCAGATGATGACACCGCTTTACCAAGCGAGAGGGAACCCATGGCAAGGATGACAATTGACCATGGGAAGTTGTTGATGTCGGAGGTAGAGAGCAAACCTGTACCAAAGAACAACACCAATGGAAGGACGGCAACTTCACCGGCATCACCGAAAGCACCTTTGATCTTAGTCAAGACACACCACAAGATGATGGTCATCACCAACACAAAGAGGATAAACCATTGTTTCAAAGTGAATTTTTCTTTAATTGGACGCATCTTGGCAACTTTATGGGTGTTGATCTTAAAAGTTAACAGGAGTAACAACCACACCAAGATCAAAGAGATGATAGAAACAGGGATAGAAGTTCCGAGCCATTGACCCCAACCGACACCATATGGTGTTAAGTACTCCATGGCGACAACGTTCTGAGGCGAAGAGATTGGCGAGGACATACCGGCAATGTTACAAGCCAAAGCGACACCAAGGATCAATGCCTGAGCCAATGGCGCATCGTGTGGTAATTGACGTAAAACGGTGGATAACAGAGAATAACACAACACAGGTGTAGCAACGTTGGAGATCCACATTGAAAGGAACAACGCAACGGACATGATTGCCAACAGGATGTATCTTGGTTTATCACCGGAGAATGCCAATATATAGGAAGCGGCAACTTTAGCAATGTTATACTTGGACAAAGCGGCAGCAAGCGCAAATCCACCGAGCAGCACCATGATGGTTGAAGACCACATCATCGAGAGAACATAAGAGGATGCATCTGCAGCGGATTCAACGTGACCGTCATCGTCTTTGACGACTCTGAAGAGAACAACGAGCAATGGACATAACAGCGAGGTGACAAACAATGGAATTGCCTCCGTGGCCCAAAGCAAAGCGACACAAGCCAACAGAGCCATACATCTATGTTCGGCCTCATCGTTAAAAGTCTTGACACCGAGCAAGATGGCAGTGATTGCGATGATGATGATCAACTTGTAAGTTCTTGCAGTGTTTAAGAATTTGGGTAATTTGAAGTTCTCGATGTGTAATTTACCCAAATTGATGCTATATGGCAACTTCCAAGAGTAGAATTCCAATTGGAACAACTCCTTCTCTGCACTTGCATCAGCGGCGATACCTCTAATATCGGCACGGTTTTCTTTACCAATCATCTCCTTCCACACAGTTGATCTTTCCCAAACGATGTGTTCTCTCAAGTGGGATCTCAACTCTGTGCGACAGGTGTTCTTATCACGCCCTGTGATGGTTGCATAGATGAGTACGATGTTCTCGAGACGGTCATCCAAGGCACACATCGTGTGGTATGAGAAAGTGTATGAGTCTTTGAAGAACTCGTTGTTATCAAACATCTCCTCACGAAGCTTCGTGCCAATGGTCTTATCGAATTTCTTGGAAATTTTGGTGAAACCGAGTCTGTTCAATTCAATATAGGACTTCAATTGAGACAAGTCAACGTAAAGTTGTGTAGCTTTCTTCTTCAACGAGATTTGTGATTCCATGTTGATGTCTGCATCTGACAAGAGTGCAGAGTTCTGGGAGAAAGAGTGGTCATCGTCATCGTCATCGTCAATGTCATAAGATGTGTGTGGTTTGGAGATGGAACTGACGTCCTTTTGAACGTCAATTGGTAAGTTGAAAGAATTGGCAGTGTGGATTATGTCCTGTGTAATGGAAGACTTGCGTGACAAAATGGACTTGGATTCATCCATGAGATGGTCGTCATTGGCGATGTGGATCTTGTTCAACTCTGCTTCGGAGACAAGCTTCTTATACTCCAAGAAGTCCTGTGCTTCTTGGATTTTGTAAAACTCTTCAATCTTGAAAAGTTCATCACGAAGTTTTGCTAAGAAGATCTCCTTTGGGTCTCTCGGGGACTCCATCTCGTGCATCTCAAAAGTCTTCTCCTCCGAAGATTTCTTCTTGAAGGCCTTGAACATGCCTTGGAACTTTGAAGAAGCGGTCACGTCTTCACCTTCGGAACCGGTGGATGAGCCCGGCTTACCAATAGCCTCAGAGCCCGAGTTCGAGCCCGACTGGCCGAGAGACTCCGCCTGCAAGGCGTAGATGGTCTTCTTCAAGCCTGTGTAGTTAATGTACTCGTCCTGCCATTCCGGGACGGCGTTGTATTTGATGGAAAGGGAGAACTTCATGTCTTGTGATGACAGAGAGCTCAAGCAGTAAAGTACAAGCAAATGCTCCTTTATGGATTGTTTCCTTATGAATTCCTTTATGAATTCCTTATGGATTCCTTTATGAAAGAGTGACTGTTCTTTAGTAAGAGAGAAAGAGAAGGGCCGAGAGAGAAAAAGAGAAGGCCGGGGGAGAAAAGGGTTTTATAGCGCGCCAGAAGGAAAGAGAAATTTGTGCGGCGGGGCGCAGAAAACCTCAGTAAATCCCAGGCAAATCCAGGCAGGATAATCCTTGGGAAGTTCGTTTGGTTTATGTGTCAAATTACTACAAAATGAAGACATAAAGGTATGAATTGTATGAAGACATAAAGGCTTTATATACTTATGTCCCTGAACAAGAGGTCACACGACCACTTGGATGACAGCTCCCTGAGAGGGAAACCAGTCACACGACCTCATCAATACACCGTTTAATCTATAGAAGCTTGGCTTTTGGCTTGGCTTGGCTTGAATTGGATGCCCACGTGGGTTTCTCTGCCCCTGAAAAAAAAGAAACACTATCCGTAAAGGGAAATAAGCGCGAAATACATGATTACATAAGCATATGTATGTTTATTACATAAGCATTACATAATCATATCACGTGACTGTTGTGATATATCTTCGCGAAAACAAAATACGCGGCTTATTAAAATCCCACTCTGAAACATCAAAACCAGCGCGGTTCTAAATATAAACAGAGCTCTGGAAGAGAGAAAGACTCTCAGCTCTGTCTTTTCTACGGTGATTCTGGACATTCCTCCGTTGTCCTCGTACATCTCTACACACACAAAAAAATACTCTTTTTTAAGGCTCTCTGGGAGGTCAGATATACAGAGTGATCACACATACACAGACACACATATATTTAAGGGGATTTGAAGCAGGGTCATTCAATAAGACACACGGACATTGCATTCCCCTTGGAGACATATCCATACACTATTGAGGTTCATCTCGGTGTGAAACAAAGTGTGATTTTCAGGTATACTATCATAAGATATATCGCACAAACACATCTCTCCATACTTGTCCTTACCATTGGTCATGACCGATTCTTTCAGAACGTTATCACAGGCCACTAGCCCACATACAAAGAGAAACACAAAGAACCTTTCGCTTCAATTGAACAAGAGCAACACGGTGTCTGCCAACGATACAAACAGTACAGTACGATCTCTGCCAATGTCACCAATGGTCATCACATCACCCAGAGACCAACCTTCCCCCAAACCGATACCCACAAACACATCGTCCCATCAGTTATACAGACATCCATCCATATCTCGGGGTGATAATGAGCCAATCCAACCACAGATCATGTCCAGGAGGGCAACTTTGTCATTGGCCATCCCCGTCGATGTTGAGAGTTCCAAGTCTTCTAGTAAACTCTCATCTACAAACAGCATACCAAGTTTCTCCTCCAGCAGTCCATTAACGTCATCCTCACCAATGGTCCCCGCTACACCCTCATCAGACAAGAGATCCTCGCATTCTTCAACGTCAACGCTTCGGACCATACCACAAGGTAGTGATGTCTTGAAGACACAAACGCTGATACGTGATTTATCAACTTTCCAAATCTCAGATGAAGGTGACCAATCCAAGATGAATGCATACCCTAATGGACCAGCATGTGTTTTACCACCAAACTTGTACCTATATTCCGAACCTAAATTGGATCAAATCATGGAATTTGACTTGGTCATTAACGTTGCCAAAGAGCTTTCACCACCGTTACCTTTGGAAGTTAGTAATGAAATCACCCATATCACACATAACAAGACAGAGTATTACTACGTACCATGGACACACACTTCAAAACTCTGTCCAGATTTACCATTTCTGACAGATATCATCTCCAAGCATCTATCCAAAGGTGACAAAGTGTTAATCCACTGTCAATGTGGTGTTTCACGTTCTGCGTCGTTGATAGTGGCATTTTTCATGAAGATGAACCATATCAATTTAAATGACGCCTATTCGATGCTTAAGCAACGTGCCCCTGAGATCAGTCCAAATATGAGTCTTATCTTCCAATTGATGGAATGGGGCGATATCATTGGTGTTAATACCAAATTTGATGAGTTGTACGATGAAGAGAGGTATCTTAATAATGACAGATGAACATAATACAAAATGGACAATGCAGCCAGCTAATGTATATTCTCAATTGTAGATCTCTCTTTGAAAGTTATCAGTCTCTTCACAGCAGTGATCCATTTCCTTGTGGGTTCATCAAGCATAATCATCGCTTTCTTACCATCATCCAATTTACTCTGTGCAGTTCTTGAATGGATACTCACCGAAGTGACACCAATGGGCCATGCGACATTACCGATACTCAACTTGAGATAACTCTCATTGGCCTTCATAAATTCATCTCTTTGTAAATGGTATAAGATGGTAAGTAAAGAGGTGAGTGCCTCTGTCGAGAGTGTTCCCTTGCGGAGTTGTACCAACAGGGGGAAAAGGGACTTCTTGGTGTCCAATAGCAACTCGGTGTCTGGTGATCTTTCCCATTGTGATAGTATAGATTTGATGTATCTATTGGCTTTCATCGGTACATTGGTGATCTTATGGCATTTGTTGATGTCGTGTAGTGTTATTGTCAAGTCCGGTGTGTCTTCTGCTTTCACTTCTTTCACTTCTGTCATTGTCACTTCTTCTTTCTTCTCTGTCATGTCTTTATCTTTATCTTTGTAGTCTTTGTAGCCTTTATAGCTGTTTGTTAGCCTTTATATGGTGGTTATAGGCAGAGGTAAGGAGGTCGCGAAATAAAAACAAAGACAACGCCACCAAAGCATCAACAACAAACAACGAGGAGGAAACGGCCAATGACAAGCGAGACGGTCAAGGCGAAGCAGCCGGAGGAAATAGCAGACAAGGAGAAAGACAAGGTGAAAGAGGTGCTGCTCCAACAGCAACAGAACGACAATTCGGAGGATGAAGACTTTCTAAGTGATTCTGCAGAGGTTGTTGATGCCAATGACGCCACCCAATACGCCGAGTCCTTCAACTTGGATTTACACGCACAGGAGGAGAAAGTGTGGCTCGTCAGAGTGCCAAGGTTCCTCGCTGGGATTTGGAAAGACCCAGCCAATTTGAAAGGTCAAACTTTGGGTAAGATCAAGATCAAGAAGAACATGGAACCTCCAACGATGAAGTTTCAGTTGGAAGATAACGAACAAGTACACGAACTACCACATGAATACCAATTGCAACTGACACGGTCCTCGGTGAACAACCAATTTGTGTTTGCAGAGAAGATATATAAGAGGCCAGATGCTAAGAAAGAAAGTGATGTTAAGCTTGAACCATTGGCCTCCTCTTCCAATACACCATCGTTCATCCCTCAAAATGGTCAACCGTTGTCATTAGAACAACAAGAGTTCCAAAGAAGATTGAACTATTTACAAAAGAAGAAAAGACGGTTCAATAAGTATAAGAACAAAGACGGTACGGAGAAGACAATCCCATTTGTTAAAACCATCCCGAAACAGACGTTGATGAAAGGTACAATTGTTCATGAGGCTCAATTGATGCCATCGATCAACGATCCAAACTATAAGAACATCATTGCAGCAAGGAAACAATATTTCAAAGAAGAACCAAGACCAAGTGTTACATTACTTAAAGAACATTCGGGTGTCTCGCTTAGTAATGCCGGTTTAACGTTGAAAACCGATACTTCCACTTTCTTACAAAAAACAGACAAGAAAAAGGGTCAAGACAACAAGGCCATTCGTATGCCAGAGAAAGATTTGTTGGATCTATTGTTCAAACTGTTTGACCAATACGATTATTGGTCTTTAAAAGGTTTAAAAGAACGTACAAGACAACCCGAAGTTTTCCTCAAGGAAAATCTCGATAAGATCGCAGTGTTGATTAAGAAAGGTCCATACGCCTCGAAATATGCTTTGAAGAAAGAGTTTAAAGAGTTGAAAGATCAAGAGAGAGCTGAGAAATTGGGTGAATTGGGTGAAGATGAAGAGGAAGAGGAAGAGGACAATGAAGAGGACGTTGAAATGGAGGATGTCGTTTAACTATATCATGAATTAATTTGGTTTTATGACTATGTAGATAAAACATAGATGTATGTAGATATAGACGTAGATGTATGATTATGTGTCATTATTTGCAACCAATTTATTTGTATGGGGGTTATAAAATTTGTGACTGCTCTTGTCGCGAACACCCGCACACCAAGCAATTCTCCGCGAAACCCTGACCACGGTGAAAAATCTTAGAGCTTAGACAAACAATCAACGTTAATAGAAGGGCTTTCTAAAGAACCACCATATCACATACACATCACAATGGCCGTATGTAACAGATAACGACTGAGACGAGAGGAACGAAGTGCTGCATGTTTTTTCAGGAGCGTGGAAAGGCCACGGGAAGACCACGGGAAGACATATAGTGTGAACCTCTCTTCATGAACGGTTGTACTAACACCTAAACAGAGACAGATCACTGATATCAAGCAGTTCCTTGAGTTGACCAAGAGAGCCGACGTTACCTCCGCCAGCGTCAAGTCCAACAAGAAGGTTGGTGCTAACGGTAAGGTTATCAAGCAGACCAAGTTCAAGGTTAGAGGTGCTAGATACCTTTACACTTTCATCCTCAACGACGAGGAGAAGGCTAAGAAGTTGACCCAGGCTTTGCCATCCACTTTGGAGATCACCACCATCTAAGTGTAACAATAAAAATGTCATGAAATTTTATGCATAAATTGGTGTAGCCCTACAAAACATATCGTTATCATTATAGTATAAGGTAGCAAAAATTAAACACTCTTCTTCGGTTCATCGGGACTTTGTTTCTTTACATCCGACGTATCTGTAACATCAAACGACACTGCATTATCGTTTTTCGATTGCATAGCTTTAACAGTCTCCAAAATCGTAGGCTTATCATCAAACCTAATACTTTTCCTCTTCTTTGGTGTACTTGATTCGGCATTAGCTTGTATCTCTGTGACCTCTGTCAATGGTGTTGTCTCCGAGATGGGCAAAGGTTCTGATAACGATGAAGGTCTTTGTGTCTTTGGTGTATTGATTGGAACCAATTCAGCGGTACGAATCCATCTTCTTCTTCTTGTGTATTTGGAGAATGAATCCTCCGTTGAAGGTTTCTTCCAAGTGTTATCGTAATAGATGAATCCATCATCTGCATTTGGGTTAGCAGTGGTTTTCGGTTTAGACGAAGGTAATTGAATGGCACCATCATTTGATAAATCAAGTCTCCATGTCTTATCGACCCATCTCCAAATCATTCCTGAACCTGGTTCAGTTTCTGGTAATTGGAATTTATCCGTTGGTGAGGATTCGTTTAGGAATTCATCTGTCCATGCCGTTCTCTCGTAACTGAGTAAATTAGGTGTCCAACCGATACCTAACCAACGACGTTGATTTTCATATAGCACATATGTGAACAAGATAGGTTTACCATCTTTATTCATGATACCAACTTTCTCATTAGCACGTTTCACGGCGGCAAAGATCCCCGAATGTTTGTTGATGTTGATACCACCGAAATCTAAACCCGTTAGATAAAAGGATAACAATCTCACGAGTCTAAATTTCCAAAGCATCTTTCTCGTAACTCTCGAGAAAGTTGAATGATAAGTCAATGCCAAGACACCGGAGGTGAGCAGGAAACTTCTTGGTGTGAACACGATGTATGTGATCATCACGTACAATGGTGAAAGGAAAACCGTTGTGAACAGTATTCTCTTAATGTCATAAGAGGTTAAAGCCAATGAAGTGATTGGATTTAAGAACAAATCACATTTGACATTGACAGCAGTGAGCAATTGCACAATATCATCCAACGTTGGCTTCTCAGTGATTTGCTTTTCAACGTGTTTACTTAGAAAAGAATAACCAACGAGTAATACCACCGCAGAGACATGACCGAAATAGGTGATGATAGTTTCAAAGTATAACACCACAACGGTGTAAATGGCAACCACCAAGGCACTGAGCCACACGTCGTCGTCTGTCCAAGTCAGCACGCTCAACAGCTTATTGACAATGACGAAGTAAGGGTAGGCTCTCACTAGCACTTTTGACACTGCGGCAGGTGTTGATGAGAGCAAAGGGGATGCCTGGGTCTTTGCCTCTCCGCCGATGCGTTCGGCCAACGACGACGAAGAGCGGCCAGTGAAAGCAGCACGCGTCTCAACGTCTTCATCCGGGGGAACAACGTTCATCTTATATAAAAAAGAGAGCTTGCTGGTTGTTTTGCTGGTTGTTTTGTTGGTGATGTTACACAGTTTTGCCGTCCAAATCCATATCTTTTTGGTTGCGCGACTTCTAAGTCGCGCTTTAATGGAGCTCTCTGGTGGATGAAATTTGGCGTATAAAGAGCATTATCTGTGGGCAATTGATGTGCAATTGTTGTTTCATGATGTTGTATGGGCAAAGAGCTTACTATACAGCTTTTCCCCGGTGTTTATACCTTTCTTGTAAGTATAAAGCGTTCCATCTCGGGACTCACTTGCCGACCATTAAACAGCTTTGTATCATCATATTGTACTAGCTATACTATGTCAATCATTGCATATATAGTTGTACATATATAGTTGTGTTACGTAGTTGTATGGAATAGATCTAAGACTTATCTATATACACAGAGGGCTAACAAGATAGACCCTTTTATCTAGGTGTCCGGATGTTTTGTGACGGGCCTTAACGATGCATAAGAATCTTTCACTGATACACAGACCCATACAATCATCCATTATAAATCAACTGTCTAATCAATCTCTGGAAGACATAATAATGTATGACCCCCACACAATTGCAGACCCAATCACGGCTTCCCGATTGGGTAAATACCGAGGGGTAGAGCCCCTCGGAATGATGTCATAATGGCACCAACCTTTGGTTATTACAAAGTCGCTTTTATATGGAGATATCAAGCTATGGATTAGAATAAGCATAGCTATACAAAGTAATTATACAAGAAGAAAGGGTAATAGCCATGCAATATGGCCGTGACCGGTCGAACGCGAACCAGGCCTCGGAACAGCCAGTAAATGGCATCATGCTAGAGCTGTTTGAATCCTTGTATATACAAAGATACAAAGATACAAAGATATAAAGATGTAACACATAAAAGATACCAAAGGGTAACTGGCAGGAAGCGGAGGGGCCGGAGGGGACGGAGGACAGAGGGGGGCTGGAAAAAACCCGGACACCAATGCCATTTTCGCGGGTGGTGGCAAAGTGGCGTCGCTGCAGTTTCTCGAATTAATTCGCAGGGGAGATTTATCTTTATATACAAAGTCCGTACAAAGAGTCCGT
Organism: Petasospora amylophila; assembly: GCA_030557155.1. NCBI lineage: Eukaryota > Fungi > Ascomycota > Saccharomycetes > Phaffomycetales > Wickerhamomycetaceae > Petasospora > Petasospora amylophila. The sequence continues at coordinate 156,072 of JAKTVK010000006.1, read as the reverse complement.
ACAAAGAGTCCATCACATACAGTACAGCACACACCCATCACTACACAACCATCAGTACACAGAGACACACCCAAAGACCGGCCAAATGAGGGACTCCAACTACAAAAGCGTGTCGCTCAACAAGGCTGCCGTCTCCATCACCACCAACCTCTACGACCGACGCGCACTGGATGCGACGTGCGATCGGCCTCTGATCAACTCGTTGAACCATTTGACCTTTCTGACGTCGTCCTCGGCCAAAGTGCGTGAGACGCTCGCGACGGATGGAGGCCTCGAGAGACTCGTGTGTATCCTCCACGAGTGTTATAAAGACATGTCAACAGTGGCACCAAGGGATAAATCAGGAAGGAAAACCATCGCAGAGGAGAAACAAGACGCGCTGATTGCCTGGAAATGGACTTTGGCGTTCCAGTGTCTTGTACTCGTCGGCACCAGGGGCACAGAGAAGATCCGTGAACGTGTTGTCCAGGCAGGAGTCGTCCCCGTGATCACCACGGTGCTGGATAACTATCTGCTTGCAAGCAGGAACTTTGATTCGGCAAAAGACGCTAAGCTCGATGACAACTTTGCCACTTTGGTGCAGAAAAGATTTATGAAGGAGGAGAAGACATGTTGTTCCTCTACAGTGGAAGATGAGGAGAACGCACTCATCGCCAATTATCTAGGCGCAAACTCCGAGTTACTCCAGTTTCTTAACGATGGTTCGTCGTCAAATACAACAACGGGTACTGTCAGTCCAGAAATGCTCAATGAGATTCCCTCAGTCACGGAACTCACCATCCAACAAAACCTTCACGATATCAACCATACAATCACCTCCCCGAGATTCTTCATCCGTGGTGTCTTGATCCCCAAGGAGGACGACGTGGTTTGGTCGTTACAACTCTTGGCATTCATCTCTAAATATTCATCTTTGAAGAAACACCTACAATCCTCCCATTTGGTTGAACATTTATCCCTCAGAGCACTGCTCGAAACAGAGCAAGAAGCGGAGATGCGTCCACCAGGTTTGGAGACAGATGACGCTGATAATGACGCTGAGATGGAGTTAATATCTAACCTGTCTTCGGATGAGAGTGAGCAACAGTCCCATGCACAAAGTCTCTTGCAACAACAACAACAGGGTTCATCATCATCTGCTGCGCAGAGACTCGCATCATCACAATCTTCAACACAACCATCTTCTCAAATGGAACCACAGACACAACCGACAAGCACAGGTCTCGTGATCCAAGTCAACAATAACTCCACAGAGGAGATTAATCAACAAGAAGGTAAATCCGCCATGTTACCAGACCTTAATGCCCATATGATCCCAACAACACCAACTTTTACAAGAAGCACCTCTTCAGAGACCAGATGCTGTTTAAGCAAATCACTTCTCCACTCTTTGATGAAGTTTGAACGTTGTTCCCAAGGACAATCCCGTGAGGAGAAAACTTTCTCACTCATCGAACTTACACTTCGTCTTAACAACTTCTATTCTGAGAAATGTATGCTCTCCAAATTGTTCAAAATTGAAAAATCCAAACAGGAGAAACAAGAATATCTCTCCAAATGGAACTACTCGACATATTTCCAAACCACACATACAGATCCACAATTCACTACTACAACACCATCACAAGTGAACATCTTCCCACTTGTTGAAAAATTCACAATCAAATCAACAAACTCATCAGACATGTGTTATTGGTCCGGTGTTATCATGCGTAACTCTTGTCGTAAAGCAGAGAGTGGGGTTCGTCAATGTGCATGTTTCGATTGTGGTCGTTGGGAAAAATATCCTCGTCAATTTGCTAAATGTCGTCGTTGTAAAAGAACAAAATATTGTTCCAAAGAGTGTCAGTTGAAAGCTTGGGGTTATCATAAACATTGGTGTATCGATTCCACGACAAGTCAAAATGGAAGTCAAAGTGAAACAGTCCAACAGGAGAGTGTTAGGGAAGAGGTTAGATTGAATGATATTTGATGCATAATGGTTTTTATTTTGTTTTATTTCTATCTTGGCATATGGTTATTGCTTTTTAACATTCAGATTCTGATTCAGACTTTTTTATATATTTAACTGGGGGAGAGCTTATATGAGACGATTTTATGATTAATGGAGGGAAGAATGCATGTTTTCAAAGTTTCTAGTTACGTATACTTTTCATCTATATGGATCTAATACTTCAAAACATCATGTTCAATGGTTCTCACCAATGCCATAGTTTGTTCCATGAAGGTCAACGTCAACACCGTGTGAGGAGCGATACGTAACATTTGTGCACCGAAACCTTTGTATAAAGCACCTGCACCTTCGGCCTTGACCGTTTTGATGAAACAATCAATTGGTCCTTTATAATGGGAATTACCCTTTTGGTTATACATTCTCGTTAAGATGACATCACCAGGATTCATAACGACACCGACACCGAGACCTGCACACACCGAGGAAGTTAAATGTAAAGCTGGACCTTCTTCAACGATCTTATGACGTTGTAAGAAATGTTTCACATAGTTATAGATGGGCAATTGCACAGAGGAGCCCATACCGGTACGGATGATAGCGGCATCAACACCACGGAACAAGCCCAAAAACCCATCTTTACGAACGATTTGTCTTAATCCGTCCCATGTGCTCTTATAATGGGTTTGATCTCCAACTGCTGGCCCGGTTGCAGTGTACGATTGCATTCTTGTCTTGATCAAAAACAGTGGTGACCCTAAAACGGCACCTGCCATACCGGACATGGCACCGGCAAGGACGTTAACAGGGACGCTTTGTACACTGGAAGGGTCTTGACCAGGGTAGAAGATCGAATTGGCCGTGTTTCTCACCGGTTCGTAAAGACCGAGACGACACCCGTTGAGCCCAATCTGGTAGATATAGGCACAGAACAGACCTTTCTGCAAGCCTCTGACACCTTCGTTCTTGAAGATGGTGACGAGGGCCTGGCCAGGGTTCTTATAGACACGTTCAGCAGTGGCCGAGAGTTCACCTTGGAGTTGCATTCGGGTCTTGACGAGTTCGATGGGGTTTGTGAAGGTGACGGCACCGCACGCGGCGAGGCCTCCGGCAAGGAACCCACCGAGCGTGGACACCTCCTGCGACGCACTCTTTGTTGACTTGGACTCGGCCATTCTTCCTATGCGTTTTTGAAGATCTAGAGCACCGAGTACTCAACGGCTTATCGGTGACTGGGTTTTTTGCAGCTTCGGGGGAGTTTATTTGTTATTTCGCGAACCCGTTTTATTCGCGGTCGCTCTCCCTTTTGGGCATTTACGGTAATACATCAAAATTCATTTGTAACAATGAATCAAAGACTCAAAGTCTTGAACTTCATCGAGGTAACTACAATGATGTGTCTTTTTATCCTAGTGTACATGAAGATTACGTATGAATCCAGAGCTAAATCCAGTCTCTAGATCCATAGATGATATGATATGATGGTGATGGTGATGTGCACGTTGTTGTAAGGTGTATGTCATTGCTCATGAAAAAGTGGAGGTTCTCTCCTTATCTGGAACCTCTTGGCTTAGACCATTCAATGTGCAAAATCAAGTTGTGGTAACCTCTTCCGTTCAAAGTGTCCATGGCACGCTGAGCAGCTTCTTCAGAAGCGAATTGGACAAAAGCCATACCTCTTGATCTTCCCGTTTCTCTGTCTCTCAACACATTACATCTAACAATGTATCCCATACCGGCAAGCAACTCGTTTCTAATCATGTCTTCCGTCACAACGGCATTCAACTGCATGATCTTCAGTGTACAAGAATCATCACGGTCTCTTCCAGCATCACCCGGTCTAGCACCGTTACGCAAATGTTGTGGAACGTAACGACCTGTAGAAGCAGGAGCAGAATCTCCCGCGGAGGCACCACCAACGGCACCTGCAGAATCACCTTCAAGTGCGGAATCAACGGCACCGAGGGAGTCCTTGAATGGACACTTGGATGTGTAATGGGCACCACCACAGGTACGACATTTGATACGTTGAGCAGTGGAAGTCTTGGCCTTGTCTTCGGCAGCCTTATCCTCTTCAGCTTTTTCAATGGCTTTCCAAGAGGTACCCAATCTAAGGTAAACCGGTTCACCAACCTGTGTAGTTCTGAAATCTGGACCTGGAGCAGCACTCTTCTCAGCACCGAATTTAGCCCATTTTTTTCTAGCGGCAACGGATTTGTTAACGGTTTCCTTAACGATAACTTCTTTAACCCTCTGTGTCACTTTAACTTTCTTACCTTCATCGTTAAATCTGTATGTGATTATTGTCTTTGTTCCATCTGGGTTGGTTGTGATCTGTGGGGTGTTCTGGTCGACATCGACATCAGCCCATTGGCCAACACGACTGTAGATAGTTAGTATTAATGATCTTTTTTTTGATATATGTGTTCAATGTCGAAGCAAAAAGTTTGTCCCGATTTCGATGACGAAAGATCGGATTCTTCTCCTCGAAAAACACATTAAACAATACTGATGATAAAGACGAAAACATACTCTTGAATATCAGCCATGTTTTACAACGGTTTGTTATATGAATCAAAGTAAGAACCTTTCCTCCACATCTTTCAAAGGGCCTCTTCTCCGAAGTTTTTTTTTTCACCATTTTGGGCGCGTGTGCCGGGTAATCTCCCATTTCCCCTCTTAAATTCAAATCAGGGAATATTCGCGATTTGCTCATCGAACGAGTTCGCGGAATATCTCTAATATTATATAACATTCGGCTTAGGCATTCAGGGTTCGGCCCGCACAGTTTGAATCTCTTCTTTCTATTTAATCAAAAGCCCCTTGGAAACAGGGCGGTAAGGAGCTTATACACGGCGACAGCCTTCAATTGACTCTCTATTCGACTCCCGGAGCTAACCGCCGTGTACACAAAAGAAAGAGAGAAGCCGGTTGCTCTTCTTGCTTAGCCGCCACCAAAGGAAGTACACAACAAAATGACGAGTTCTGTTCATTCATCGCCGTCTACAAAGAACAGGAGACGGTCATTGTCCCTTTTCAGCATCTTTGGCTCACGGAGCGGCTCTTCGGCGAATAAGAGCAGAGCGGGGTCGATATCATCGGAACAGACACCGTTCCATGAGATTGAAGAAGACGACACTTCGGATGATGACAAGTCGATCGATTTAAACTCATACCACGCTGTGGTGGCACCGTTGAAGTTCAAAGCTCCCAAATCACAGCAAAGACAGAAGCACAACGGGTCCGACTTGGCCGAAAGACTCCAGCATATGCTCGATGATGAGGACTATGAGAAATACCTGCGGCAACCGAAACATATCAAGACTTTTAGAAAATCACACAAGACTGCACCGATTTGTAAGAGGTTGTTTCTTGCCCAAGAGCTCCATCAGAACCCGGTGTCGGAGCTTGAGCAATTCCTCGATGGCGTACGATTGGATGAAGGCTCGGAACATTTATCAGAGGCTTCATTAAATGCCAGTGCCAACGTTACAAACCCAAAAGATGCCAAAACCACCGCTGCTCAAGGTTCAATATGGGCGATGAAGTTCAGCCATGACGGTAAGTACCTTGCAAGTGCCGGTAAAGGAAACGTTATTCGTGTTTGGAAAGTGATCTCTTCACCATTGGATCGTTTGGAATTCACCGCGGGTCATTCCACTGAAGGAACTATAGTGGATGGCATTGATAATGACGATGACGATGGTAAGATGCCTTATGCCTCGGTTTTCCAAGAGACTCCTTATAGAAACTATTATGGCCATGTCCATGACATCTTATCACTTGATTGGAGTAAGAACAACTTCTTACTCACAAGTTCTATGGATAAGACGGTAAAACTTTGGAACGTTCAACAGAACAAGTGTCTCAGAACTTTCCAACATTGGGATTTTGTTCCATCTGTCAAATTCCATCCAACTGACGATCGGTTCTTTGTTAGTGGGTGTCTTGATCATAAAGTTAGACTTTGGTCCATCTTGGAGAATGAGGTGAAGTATGAATTTGATGCCAAAAATCTTGTCACCGCTGTTGCATTCACACCAAATGCTACATTGACCATTGCTGGTACTTTCAGTGGTATGGTTTATTTCCTTGACACACAGACACTTGAACTGCGTCATGCACTGGAATTAAATAAGAAAAAACATGAGAATATGAAAATCACAGGTATTGAATGCTTCACCGATGGTGATGATGTCAAAGTTCTGATCACTTCGAACGATTCCAGGATTCGTGTCATCTCACTTAAACACAAACAGATGGAATACTATTTGAAAGGTCTTGATAACAACTCGTCTCAAATCATTGCCACCGTGTCAGATGATAACAAGTACATCATCTCCGGCTCTGAGAACCATTGGTTATACATTTGGGAAGTTGATAAGACTAATAATCATCTTAATAAGAATAACGGGAATGGTAATTCTTCTTCTTCAAATGGAGGATTACTGGGGTTAATGAACACTAAAAAGAAGAAACGTGCTGATTATACATCGTTTCATGCACATCACCATGTCATCACTTGTGCATTGATTGCCCCTTCTGGTACTTTCAAAGCTTTGTCATTATCGAATGATTATATCTATGAGTTGAATTCTGAATTGAGTACTTTCGCTCCATTGGATGGTGAGGGTGATAAGAGTCCCAAAAATTTGTCATCTTTAATCGATGATGAAAACATTGGTGGTATCATTGTCACTGCTGATGATCATGGATTGATTCGTGTCTTTAGACAAGACTTACCTTCTGCAATGAGAAAGATCCTTTTAAATGAGAAGAAGAAGAAAGATGCCATTGATACCACCACTGCTGCTTCCTTAATTCCCGATTCCGGACATAGAGCACTGTTGAACAAGACTTTCAACGCATCAAGCCACTCTCTGCTGTCCCGTGGTAATTCATTGAGATCTATCCATGGGAGAAGCGGTGCCACGTCTCCTGATAAAGGTCCAACGCCATTACTCGGTCGTTCAAGAAGCGGAACTGCAGAGTCCTTAACTCAAAAATTACGTGGTACGTCGAATGGTTCGACACAGAAGAAACTTTGTTGTGATGTCTGTGGTGGAGATAAATTCGTTGTCTCCAAAGGAAGCGTTGTTGGTGTCGATGTGACTTGTACCGATTGCGGGAACCAAATGAAGCCATGACGATCATCAATTTATGATACACACATTTATGAATACTAACGGTTATATATACAAAAACTCATGAACCTCTATAATAGACACTATGCCCTACTTACATAATTATACATTATCGGAGACCTATATCGGACTTTCCCTAATTGATCAAACATGATAGCCACAGCTGTATAACACCACTATCCACTATTATAAGTCGACCAATATTTTCTCAGTACGTCCCCAGCTTTGACATTATATATGACTCTTTCGACATGATCATGATGGCATACCCCGCGCCACACTTTGACACATAATCAATCAAGATGCATTGAGATCGCTGGTCAAAACAAAAGTTCTAATTAAACAATGGAGATACTTAACAACAATGTCGATCGATCTCACCCTCATTCAACCCAAATTAAAGTTGGCTCCGTGGCGGAGCGCTTCTCTTAACGTTGGAAAGTCGGAGTCGGAGGGCGGTGGCCGCCGCCGCTGTTGCGCGATTGTGGTTCTTATTGTTCGTACGGTGTGGCTTGTATGATATTGCATCAATTCTTTCCCTATTCCAATCATTTATATATAAAATTCATAAATGAACAATGTTTGTTGTTATATAAATCTCCCTATGAAATCCCTTTATTCATCGGTGTATAAAGAATTCTAACAATTCAAAAGATTGTATGTCATCTCATTTATCAACTGTGGCGCTCCGCCGGCTTCCGCCCACCATAACGCGATTGTGGTGGTTCCTTGAGTGTGGCTCTTCTTTTACTTTTCTTTTAATATGGAAGTCGGAGTCGAGCTGCTAATATTATAAAAAGGGTCCGATGTACCCCTGTTCTTCTATGTAGTAGTAAGGAATAGCTTTAAATCACTAAAAAATGGTGGCTAAAGTTGATAGTGCTGAACAGAGAACGCTCGACGTTAAGGCGAGCTCTGCTGAGGACCACATCTCGGATGTGTCTTCTTCTTCAGAAGAGGAAAACTATGTCATTGACGAGTACTACACAGAGACATGGAAGTCTAAGGTGTGGCAAAACTTTGATTACCCTTCCAAACAGGAAAAGACTTTGTTTAAACTCGATTTCTGTGTTCTTTTCTGTGCCATGTTCTCCACATTTGTCAAATACATCGATAAGTCTAACCTTTCTGCTGCCTATGTCTCCGGTATGAGTGATGACATTGGTGTTAAAGGTAATGAGCTTTCTTATGCCAACACCGGTTACTCCATCTTCGGTATCATCGCCGGTACCATTGGTGGGTTCATCATGGTTCGTTTCAACACTAAGTGGTACATGGTTACCATCGAGTGTATTTGGACGCTTGTCACTTTCTGTTTCGCTTTCATCAAAACCCCAACGCAAATGGTTGCCCTTAGAACTTTGATTGGTATTGAAAGTTTGCATTTCTCCATCTTGATGGTTTACATTGGTTCTTACTACAAGAAAAGCGAGACTGCTAGACGTTGTAACATCATCAACGCCTTCACTGCCATTGGTCCAATGTGCGCTTTTGCTCTTCAGGCCCGTTGTCTTACTTCTCTTGATGGTGTTAACGGATTTGCCGCTTGGCAATGGTTGTTCTTTGTCGACACCATCTTCAGTGTTGTTTGTATCATCGTTCAAATCGTCTTCTTGCCAAACATCTTGGAGAAGGCTAAACCAACTTGGTTGTTCTCCGAGGAGGAAATCACCTTCTTGAAGCACAGACTCCCACCGAAAAACACTGATGAAAACGCTAAGAACCTCACAAAGACCACACTTGTGGACTTGAAGCACTTCTTACTCGACTGGAGAGTCTACTTCTGCTTGGCCTGTTCCGCCTTCTCCGGTTTCGGTCAGGACCCAGCACAGGCTATCCCATTCTACTTCAAAGGTTGGATCAAGAGAGACCCAGGTTCTTACACAAAGTCTCAAGTTAACATCCTTACCATCCCAGCATATGCTCTTCAACTCGCTGTTTGTTTCACGTCTGGTTGGATCGCCGATGGTGTCTTTGGTGGTGATACATGGCAAGTGAACGCCCTTGGTTGTTGTTGGGTCACCGTTGTGTGTTTCTTCTTAGCAACACATAAAATTTATGAGGAATCCAAGACAACAATGATCTTCTTCTTCTACAACACCACATTTGCTCAGGGTCTTGCCGGTCAATTCTGGGCTCATGCTCAAGAGATGTTCACCGACGATACAAAGCTTAGAGCATTTGTCTCGGCTTGTATGAACCCTGCCACTTTGATTAGAAGTGCAATCTTTGGACCAATCATCTATCCATCTTCCAAATTCCCAGAGACTTATGCAGGTTATTACACTTCTGGTGCTGTTACCGTTGTATATGTGATCATGCTTGTCGCTTTGGGTATTTACACCACTTTGAAGAAGAAAAGAGAGGCAAAGGAAGATAATGAAGAACAGGCACAGTTGCCTGCTATTCAATCCTCAGAATCATTCTGATGGACCTTTTATGACAACGACGTACAATATGCAAGTGCATTTTTTGGTTTTCTCATGAGATTTTATATAATACTCCAATGATTAATGACCTCATTTGGTCTTATGATTAACTTGTAGTGATCCATATATAAACTGACGTTCAGCTTACATAAGCGGCAGGTACAAAGACGCGCTTTGAAGCCGCATTTGTGCAACGTCGGGTAATGGCACTTTCAGCACTAATAATGGATATTTAGCAGTACCATTCGAATCTCAAGATTCACATTACACTATTAAACTCTAATCAAAACACTCAAATCCCAAAGGGAACACCCTCATGATTGGACTTAAAGTTTTGGACAATCGGAGATGGCCATTTGTTAGCGATTGTGGTGTCCGGGTGTTTTGAGTGCACGTGACTATCATGTGACTCGGCCATATAAATTTGTACATGGTATTTTTGCATGGAAAGTGGCTCTAAATAGCTCAATATTTATACAACCATATATATAAGTCTATAAAACGTCAAATAACCTATTATAGTTTGCATAAGTCTCTTTGTTGCAAAGTTACAAGGGTGTAAAGTTTTGCCATACATTTTGTATGGGGACCCTTCGAAAAACACTATATTTTGGCGAATAACTCCACAACCATTAACGATACAGGAGTATAACACACTGTACTATGTACATTGATCCCATATCTATATACTGAGAACATAACTGGAGCCATAACGCCACTCTAGCGCAAAATACGGTACAATATGTGAAATTTGCCAAAACCTACAAAAAAAATTCAATACCCCCCCTGTTTCAAGTTTTCGTGATATATTTTTATTAATTTGGGCCTAGCTGCTCCTAGAGCTCTCTTTATGAGTTGTAAGAGCTCTAGATAGGTTCCCAGGAGGCCCGCGCATGCTCAGGCATCGGTACAGCCTATAAAAACAAGTCAACATATGGGGAAGGTCGTGGGTCACGTGCGCAGAGTCATCAACATCAACGCGCAAATGAGCACAAACTCCAACACATTGAACCTTGCGGATGACTTCCACCTGAGCAGCGTTGTACCATCCTCATAGTAAGTTAGCTAAAAAAAGAAGAACAAGATGGCAGCTTCCTGTCTTCGAGTAGTCAACATCTGTCCGTGGCAGCGGCCAAGATCCATGGCCAAGCCGATACATCTCCCAGAGTGTTGACCAGGTCACCATGAGACTGGTCAGCTCCCATGGCAACACCCACTCAGAAAATGACGTCATGACACTAGGAACAGCTCACATGCCATCGAACAGCGTGACAGACTCAATCAAACTGCAAACACACATTGGATGCTGGACATGTTGACTCTTAGAAAGCATCTGACCCAAGGGAGGGTATCTTGATATGTGGGAACTACAGCAGAGCCCAAACTGGTGGTCTATCATCCATGCAGATAAATCTTCATAGTGACGTCCCACCCAGTAAGGACCCTATACTAAATACATACCCTTAGCAGGTGTAGATGAGTGAACCATAGCTCACTCAACCAAAAGCACACACAATCATACTTCTGCCTGGAAGAGACCAAGATCCATATAAATGAAGCCACAAAGGCTCCATGGGACGACATAGACCAGGCGAAGCCTTCATCATCCGGACTAGTGAAAAGCCTGTTCAGAATCAGTTCACACCCAGTCTCTCGTCATCTCAAGGTGTGCCAGTTGTAGTGGAGCATGTTCCATTAGCTTCAGAACTTTCCGAGAGTGAATCATCTTTCAGACCATTGGGTGCCGCGGGAGCCAACATTAGAGCCAAAGAATCACCCTTGAACAATTGAGGTCTCCGCCAACAGTCGTCAATAATGAAAGCACATCTCAAGTACTTCAGCCAAACAGAGCTCATCTTGAATGAAACGGACACACCATGGAGCACCAAAACCTGATCTGTGACGTGTGTGCCAAATGTAGCCCTGAATGAATGAAAGTGAAGACAAGTGGAAGGGAAATCAAGAAAAGGGGAGTACTGTGAGTGAGGAATGGTGATCTGGAGGGGCATGAAAGGGAAAAGTGAATGATTTGTGGAGTGGAAAAGTCAATTGAATCAAGCTCAGTGGTGGTAAACTTACCCTGAAGTCGGCTCCTCCCAGTGCTGTGAGAGTAAGCCTTCGAGTCGGTGAAGTCTGAACAATGAGTGCGAAGTGAGAGTTAGATGAAAGTGAAGGTGGAAGTGAAAGTGAAAGTGAAGTGAAGTGAAGTGAAGTGAAGTGAAGTGAAGTGAAGTGAAGTGGGAGCTCACTGAGTATTGGTATCGGAACTTTCCAGAAGTGCTTCTCCCGTCAAGCTGCTGGGTGCCGGAGGACACAACATTAGAGTCAGACGACCCATCATGAAGTGCCCACCAACAGCCTTTTAGGATAACAACAACTGTAGAGAACGTCAGCCCAACAACATCAGTAAGGTGGAGGTAAATGTGGGTGTGGAGAGTGAAGTGGGAATGGAGTGACATGGGGATGTGTTATGTGTTCCTGTGTGTAGTGTTAGTAAGCTCAAATGATGATAGTGTGAAGATGGATGTAGAAAGGGGATTGGAAAGTGGAGTGGATGTGGATGTGGATGTGGAAACTCACTCATCATTAGTATCAGAACTCGCCAGAAGTGCTTCATCTCTCAAACCGCTGGGTGCTGCAGAATACGACAATCGAGCCAAATGACCCCATCATGAAGTACCCTCCAGCAGTCGTCAAGAATGGCAACAACCTTAGAGAACCTCAACCAATAGAATAAGTGATGTGGAAGTGGAAGATGAAAGGGAAAGGGAAAGGGAAAGGGAAAGGGAAAGGGAACAGATGGAGCAGATGGAACAACAGTCACAACCCACTCTATGTCGGCCTCAAAACTGTCCAGAAGTGCTTCTCCCTTCAGACCGTTGGGTGCCGGAGGACAAAACGTTAGAATCACATGACCCGTCCCGAAATGCCCACCAACAGCCGTCATGGATAACACAACCTTCGAGATCATCAGCCAATAAACCAAGTGAGAGCGTGAAAGGGGAAGAGTGGATGAATGGGGTGTAGTGAAAGTGGAAGTGAAAGTGGATCTGTGCGCCTGTAGGTAGTGTTAGTAAGTCAAGAGTGTGATGATGTGGGAATAGATGTGGAAAGGGAATTATAAGGTGAGATGAGGTGGAGGTGAGGTGTAAACTCACTCAGTGGCGATATCAGGACTTTCTGGAAGTGCTTCTCCCGTCAAACTGCTGGGTGCCGGAGGACACACGGTCAGAGCGTGATGGCTCGTCCCACAGTGCCCCACCAACAGCCTTTCAGGATAACAACAACCGTAGAGAACGTCAGCCAAGAGCTGAAGCGAGATGGATGTGGTTGTGGGTGTGGATGTGAAGTGGAAGGTGAAGAGAAGAGAAGAGGGAAGGAAGGTGGAAGTGAAGTGGAAACTCACTCAGCATTAGTATCGGATCTTTCTGGAAGTGCTTCTCCCATCAGACCGTTGGGTGCCGGAGGACGCAAAGTCAGAGTCCGAAGACCCGTCACAAAGTGCCCACCAACAGTCGTCAAGAATGGCAAGAACCTTAGAGAACGTCAACTATCAACCGAAGAGCATCATCAACAAAGTGGAAGTGGAAAGGGGATGGGGATGGGGATGGAAGTGGATGTGGAAGTGAAGGGAAGGGGAAAGACCATCACCTCCGGAGACAAGTGAGCACAGGCTGTAGCCGCAGGGACGTAGAGTCAACCCACCCGAACTAACGAGTTCCTGTGTCACTGTTGGGGTGACGGCAAGGGGAGGGAAAGGGGAAGGGGAAGGGGAAGTGTGCCTGTGTGTAGTGTTAGTAGTCAGTCGTGGATGTGGTGGTGATGTTCAGTGTGTGGAGTTACCCCCCTGGATGGGTCTCGTCCCGGTCTGTACTATGAGGCCAGGGGAGGCTGGGGTGAGAAAAAGGAAAGAAGAAAAATTGGGGGCCCCACTTTTTATACTTCCACACAATGAAAAAGTGACACAAAACCAAAAAAGTGACACAAAAACAGATTTCCGAAGTGACACAAAAGCGGGTTTGGGTTCCCTTCAGCCCCCGGAATTTACCCCAATTGGAAGACTTCTGTTGTGCCACAAAGACAAAATAGGGCCTGTAAAAGGAGGGGAATTGATTTTGTGCCACAAAAGCGGATTTATGTACTTGTTTTCAGATCTGAGATCCGAGGGGAAGAAAATCCCGACGTTTTGTGACACAAAACAGAACCATACTTCTGCCAATGGGCAATACATGAGCTTAGATAACTTGGGCTTGGTAAAATGGGAACCAGTATCCATGGTTGGTAAACAAGAGAGGTTTGTATCGGGAAAGCCGAAACGAGGTTGATAAACCAAGGGGTTGTTAACGTAGGGCGCGTTCATTCTCAGGGTTATGAGGGAGAAACTACCGGTTTATACACAGTCTTAAACAGTTTTGGAAACATTCTCACTGGTACGTGAAACATATCTGAGTGTTCTTCGTCGGAAAAAAGGTCTGCTTCGATGTTTATTGGTGACACCTGAGAGATTTCTGCGGTCAAGTGCGGCTCTTCTTTTTCAGCCGCTTAAGTCCGATCGGGTGCTAAGAGACTATACACTCAGGTAGGCACATTTTGATGTCTCTTCTAGGTATTTTTATGTGTGTTTTGCACTACTTACATAGTCAGATGGAAAAACACTATAAGATAGGTCAAAATACCGGCCATGGCCTGTCGAAGTAGAACTCTTCAAGGATATTTCGATCATCATGATATTAACACTGGCTTGGTTGATAATCATGCCGGCGCTCTAAATGCTCCTTCCTTCTTTCAAGATGTCATGAAGTTCAGATCTGAAAAAAAAGTTCCCATAACAATGTACATCTCACTACAGCTCATTAGTATATAAGAACAAGTTCATTAGCTTTCATAAAGTCATAACATTTGATCTGGTGCAGCCTTTAGTCTTTACTCAATAATACTTTCAAGTCCTTAGCAGGTTGGATAACACCACCTGTATCCTTATTACAAATGAAACAGGTCTTGACTTTCTTGTACCTGTCCAAGAAACATTTTTGACAATAGTAGTGTCCACATTTGGTCTTCACTGGGCTTTTATAATCCTGCTTACACAGAACACACTTGAATGGCACATCAGCAATCACTTTCTCCAAGGACTCAGTGTCTTTATTGGAAAGATCCCAGTCTTTATTAAGCTTCCAACCGGCTTTGAAATCGTCACGGGCGTGTAAGAACTTACAACTATCACCATACCCACAGAACCCTGTTTGTCTATAGTCCTTACAGATATCCCTAGCGAAATCGAAAACGGTCGTACTTCTGATATTTGAGCTCTGCTTCTTTGGACCAATCTTATCCATCGCTGAACTTGGTTTGACGAACGTTGCATAGCCTTGTTGTCCTTTATAGGTCCCATCTCCGGTGGCGGACACTACTGTTCCAGACGAATCTGTCTTCTCCTTTGCCAGTCTTTCTTTGTCGATGATTTCCTGATTGAGTGTGTCCACTTTCGTAATGGCCTCGTTCTTCGAGAGTGTAACGTCTTTGTCTGATATCGCCGATTTCTGTGTTGCTGTGGTGGAGGAATCCGTTGATGTCTTTGGCTTCTTAACGACGACGGGCACAGAGTCCGAGTCCGAGTCAGATCCCGAGGACTCGGAGTCTCGCCTTATCGGTTTAGCCCTTGTAGAGCCTTTCAGGTTTCTCTTCTTGAACATTTTGCTTAGTTTCTTTTTGTGTTGGTGTCGTTGATTAACAAATTTGTGGAGAAATGATACCTTCTAATTTTTCAGCTCTATCATTTTGTTAGCGCTGCTGACTAAGCAGGGTCCACATGACCGCCTACCACTATGATATTTACTTATTAATGAGCGTCTACACGCTTTTAACAGAGAAAAAGAATCTTTGTATTAATGCAAAATGGAAAGTTCCACTGGGATTTGATGAATATTTAGCAAATTAATCCTGTTCAATAACGGTGAACAGAGTGTGTGTTCTTTTACATCTTGTGAACGATGTAAAACAACAAATATGCCTTCAACTGAGAAACCTGCTCCACACTCATCAGGGTCACCACGGAGTCATCGAACTTGAACCATTGGCCTTGGTTGTTCTTCACCACAACGACGTAATGGCCTGTCGAAACGGAGCCGATGTGACATACGATAGCGAAGAGTTCGTATGAGAGAGATGGATCCATCTTTCGAGACACCTGATAATCCGTGGCAAACTCACTCAAGTTCATGAACATTGGGAATGTGATAGTGTTCTCCAATTTCACAGATTGAGAATTGTGTTCAAATCTCTTGAGTTGAATTGCAAGTGTGTTGGGGAATTTCTTGATGGAGAGTTTTTTGGTGGCTTGCGTTCTTTCACCACAAGGGGAACAGTTGTACTTGATATCGAGCTTTTCGAGCTTAGTGAAGTTCTTGAGACAAGAGATGAGGTCTTGGCTCTGGGTGATCTCAAGGGAGATATCGATGATTGGGTCCACTGTGTTGGTGACGTTGCCGCATTTGGTACAAGTGATGGAACTTTGAAGATCACTGGAAAAAGTCTGGTGAAGAATGCATGAACATGAGGAGCTGGAAGAGTTATTAGAGGAGTTGGAAGATGCAGAGTTAGATTTGTTGAGACCCTTGTGAAGTTGATTAACCATGAATTGCCAGAACTCATGGGCGTCTTGTTCGGAATAACCCGCAAGGGACTTGTTGGCCTTCCAAGCCGCACTTAAAAGATTGCCGGGACCGAAACCTGAGGTTTTATTAGATGTGTAGAAGTCAGTGAAGATCTCATCAACACAACATGTGATACATTCATCCTTGCTCTTAGAGCAATCCATGTGACCCTCTGTCATGAAGAAATCTCTGATGATGGGGTTGTGGATGAATGTCTGCAGGATAGTGCTCATGAAACAGGTAGATCCCATGTTAACGAATCCACGAAGTCCAGTTGTGGATTTGTAGTTAGTAGATCTGGAGTATTTCTCCATCAACTCTGTCTCTTCAGCTTCGCTGAGTGCGGACTGGTTATCTGTCATGACACCTTCAGCACCCAAGACTTGTAGGCGAGTATGCTCAATCTGTTGGTCGCTTGTGTAATTGCCACATTTGAAGCAGAACAGATGTCCAGACTGGCCATCGATACCTGTAAGGATAAAGTTAGTAAAGAGAAAAGAAGAAGTCTTAAAAACAATCAATACTCACCGAATATGTGACCGTTGGATTTAGCATGCTGGATGAAGTGTCCCTTGTGCCAGCAGGCAACCTGGGGGCATTGGAGACACATGAATGTTGCATCAACGACCGTTTTGCAATCCTGGCATTTGAGAGCTTTACTCTTCAAACGCATGATTCTCTTCTTGTCCATAACACCTTTCCCCTTTTTCAATTTGAAAGTGGGCATCGTGTCCTCGACAAGTTGGCTGAACGAGTGAACACGAACGGCAAGCCCATAGTTCCTAAGCACAGTGGCCCTGGCAGGCGAGTTGAGCACTTGAGCAAGATGAGAACACGGTTTAACTGTGGCATAGTGAGCAGCTGACAGTTTCGGCGTGCTAGACGCAGAAGTCGACGTTCCGGGCGTGGACGGCGTATTACCCGGTGAAACGTTCATTTGATGGCAGTTGTGAATCCAATTACAGTGATTTCAATGGTTCGTTCCAGGCGTCGATGTGTAGTGTAGCTTGACAGTAGGCGAAACGGGTAGTTATGTGGTGGGAAGGGCGATAAGTTAGCTATTTGCGGGTGTTTTCGAACAGGGGAAAAGTTGATCTGTGATGTTTGGTGACGGAAATGCTGTTCTCTGTGCTCTCCAACCGAATGACGGCACTTTCTGGCTGTTGATCCGAACAAACTGCTTCTCACTTGACGTTTTGGAGGCTTCAAACTTCACCGCGAGCCAGAAAAGTGCGAGATCCTCGGGGCTCGTAACCACCGGTAGGGGCCACACAGAGATAACCTCTATACAACTATGTGCGCTCAAAACACCTACAAAGTATTGAAAAAAGAAGTCTATCATACAAATTACATCAATACAAACACGTGCACACTCAGAATCCGAATGGGTTCTCAGCAGTGGCTTTGCTCAAGTCGGCTTTACCACTGTTACCGAATCCAAATCCTGTTGGTTGAGCCTCCAATGGTTGCAATGGCTGTTGCTGTTGCTGTTGACCGAAGCCTCCGAAAGACGGCATCTGTTGTTGGAAGCCATTGTTGAATGTCTGTTGAGGCTGTGCTTGGAACCCGGTGTTGAAAGGCTGTTGGAAACCCGGTTGAGAAATCGAAGTAGCCTGGAAGGAATTCGTAAGACCATTCATCTGTTGGTTGAAACTCATGTTAGG
This sequence comes from Petasospora amylophila, assembly GCA_030557155.1. Taxonomy (NCBI): domain Eukaryota; kingdom Fungi; phylum Ascomycota; class Saccharomycetes; order Phaffomycetales; family Wickerhamomycetaceae; genus Petasospora; species Petasospora amylophila. The sequence goes on along the minus strand of JAKTVK010000006.1, from coordinate 138,231 downwards.
AGCAGCATTGTTGAAAGTTGGTGGGCTTGAAAGGGAGTTGAAGCCAGTTGGGTTAGCACCGAACTGTGGCTGTGGTTGGAAACCGGTTTGCTGTGATGGGAATGGGTTGGAAATGGCTCCAAATGAGGTCTGTGGGTACCCTGTCTGTGCAAGACCACCTGTTGGTTGTGTTGGGAAAGTCGCCTGTGGCATACCGTTGAAACCGGTCCCCATTGGTGCCAACCCACCAGTACGCTGTCCAGTAACTGGTTGGCCGAAAGAGGTAGTTGGCATCATGGAAGACATACCACCGGTCAAAGCAGAAGGCAAACCACCGGTCAATGCCGGGTTAAGACCACCGGTCAATGCTGGGTTGAAGCCACCTGTCAATGCTGGGTTCATTCCACCAGTTAAAGCAGCAGGCATGGCACCGAAGGAAGTTTGTGGCATAGACAATGGAGCAGCGCCAAAGGAAGTTGTAGGCATACCGAAAGTTGTTGTAGGCAAACCACCGGTTCTCTGAAGTGGCATTGGTTGGATACCGCCAGTTTTCTGCAATGGAACAAGACCACCCGTTGGAACCCCTGTCAAACCACCAGTCTTCTGAAGTGGAACCAAACCACCAGTTTTCTGCAATGGCATGAGACCAGTCTGCTGCATGCCGAGGATACCAGTCTGTTGAATTGGCAAGTAGACGAATCCACCCGTGGCCAATGGCAACAAGTTACCACCACCGGTCTTGAATGGATCAAGTGGAACACCAGTTGGCTGAGCGGTCATCTGGCCAGTTTTTGTAGGTTCCATTGGCTTAACAGAAGCTTGAGATTTGATGGAAGATGAAGTCTTTGTAGGTTCAAGTGGCTTCAAGTTGACCAAGTCCTGCATAGAACCAGTAAATTGTTGAGTTTGCAAGCCATTTGGTTTAGCAACAGTGGTGTTAGCAGCTGGCTTAACAGTCCAAGCGTCATCGTCAGTGGATGAGGTTGGTGGAGCAGACTTGACAGGAGATGGAAGCGTATCAGTAACTTGGTTAGCAGAGCCAGTACGGTTGACTTTCAAAGCACCACCTTGTTCGGAGAACATACCACCAGTTGTAGAAGCTGTGAGCTCCTTTGGTTGACGACCAAACTTCTGATCAATGTGTCTTGTAACTCTGATGATATCACCTTCACGCAACCCCAAAGTTCTCAAAACAGAAGCATCAATAGACTCAAGAATGGATGGGTCAATTTGTTCGTTAGAGAAGTTGTTGCTGTATCTCTGACATTGATTGACATCGACACCGGACTCCAAGAAGAACTCAAACCAGTCATACTCCTCCTTGGTAGAAGAAGATGAGGTTGCACGAGTTCTCTGTGGTTCAGAAGCTGGTCTTGCTGGCTTATTAGGTGGAGTCTCTGCAAGCTTACGCTTAATGTCATCCAACTCCTTGAGTTTACGCTTAGCCTCATCCAATTCTCTGTGGAGACGATCCCTTTCTTCTCTGTCCATCTCACGTTCTCTTCTCTCCAATTCACGTTCCTTTCTCTCACGTTCACGCTCCAATGCTTCACGTTCACGTTCTCTTCTCTCTTTGTCTCTTGATCTCTCCAACTCATCCATCTCCCTTTCTCTCTCCTCGCGTTCTCTTCTCTTACGCTCTCTTTCCTTTCTCTCTCTTCCATCGTGAGAGGACTTACCTCTATGCTCTTTAGCCTTGTAAGACTCCAAAGACATACCGGTAACCCTTTCAACGTACTCAAGATCGGCAAGAGACAACTTATTAGCAGCAACACCAATCTTAACACCATTAGTCTTGTGAAGATGGATCTTACCATCGACAACTCCGAGGAATTCGGCATCGACTTTGAAAGTACCAGTTCTGTCTTCCCAAGTTCTAATACGAGATGACTTTGGCATAGCGAGTTTCTTGGAGTTGGAAGATTGGTCAACACTCTGTTTTCTTGGAGACTCTTTCAAGTTATCCTTAGATTTGGATCTTCCAAGTTTGAACTTGGAACCGAAAGAGGCCAATGCACTCTGTTCTTGGATTGGTTCAACAAACTGCGCTGGAACGACACCGGACTTGCCGTTCTTGTTTTGGACGAGCCACCAGTCCTTAGACTTTGAATCATTGATGATTGTCACTTGTTCACCTTCCTTGACTGTCAACTCATCAGCGCCTTCGGCTTCGAAACTGTAAAGAATCTTGGCCTGTTTCTTGGAACCCTTGGAAGAAGCGGCCTGTTTGACCTCTCTAAGCTCTGTGGATGAGACAGAGCCTTTCAATTCACCCAAAACGGTAAGGATCTCACTGGCAACCTCTTTGGTACCGGTGTGGATCTCAAGGGAGTACAATGGGTTCTTAAACTCCAAGAAGACATGCTTCTTTTCAGAGGAGAACGACAATAGGTCCTTGGCCTTCCATTGTTGTGGGGAGCCACTAGAAGAGTCTGGAGAGAAGTAGATCTGGCCATTACCAATTGCAAACATGCACTTCTTCTTTTTTCTTCCGTCAACCTCACTGACAGACCATGTGTACAACTGATCATCTTCATCGTCCTGAGGGACAGAACGGGAATCACGACGAGCATAGGAGTTGGAACGGGAACGAGATGGACCGGAATCCGTTGGTCTAGAAGGCTTTGGTGGTGGGGCATCGTTGTAACCATCATCGTCGTCGTATCTGTTGGATAAACTTGGTTCAGAACGAGAATAGTCTTCAGACTCTGGTCTCGGCTTGGATGGCAACGCTGGTGGAGCTTCCTCTTCCTCCTCCTCATACCGATCATCCTCGTAATCGTCGTGTGAAGGACGGACGTCTTGTCTCTGTGGAGGAGGCTGGAAGCTCGAGATTGGCTGGCTTGTGGCAGTTGCGTTGGATGTTGCCAGGGATGGATGTGTTGGAGGTGGTTGGATACCAATAGGGGCCGGAGCCGGAGCGGTGCTTCCATTTCTCATCTCGATGTAATTGGAAGGAACGAAACCAAACTCAGTGCCATTCTTGGATACAAGAATCCAATCCGGGTCCTTATCGTCGAAGACTTGGAAAGAGTCACCTTCTTTAAAAGAAACCTCTTCATCCGTTTGACGGTCATAATCGAAAAGTGCTGTGGCGGAGCCAATTGTATCCGCTGGCTCGATGTAGTTGGATGGGACAAGACCCACCGGTTCGTCAACATCGGAGCCAACGACTCTTTTCTTAACGGTCCACCAATCGTCGACGTCGGACTTCTCGAGGAGGTACAAGATGTCATTCTCCTCAATTGCAAGCTCCTGATCCGATTGCGGTGCGTACGAGTACAGCGCCTTGTAGACACCGATGAACGACATTACCGCTTGTTTATTTGTTAAAGCGTTGGGTTTTAACAGCGAAATTGGATCGGGTTTTTGTGGTTGATTATACGGGGCTGTTAAGCCGTGATCTCCAGGAAGCCCTTTCCCAAAATCGATTTCACCGAGAACTCCCCTGTGGCCCCCCCTAATCTGGGTGCAATTGCTGACACGCGCGTAGTTGGCAGACAAACGAGTTCGCGGTGTATTGGTAGGCGCAGCACAGGCAGCTTTTAATCGTACGGCAAAAAAGAGGACAAAGCCGGGAGCCAGCCATTTTAATCGCAATCTTTCAAACTCCTCGATAAAAGAAATCCCGGACTTCTCATCAGTGGATGCTAAGAGCTTTTACACGCATCAGCATGTCACAGAAAGTTGCCCCGAAACCATCGATGTTCTCGCTCGCCTCTGCCGCCCCAGTGGCCAACGCCGGTGCTGGCTCAGCCATTAACAGAGGCTCGAGACCTTGTTCCAACTGTACCTGTTCGCCAGGTCTGTTGTCCCGTCAGAACAGAAGAAAGTCCTTGTTCATGCAGCAGTTTGCTCGTAAGAGATCTTCAAATGGCGGCTCCTCGTCTCCAAGAAGATCTGTCTCTGGTCAAGAGTCCATCTATTCCAGCGATAGCATGTGTACCACTAAGAACGTCAACACCACCAAGAGATTGGAGACCTTGAGATACAAGATGAAGGAACACGACTTGGCCGTGTACCTTGTTCCTACTGAGGATGAGCACAACTCCGAGTATGTCTCCAGCGCTGATCAGAGAAGAGCCTTCATCTCCGGTTTCACAGGTTCTGCAGGTGTCGCCGTTATCACCAGAGATTTGCTCAACTTCAACGAGGCCCCAGAAGGTAAGAGTGCCTTGGCCACCGATGGTAGATACTTCAACCAGGCTGGTCAAGAACTCGACTTCAACTGGGTCTTGCTTAAGCAAGGTGCTACAGGTGAACCAACTTGGCAAGAGTGGGCCATCGCTGAGGCTATCGACCAGTCCCTCGGTTTGGGTAACAAGGTTGTCAAGATCGGTATCGACCCTAAAGTTATCAGTTACAAAGCCGTTCAAGCTTTTGAAGCCACCATCAAGACCAAGGTTGAAGAGGCTGGCGGTAACGCTAAAGTTGAACTCGTTGCCGTTAAGCAGAATCTGATCGATCAGATATGGCCAGAATTTGAAGAGATGCCAACGAGACCTACCAACGATTTGATTTTGCTTGCGCAGAAGTACTGTGGTGAGGATTTCAAGAGTAAGCACAGTAAGTTGCTCGCTGAATTGGAGAAACACCAATCCAAATCCATTTTGTTATCTGCTCTTGATGAAATTGCTTGGTTTTTGAACTTGAGAGGTTCCGATATCGAGTATAACCCAGTTTTCTTCTCCTATGTTATTGTCAATGATTCCCAAACCATCTTGTTCACCAACAACACTTATTCTTCCGAGATTGAATCCTATTTCAAAGCAAACAACATCACTGTGCATCCATACGAATCCATTTGGACTGAACTTTCCACCACTACAAACGCTCTCAAAGAGTCATCATCAACTATTGCAATCCCAGAGACTGCATCATGGGAGATTGTCCGTAATTTGAACAACTGTAAATTCAAACAAATCCATTCCCCTATCGATTTTTTGAAATCTGTCAAGAATGAGACGGAGATTGCCGGTTTTGAAAAAGCACAACTTAAAGACGCCACCGCTATTGTCAAATTCTTTGCATGGTTAGAAGAGACGTTGGTTAAAGGTAATAAGTTGATTGATGAGTACTGCGCTGGCGAGAAACTTGTCAAGTTCAGAGAAGAAGAAGAACATTACGTTGGTAACTCTTTTGAGACTATCAGTGCCACTGGTGCCAATGCTGCTGTTATTCATTATGCTCCTGCTAAGGACACTTGTGCTATGATTGACCCTTCAAAGATCTATTTATGTGATACCGGCTCCCAGTTCTTGGAAGGTACCACAGATATCACAAGAACCGTTCATTTCACCACCCCGGCACAGGCGGAGATTGATAATTACACACTTGTTCTCAAAGGTAACTTGGCCATTGAGAGATTAGTGTTCCCAGAAGGTACAAACGGTTACATGATTGATGTTTTGGCTAGACAGTTTTTGTGGGGTCAAGGTCTTGATTACAGACACGGCACTGGTCATGGTGTTGGTTCTTATTTGAACGTCCATGAGGGTCCAATCGGTATCTCATTCAGACCTGGTTTGATGAACTACGCATTGACCAAAGGTAACATCATCACCAACGAACCAGGTTACTACGAGGATGGTAAATACGGTATCCGTATTGAGAACGACATGCTTGTCGAGGCCACGGATTTGAAATTCGGTGACAAGCCATTCTTGAAGTTTAGAAACTTGACGTTGGTTCCATATTGCAAGAAGTTGATAAACGTTGAACTGTTGACAGCTGAAGAGAAGAAGGCCATCAACGCCCAGCATGAGAAGATCTGGGAACTTTTGAGCGTCCGTTTGCCTGTGGACTCATCTGCATACAAGTGGCTCAAGAGAGAGACATCTCCATTGTGAATTGCATAATATTGTTTTTATTTGTCTATTAGTGAAAAAAAAAGAAGGTTTTATATAAATGAGTAGAAGACGTCCTTGTCCGTGATCGGGAAAGCTCTCCCCCACAACGCACGGGGGTGTTTTGCTTACGTAAGACAACATGGCTTACGTAAGGGAGGAACAGCTGACATATCCCGCGCTATGATTGGCCGTTTCGCGCTTCTTACGTAAGCCGGACACCCGGACATCTCGCCATGACCGTCATCCGCAAATGCGAAAAAGGGCCGGTAATTTAGACACCAACAAGCAACTCCTTTACAAATCAGTTCGTCAGAAAGCTACTTAAATAGCGCCACGGCATTACAGTATAGCACACAATCGAAGAGCCCTTTGCATCAAACAAAGTCTCCAAACCTACCAGCTCGATCCCATTTTCATTTGTTCCGTACGTCCACCCTTTCCTGTGCACACCACACCACACACACCATGTTGAGAACATCGGTGACCCGTTTGCAGAGCTATTCAATGCTCTGCAGAAGCGTCTCCAGTACCACAAATGCTGCCAAGAGATATCTCCAGACGGCTCCACTAGCAACCAACGAGACGTCCTATGTGCCATATAAGATGAATGCCTCCGGTTCTACCACCACACAGGAGTCCCAGGCTCAGACCACAGAACCTGCTGCTGCTAATGGATGGTCCAGACACTCTTTGCCCTCGAGATCATTCAAAGACATTGTCAACAAGAACAAAGAAAAGCCTGTACAACAGACCAAGACCACAGAACCTATCCAAGAAGTTGCCGCACCACAGACAACAGCACCAGTGACAGAGCCAAAGAAGAAGAGAACAAGAAGAGCACTTAAGCCTCGTAAGGCGCTCATCCGTCTCTCCCCAAACGCCATCTCACATCTCAAAGGTCTCTTGGATCAGCCAACACCTCAGATGATCCGTATCGGTGTCAGAAACAGAGGCTGTTCCGGATTGACTTATAACTTGGAGTACATCTCCGAACCTAACAAGTTTGATGAGATTGTCGAACAGGATGGCGTTAAAGTCGTTATCGACTCCAAGGCATTGTTCTCCATTGTCGGTTCCGAGATGGATTGGATCGATGATAAGTTGTCATCAAGATTCGTCTTCAAGAACCCTAACTCTAAGGGAACTTGTGGATGCGGTGAGTCTTTCATGGTTTGATGATTTGGTTGTTTTTTTCTTTTCACTTTGGGTATTCTTTTGGTTCTATTGCATAATGGAGAGATAATTTCTCCCGTCCACCGGCACATTAGAGAGCTGTTGATCAGTTCACTTATACACACTCACACAAGCATCTGTTCTTGCCGTTTTCAAACTCATCTCAGCATTGATATGAACATTGAACTTATTTATTCTTGAAGACCCTACGTGGGGTCTGTAATGATATGGTTACTTACGACTAAAAAAACTGTTTGTCGTAGTTCTACAAGGCTTCATTAACATCTCATCTACCTCTGGTAGAATCATTATGATATATTGACACATCGATTACAACAATGCCATTTCTAAAGACATCTGCTCGTTTTCGACCTTTAACTCAAACTTGGCAACACCTGCGTTACTATGATCGGAATACAAACCACCATCGTTATAGGCAAAGTATAACCAGAAAGTCTGATGGTCAATCTTTCGCACTCCAACACCCAAGATTGTTTGTAATGGAGTGTTGAGGTTCCCTTCTTCCAGATCCACAGGATAGACAATCTCTTCTCTTAAAGAGTGCAATCCTCTGTGCTTAACCAGTCTGAAAACGGTAAAGAACCCAGCTTGAGAAACAGCAACCACGGCAGAAATCTCAGGGATGACCTTAACTATACTCATCCGATTCGAAAACTCCAATTCCTCCATCAAACCAAACTCCCATAAATCACCAGTATCAGCATTGCAAACCAATCTATGAACACGATATAACCCAACTTTTGAGGCAGTGGTAACGACAACGAAATCATCATGGGAGTCAAACAACCCATCTTCATAGTCCTCAACGTCGAAATAAGACTTTTTAACCCTTGCACACTTGTCAGTGAATGAATTGAGCCTGTTAACAGTCCTTGTTTCTTCGTCATATCGGGTCCTGATGTGGATCGTTTCATACCATGCTGCACCACCAAGATCTGAAGAAGCAAGATGATTGGGCATCAATCCAAGAATCCGTGATTTTTGCAATATATCCAGAGTAGATATCTTTGTTTGACCTCCAAGATAGTATGGGTTGTTCACTTCGAGAAAGTGTTGTGACGTTATGTGGCTTACTGTCCATCCCGGTTCTTCCAATTGTGTACGATCTTGAACGTGTGAAGGGAACGTGGGAGGTGTCGTTGTGAGAGATTCTGTGAGGTTGAATCGCAATGGTGTGATTACCGGTATGGACTTTGATGGCTTGGATGTGGTGTCGAATACAAATCGTACAAGTTCTCCAGAGATTGAAGTACACATCACATGAACTGAACCTGGTTTGACAGCGATAATTTCAACGTCTGGGATGTTGTGAATGAGTTCGATTGTGGTACCACTTTGAACTTCACCACCACTCACATGAAGCAGAGTAACACTCTGTGAGTTGTCTGAAATAGCGATGAAGTCCTCTTTGGTATCGACCCCCCACACGGAGGATGTCATCGTCAACTCAATCATCAATGGAAGATCAACGCTCTTCTCAACATTCGTGAGATCGTAGATCCTGCATCTTCCATCGTCAAAGCAAGCACATAACACATCGATTCCTTGAAACTTCGTCACTTTCAACTGATTGATTGTATGAGGGAAATAAGGCCATGTTGAACTCTGTTGATGTACTCTTGTGGTGACAGGCGGTTTGGTGTCAAGATACTTGACAAACTCCTCATCTCTCAACACCAAGATCTTGGACATGCAACCAAGAAACAAAAACCTGTCATAACACTCGCATATGTTGTTCTTATACCTCGTGGTGTTGATGTCTCTCAATGCGATCTTATTCAGCTGTTTCATCTGTAATGAATCATCGTACTGATCACCGGGCTGTGATGCATCGTCTTGTACGATGTGCTTCAGTTTCTGCTCACGATGAACATCATACATCTCAAAACAGTTCTTGACACCGTCTTCAATATCGACTTCTTCTTTAGCACTGAAGGCAAATGGCCGAAGCACGTACCTCGTGTCGTGTCTCTTGGAGAAGACGTCCTCACTGTAGAACTCATCGGCGTCTTCAGCATCTTCACCACCGGCTCTCACTGCCTGGATGTTTGCAAACTCCAAGTATCTTCGGAACTTTCTAATCTTATCTGAGTGAACAGACCGTGTCCTTGACGATGCACTGGAGTCGCTTGGTGTGATGTAAGGTGATTGTGGGAGATACATTGGTGTGGCAAGCCCTGAAGACTCTCTTCGTACTTCTAACTCCGAGCTCAGTGTACTCGCAACCAACTCAGACGATCTATCCCCATCTGTGTTTACGCTGCTCATAATGCTTCTGAAATTTTGACACCCGATCTTCACTTTAGATGGAATAAGGGGGTCCCAGTTCCTGATGATGTCAGGGGCCGTTTGAACTATTAGAGCCAAAAATCCCCCGCAATTAAATAAGGGCATCGAACGGGTTCGCGGAAGAGCCTATACACATCTTTTAACTTACAATCTGTTATACAATTCATAAGACATTCATTAGATAATCACAAAGCCAACTGCTTGTTATCAAATCTAACACGCTGATACATCTCAGCCTTTTTCAACTCCTCAAGATGTTCCGCCACAGAGACTGCGATCTTTTCAGATCCGATCTTCTTCATCAATTTCTCATAACCTTCTAAGAAAGTTAGCTCTTTCACAAACTCAGTTTCCTCGTCAATGTCTGTAGAGGCAGTGCCATCATATGGAGCCTTCATTCTATCGACCCAGACACCATCATACTGATTGAACTTCCCATAGAAATTATCAATAGCATTGACCCAGGTCTTAAGATCCTTATCATAATAGAACACTTCATTATTGTCCAACCAGACCAGAACGATACCGTTTCTCAACTCAAGATCGAGTAAACGTGAGCTTAACTTGATACTTCTCCCGACAACAACGTCCTCATAGTGCAAAATCGGAGCCAGAGAAATTTTCTTATGGAGTTTTCTTCCTTTCATAACGTCATAACAATGCATCATATAATCCTCCGTAACAACAACAACCAAATCACCATCACATCTCAACAAGACAACGTTACTCCCCAACTCAATCTTGGAACAAAGCATTCTCCCCGCAGGGGTGAAAGTCAATAAAGAACCAGTAGCTGTAGCCAAGACCCAAAACTTATCCAAAGTACCAGAGACATGAATGATTCTATCAGGGATATAATGTTCAATAACCTGTTCACCATCCTCATAAGAGACCAATTCGGTTGGTTGGTTTTCCTCCGAATCATCATAATTTAAAACTTGGAAAACTGCATGACGCGATGGATTTGTTGGATGTGTTAATCGTTTGTAAATGATGTTTGAATCTTCATATGTCGATAGATGCTTGATTATTGATTGTGGTTTGACCTTACGACGTTTGAAGATGACTTCTTCTTCGGATGAGATGGCTTCATAATCGTCAATCTCGTCGTTATCACCTTCAGCATCTTCCTCTTCAGGTGAGGTTTTTTTAATGAAATATGGATTAACAGAGGTTTGGATACCGAATTTTGGTAGGTTATACTGGGATTTTGATAAGAGTTTCTGTTCGGCTTTTGTTGTGTTGAGAGGCTTTGGTTTTGTCAAAGGAACTGAAGTAAATTTTGCTGTAGACGCATGTGAAGTAGTGGATATCAACGTTGGTGCAACACGTTTCTTACCGTTGGTGACAACTGCTCTGTTTAGCTTCTTGGTGTCTTGTGGTTTCGGAGATTTTGTAGTGATGGATGTAGATTTAATCTCCTGTGGTTTTGGTGTGGATGGAGCTGATGGTGTAGTTTGCTTCTCCAATGCCGGCTTCTCAAGACTCATTAGTCTGTCCATGTGCTTATCACTTAGCGTTTTGGTAAACGCAGCTGCTTTATCCTCTAAGATCAATTGACTTGTACTCTCTGGGAAGACCATGCTGTCTTTGTCAACACCATATTTGTTCAACAGTTCATCGTTCTTCTCTGAAGACACAACTGTACCCAACTCACCATTTTCAAAATGTACCACAGATATGGAGCCATCCAAAGAACTCACAAACAGCGTTTGTCCATCTGGAGTCCAACATAGGTCTGTCACTGTCTTCATAGAGATCTCTTCAAACACAACAACAGGTCTTGGATACACGTTGTTCCAAATGGCCAAATTCTTATCCTGACCAGCGGTGGCCACAATTGATGAGATCTTCTTCTCTTTAGGATTGGTAGTAGAACTAACTTCATACAACACTGGAGAGAAACTTGCAACTTCACAAGGTGAATCATGACCTATCAAACTGATGTCAGAATCCCAACTACCTCTAGAAATCACAGCGACGGAAGTGACAGGACCATTTGTAGCGTTGGGTACAGCAATGAATTGACCATCGGGGGACCATGAAAGTCTTCTGTAATACGTTGTCAACGGGGATTTCTTGAACGGTTGTAGCACAGTACGTTCAATGGAGAACGATAACTCTGAACCTTTATGATATCTGAAGATTCTCACCGATCTATCATCAGAAGAAGTGGCAAAGTACTTGTTTGCCGGATCGAAGACAACACCTTTCACATGTGATTGATGTACGTCGAATCTTTTAATCTTCTCGAAAGTGTTACCGTTGAGGATGATGATGGATCTATCCAATCCCACAGAAACGAGGATACTTGAATCCGGGGCCCATGCGATGTCTTGGATATCGTTATCATGGGCAACAACCCTTTTCGTAACGGTCCAATGCTCCAAATTCTGTTCACCAAACACGGGTCTGGACTCCTCCTCGTCTTTCTCCCAAATCAATAACACTTTATCATCTGAACCTGAAGCTAAAAATCGTCCATCGGGGGAGAACTTCACCACTGTTACGGCACCGGTGTGACGAGCCATACTGCACAACGGACGACACACAGCGGGATCTCTGGGCAGATCTTTGTTCTGGTATTTCAAGATATCAGCTACTGACCATATACGCACATTACCATCGAGACCTCCAGTTGCAAGACGCGTACCGTCGGGACTCACACTAAGAGAGTACACTTCATACTTCCTATTCTCTTCTGGACATTTGTTAGAGCTTTAACACTTGAAAAAGAGGAAGATTGAGCAGGGCGGTAAGTACGTACCTGTATGATTCAGCCATGGAAGCTTTAAAATGAACATCTTACAGCTCTTGGGGTGTTGTGTTGCGTGCTCTTCTAGTTAACTGTTTACTCCATTTGATGGCTTTTATGACGCGCTTCGAATTAAAGTATCGTCTGCTGTGGTGTCCGGGTGTGAGGCTGCGCGCGAACAATCAAAATAGACTCTTTTGGTCGCCTTTGGTCTTTGGACGTCCACTGATCGTACCTGCGCGCACACCTGTAAAAAAATTGGTACGAACAAGCGACAAGGGTCTTTTAGAAGCTTACCAGGTATATAATGAAGCCAGGTTTACCGTCAGGTCAATGACTTATACAGTTGGTATCACCAACCAATAACAAATGATGTAAAATGATGTTCCTCAGTGGTGTTATAGAGCTGTACTATTCTCGTGTATCTTTACCCATCACTCGGTGGGAAAAGGCACCTACCACCTACCCCACTGGATATAGTGCACAGCCTCCTAAACCGCATCCGAAATCCGCATTCCATCGCTTTAGGCGATGTTGTTGATGATGATGAGAAACAGGGCAGCCATTCAGGCAATTGTTCATATTGTAGGCTCTTGCAGTGTTTGTAAATGAACAGACGGAGAACGCAAACTTTGGTGCGTGTAAAGGGCAGTACGTCTGTCGATCAGTCGACACTACTAGAAAGCTGGTTGGATCCTGCCCGGTGCGACGCTTTTATACGTCGAAGCCCAGCACTTTAGTCGTGCGGTCTCTAACTATGTCCATATATATGATGTCACTGTATAAATTACACACGGTGAACAACTTCTCTTCATAAGTCAATTCATATGTAAAGAAAAGGGGACAAGCAAACTGTGATCAGCCGGGGATGTCCGGGTGTTGTCGCGCGCGCCGCGGAGGAAAATTCCCAAGCCGAAGCTCAAAACAAAACGGCCAGCCCCAACCCATCAAACACCAACGCCAATTCAAAAGCAAAAAAACAGAAGGCCCCAAGCAGAGAGCCCTCCTCCATATTTATTTATTCATCAATGGCTCCGCTGCTGCCTTCAGAGAGCGCGGCGTATTCGCTCGCTGTGCCTGAGGATGCCGAAGATGACCGTTTGAATTTGAAGCTAAGAACAGGTGCCGCCGCCACGTACACTCGCTCAACGGTTGTTGTCCATGGCGGTCTTACCATTGGACTGGCGCTTCCACAGATCAACCCGGCGGCTATTGAGAAAGAGCTTTCTGTAACACTGGGAAGCTCTAAAAACTGGGGGAAATACCTTTCCAATGAGATTTTTTACCTCAACATCATCAACAGGAAATGGCACCGTGTCGACATTGGTCCAGATGGTGTCAAACCACCGCCTCGTCTCTACCATTCTCTCACTTTCACAGGCAATTCGCTGTATCTCTTTGGTGGTCTCATCTTAGAAGACGGTAAGAGCAATCTAACCCCTGCTAATGACCTATGGCGCTTCAACATCGACACAAACGTTTGGGAATGTCTCGAAGACATCTCCAAGTCCAATACCATCGCTAGATACGATCATACCATTCTGCCCGTTGATTACACCTCGCCTTTTGACCAACAAACGCGCCAGGGTCTTGCCATCACAGGTGGTCGTGGTGAATTGAATCAAGAGCTTATGAACATCACAATCTTCGATATCAAGGATAAGAAGTTCCTCAATTCTACAGAGATCCAACTCACACTCAACGAATTGAAGACATCCCCAACGACAGTTCAGGGAAGAAAAGGTTCTACAAAAGGAGGCGCAAGAGCTAAGCTTAAAGTCAACAACTCCAATTCGTTCGTTATCTCCGGTACATCATCATTTGAAAACGATATCACAGATAAAGACGACGTGCTATACATCTTCTCACAGGAGGGAATCACAGACGAGAACTTGAAGAATCCGATCCTATCGATTCCAGTTGCTCCAAACGCTTCAGGTATTAGACTACCTTTGTCCGCCAGTGCAGAGAAGAATAAATCCGTTGTGCCACATACTTTGAGAAATCCAACTGGTGGTATCTTTGGAACCAACATCATCGTCTCGGGACAGAACACTGAGAATCATGAGTACCAAGTGTATCTTTTCAACCGTCCTTCGCAAAAATGGACACGTCTGAGTATCGACAATAAGCTCAAGGCTAAGGATATGTACCTTTGGAAATCTTTCTCATGGCATTCTCATCATAAAGTACTTGTCCTTGGTTCCGCCACATTCCCAAAAGGTGCCGAGTACAACACCATCCAAAAATTCGATTTGCTCGTGCTTGTCGGTTTGCCAATTACAAATATCTTCCACGCTTTCACTGCTCCAGAGGCTGGTTCCACTGACAGTAAGACTTTTGCTCCAAAAGGTATGAAAGAGACTTTGTCCTTCGAAGCCTATTCCAAATACATCGCTCCAACTTCCAAGATCTCTTCTATCAGATCCGTGTTCCCAAGTTATGCCGTCACCCTTGGAAGAAACGCATTTGAGAGATTTGGTGCTTCACTCGCAGATTTCGAGTTCATGACTGCTGATGGTGATAAAGTGAACGTTCCATTGATGCTTCTAAGAAAAAGATGGGGGAGATGCTTCGATATGCTTCTAGCCAAGGCTTACGCTAGAGCTGTTTACAAGTTGGACAACGCTAAGGATGATGATGAGACCGATCCGGAGGAAGAAAAAGAGGAATCAAGGTCTGTTGTTTCCAGTACCCGTCAGAGCAAGAAGTCCATGTTGATGATGACCAAGGCGTCTCAACAGGCTGAAAGATCTCAAAGTGAGGCCCCACAGTTTAGATTGCCTTTCCAGGACAAGTCTAATCCTTCAACAAACGTCTCTTCTCCAGGTCTTCTAGCTGCAAGTGTTCCAAACTCGAGAAAGGCTTCTGTGGTATCGGCTTCAAACCTTTCTGTTACATCTACATCGACGAATGAACCTCCAGATGGTCCAGATTTCTCATCTCTCCCACCTCCACCACCTCCACCAACGGATCCCCTTCCACCACTTGAGACTTCCAAAGCTTCAGCTGCCATTCTCAAGTCTGTGAACTCGCGCGATTACCTTCGTGATTCTCCACGTGGTTCCATCTCCGGTGCATCTACTCAAAGCGGTGGTGCCACAGGGCACTTGGCATCCATCTCAGCAGGAGGAACACCACTTTCGTCAACACCAGCTATCAAACTCAAAGATCTCAGATCCCCCGTCAATGCACTCAAGAAACGTGGAACTTCAAGATCATCAAGTGTTCAGAACAGTGGCTCACTCACAGTGCCAGCAGACGATGGTTCCATTCCTGACGCATTGTCCACGATGGGTTCCCTCCATTCAGAGCCATACGATGAAGGTAAAAACTTGCTCGAA
The DNA here is from genome assembly GCA_030557155.1 of Petasospora amylophila. Taxonomy (NCBI): domain Eukaryota; kingdom Fungi; phylum Ascomycota; class Saccharomycetes; order Phaffomycetales; family Wickerhamomycetaceae; genus Petasospora; species Petasospora amylophila. The sequence continues at coordinate 122,821 of JAKTVK010000006.1, read as the reverse complement.
CCTTTGTTGATTCCAAGATCACTTTACCTGCCGTTTGCCACTGCAACTGTTCAGGCCATCGCTGAGTTTTTGTTTGTTGGTAAACTCGGTGATAGATGGTTGTTGTATCCAACCACCACTGACACTTATCTCGTTGCCAAGTTCTATGAGTTGCCATTATTGTACGATTTGATCTCGGAGGCATTGTATGCCATCTTGGGTAAGAAAGAAGATGGATTGATGAAGGCTTATTCCAAGTTGCTCGTTGATTATAAACAGAAGCTTAAGGAAATTTTCCAAGGCGATGAGGAGCTTGTGGAGAGATATTTCGAACAGAATCCACATGTTAAGGCAAGTTTCAGAGAAATTGAAGAACATTTAACCGCTGTTGATGACGGTTATTTGAACTTGTCACTGTTGAAAAAAGCTTCTAAGAACTCTGCACATACATCAGCATCGACTTCTTCTAAGAACTCCGTTGATATGTCAAGAAGACGTTCAAGTGCTAAAGCCATGAGAGTTGGTAAGTCTAGTTTATCTAGAGAGGTCAAGCCAGATGATGACGATGAAAGTGATGAGAAGAACAAGAATCAACCGCTTCCAGTTGATGACATTGAGAATGAAGCTGAAGATGCTGACGATGATGAAGATCAAAAACCGTTGGAACCAATTGCTAGAGCTGCTTCTAAGGAACCAATCAAGTTTAGAACTGATTCGATGTCCAAGCCACATAGCAAGAGTCCAAGAAAGATTCTCTCTGGTAGTGATGAAGAGATCGATCCGATTACTCCATTGAGTAAGGTCAAGGATGTTGAAGTCTCAGAAGAAGCCATTGATGATGATGATCCAATTTCTGGACGCTCGAAGACTACTGCTGATGAAGACGACTCTATTGATCCATTAGACAAGAGTGTTACCAACACCACTGACTCTAAAAAATCTGACTCTGAAGAAGCTGGTAAATTTGCTGTTCCTGAAGGTAACTTCCGACTTTCTAAAAATGATCAGCTTGAGAAGACTAAGACTAATGGATCAAGCTCTAAGGAGGAGAAAACAACTACTACAAGTGACTCTGACGAAATGGCTGTTGGTCTTGGTCTTGTTACAAATTTGAAGCAGAAGAAGAAGCAACATAGCAGAAGTACACTTCGTCGTGAAACCGATGAGCTACCATCACAGAATGGTGACGGTAATAACGATGATGACGGTGATGATACAGAAGAGTTTTTGCCAACTTTGGAGAATCTTGCTTCACCAAACTCTCCAGAGCCAAGTGACAATGTCATCCAGATCATCTATGAAGCTGCTGCTTTGGCGTGTGATATGAAGTTGTTGTTACGTTCCATCAACGCTTTAGAGATGTCCAAGATTTTTGCTGAGAAGAAGGATACGTTGTTGAAAGAACTAGATGTCTATGGTGCTAAAGTTGAAGAAGACAGATCCAAGCTGGAAGAAGAGCGTGCTCTGGAGAGAGAACGTATTGCTCATGAGGAAGCTGAGAAAGAACGTCTGGAAATGGAGAAGAGGGAGAAGCTTCGTTTGGAGAAGGAGAAGTCTGAAAGAATTCGTATCTTGGCTGAACAAGACTTTGATGATATTCAAGCAGCATTGGCCAGAGGTAATGCCACACCGGCTCAGATTGCTCAGGCGGCTCAGTTATCCCAAGCCGTTGCGTCTCCAAAGACTACACCATCATTCTCCCCTATCAAGTCCTCCAGATCTACCACAGGCTCCATTCGCTCCGCATCCAGATCCAGTGTGAACGTTGCTACCCATTCACCGGCACAACCTTCTTCCTCTTCTCAACCTGTTACACAACCAGCCACGCCACAGCACAAGCTCAGAGGTACAATGTCCACCATGGAGATGAGAGCACGTAACTCCTTATCTGCTTCTACACGCTCTTCGGCTGGCTCAGATACTTCATCCATCTCGTCCCGTAAGAGTGGGTTCCTCAAGTCTTTCTCCAACTTGAACCTTTCAAATCGTAAGAGTTCAGGTACGTTGAATCTTCCTGGTGGTGGTCTCAGTGGACCTGCCCCTGTGAATCCACCATCTTTCAAAGAACAATTCAAGAATGCACGAGTCCCAGTGAAAGCTGAGCCGGAGAAGAAGACAAAGTTCTTCGGTATGCTTTCTAGAAAGGGTACTACAAAGAAGTGATGAAAGGGTGATCTTTGTGTCGATGAGAAGCAAAGAAGAATAAAAAGTATGACGTTTTTCGTGAAGTTTCCTTTTTTTATTGGTTCTGTTTGTAATGGTGACTTTATTAATGCTGTTTTTATGTGTTTTGTTTTCTAATTGAAGTTGTTTATGTATAACTGTTGATATAGTAGGGCTCGATAGAATATCATCTACGTATATGGGATCGCTGATATTCAGCTATTATAGCGCGAACATAGGCGCACGGCCTTCAGATCTGACTAATTTTGGCCTTGTTGGGCGCATCAATAAGTGATTAGATCCATTTGAAACTTTGAGATAAGTGTCTTACAGCTACCAAAATACCATATTATACTGGTCGTTTGTATCCAGTTGGTGGTGTCAAAATTTGGATTTTCAGTAGAAAATAGAGTAAAGAAAGCTCAATGTCATTTTAGTTAGACAATGAAGGACAGCTAAAATTTTGAGGCAACGTGCTATGGCCTTGGAAAGACACTAGGCAGTGATATAGTAAGATATAAACACCTTTTGAGGCATTAGAACCTTCAAAAATCTTTCCCAAATGTCCCAAATGAAGTGTTTTAAAGTCAGTGGATGTCTGGGTTTCTGCCATTTTCCTCGTGTCGATTCCCCCCACTCTCTTTTGCTGATGTATATTCTCTGTGATTCAAGATAGTAGGCACTAAGAGAGCAATTATGAGGCTCAAGACGCTTGCTTCGACACAGTCCACTTTCCACTGCCCGACGAACTGCTCCCTGGAGCTTGAAACGGAACAACACAAGGACTTCCTCGCAAAACAGGACACTACTCAGTATACTTTCCCCAGTCTTCATACACCTTCAACACAACTACCACATCGCCAATACACGACACCCATACGTTTACAATGGCTGGATAGCAGCTCACTTATCACCCTTTCAGACGATAATGCAATGAGGGTTTACATAACTTCGCCAACGCTCCTCACCGATGACAACAACCATCTCATCCCATTCACGAGACACATACACTCTACACCAATAATTACCACTGCAGTGCATCCATCGGCGAGCATCTATGACGGTTTGTGCCCTGTACTGGTGTCGTCAAGTGATATACCTTTGAAACTTCTTGATTTGGTGCCCGGAGAAGACGGGAAGGCCAATGTTTTAAAGAGTTACGAGACGATGAGTTTCACCACTGAAAAGTTTTGGAAAGTGCATTCATTGATGTTCTTTGGAAATGGGGAGAGATTCGTCACAGGGAGGAATTCTGGACTGATCAGTTTGTTTGACACTCAAAGGAGTGAAGCATTGGTCGAGTTCAAAGGAGTTGATAGTGGTATTGTTAGTTGTTTCCAACAGGCGAGAAGTGAGTTCACAGATGGTGTTTTCTATGCTGGCTCATTCAGCAACTGTTTCAGCGTCATCGATGAGGACTGTGGTGTTGTTATGAGGAAGAAATTAGATGTTGGTAATGGTGCATCGCAGATTCTAGAGTCTAACGATGGGAGGTACGTATATGTCAAGACTAGAAACTCTGATAGCATCTCAGTTTTGGATTTGAGAATGGGACTCGAAGAAGTCGGTAAGCTTCCAAATTGTCTACAGCAATCAATGAGATTGTTCGGAGATATACTTCCAGGGCCAGAAGGTCTGTTACAGGGAACTTGCGATGGGAAAATCCAGTGGTATAAAGATGCTGTAATCCCCAAGACAACTGTGGAGTCTGTCCAAGTCACAGATGGTGCAGTCCCCTGTATCGCCATACATCCAACAGAGCCATCAGTATTTGCCTATGGTGTTGGTGATAGAGATTACGAGAGTCCAGGTGTGTTCATTGCATTTAAAGAGTAGGTTACGAAAACGACGACGTCTTAGTAGTAGACATAATTTATTTCATGACAAAAGATCAATATCTTTTTTTAAGTGATCACACATAACCATCCGAGAGTGGCATAGACCAGACCCACTGGATAGATAGCTAAGAACACTCTTCCAGGAAGGACACCGTTAACCTTGAGATTGACAGTAGCTGCATAGATAGCCCAAGAGACAATAACAATGTATACGATAAATCTCACGAAACTCAACTTAACAAAGATAGACACAACCGCCAAGAGTAGAAGTGGGAACAAAGCATATCCAGTGGTAGATAAGGCATTAAAGAAAGAGATGGTACCACCAAGTAATTGAATATTCAAGGCCATAATGGCAAGGGTCGACCACACAAGAGCGAAAACTCCCGAAAACACCTCCGATGACGAAGCCTTTGGAGATAAGACACCAAGAATCACAGAGAAGGCCAGTGTGAACATCAATGGACCCCAAAGGTCCCAATCCAACTTCTTCAAATCCTCGTCATCAATAGGGGTGTTTGCAATGTCCTGTTCAAGATCCTGACCGAGTTGATCGAAATTGATTCCAACGTTGATACCGGAATTTCTTGCGGCAATGAGCAAGTTGTGTTGTTGCACTTTTGCCAATTTAGACAACGATGCAGGCCACACGACAGAGAAGAGACGATGACCAATGGCTCTCAAGTCACGTTCAAGTGTCTTCCAAACGGGTTCATCAAGGGTATCACCCCCTGTAAAGCTATGTTCTCTCACTTGCTCGTTCTTAAGGATCGGGTTGAAAGACGAGGAAAGATCAATGTTCGGTCTAGCAAAAGAGGTGAAGTTGAAGAAGCCCCCATTGGCATTGTTAGGTTGTGCGTTGCTGGAGTTTGTGGTTGATTGTGGTTGTGGTTGTTGTGTATGAGGTGTCCCTTTGGTTGGGACATCCGGCTCGATAAGATCCGGTTCGAGGTCAAAATCGTCAGCATCCTCAGGAGTCACAGAGACAGGCTTCCATTGGTTCGACATGATGTTAACAAAGCCCCAAAAAAAAGATGTTGTTGTTGTTCTTTTGTCAGTAGGAAGGCAACGGTTTTTCCTCACAGCCGATTTCGACTAAGAGATTGTTCACATCCGATTTAAATCATCATTAAAAGAACGTTGGATGAAATTCGAACGCGCGGCGGTTTCATCCCCGTGACCACCTGGCCACGGTCAAGAAAGATTCACGTTAAAGGATGGCAGAACGGCTCTGTTCGAATTTGCACCGGGGCTCATAACCATACCCGATTGGGAAGTTAAAGCCGATCCATTTACTGAATTTGGAAGTTAAAGCCGGCTCTTCCATATATTCAAACGGATTATACTCTAGCAAAATCAAATAATAGCCAAGAGTATATATCACCGAGGTCAGGATTGATATGATACCATAAATAAATGACTACATAAGTTATTATTATCAGAAATGTATCTTTAAAGAAGAATTGAATATCCAAACTCATTAGCGTGTATAGCATACATTGGTAGTGCGTAGATTACTTAGTCAAACCGAACTCCTTAGAAGCAGCAATACCAAACTTCTCCAAACCGGCAGCCAACTCATCAAGAGGAACAGCGGCGTAAGTACCTCTGAAGAAGACAGTAGTATCAAGAGCCTTAGACTTGACCTCCTGAGGTGGGTTAGATTGACCCTTGGACAAGAACCAAGAACCTGGAATCATAAGACAACCTTCTTTCAAACCGGCCTCATACAATGCGGTCTCAACCTTGATTGGATCGGAACCAAACTCAGTGGCAAATTTTGGATGCTTAGAGGCATCGAATTGAACGGTGAAGAACATACCGGCAACTGGTGGGTTGAAATGAGTGACTTCAGTTGGGAAGTACTTAGCAATGGAATCGATGGCAACGTCACGCTTGTGGGTGTACTCGGCACGAAGACCAATCAACCAGTCGATGTAACCCTCTTGGCCCCATCTTTGCAAAAGACCGTTAACAAGCGTTTGTGTGAAACCGGATGGGTTCTGGATGGTGACCTCGTGAAGTCTAAGGAATCTCTCCAAGATGGTGTTCTGAGCAACGATCCAACCGAAACGGGAACCTGGTGCGAGAACCTTGGAGAAGGAGTCCAATCTGACGACACGTCCCTCGGTATCGATGGAAATGAAAGAGTCAACGAGGGCGGAGAGGAATTCCTGGTGGGAGTGAACGGCTTTACCATCTCTAGCGGCAACGTCCTCGGTGTATGGGTCCATCTGCAAGAAGTAGTATGGCTCATCTTCAAGGATGATGAAGTCGTGCTTCTGTGCAATCTTGTAAATAGCTCTTCTTCTCTCACCGCTCAAAGAGGAACCGGTTGGGTTCTGACCAGTTGGAATGGTGTACAACAACTTTGGCTTAGTGCCGACCCAGTTGTCGAGAAGAGTATCCAACTCCTCTGGAATGATACCGAAATCATCCATGGCAACTGGGAATGTGTTAAGGCCAAGACCATGGGCAGTCTCGAGGGCAGATGGGAAAGAGTGGGACTCGACCAAGATGGTGTCTCCCCTGTCACAGAAAGTTCTGAGTGTGGCATCCCAAGCCTGTGTGTTACCAACGGTAGCAATGACACCCCAGTCATCGTATGGAACCTTGTGCACGATTTTGGTGTGCTCGGTGATGAAGTCGAGCAACTCCCTTTGACCTTCGGAGTTTCCGTATTGCAAACCTCTAGCCATTGGGATGTCCTTCTCGTGTTTAACATCTGGAGCGAACTTGACGAGGTCAACGACAACCTTCTCCTCATCGGTTTCTGGAACAGCACCGATACCTCTCTTGAATGGGGCAGCTGGAGACTCTGCGGTGATCTTGTTCCATGGGAAGTAGTCGGCCATTGGAAGACCTCCACCGAGGAACACCACGTTAGGGTCGGCAAAGTACTTGAAGGCGGTCTTCAAAGCAGAAGGCTTTCTAGACTTGGCCTCTTCGGAGAAGAGATGACTGAGATCCTTAGCGGCGGCAACCATTGTGAATCTTTTTTCTGGGGTTATTAGGAAGGATTTAAGCACGGGGAAGCTTTGCGGAGTTGGCGGGCCGGCGCCGGCCTTTATACTTTTTCACCGGTGATGATGATCGAGTCATTCAAATTCGCGAACCTGTTTTCATGCGGAGAAGTGCGGAAACTAACGGTTAACAAAGGCAGTCGGCTCAAGAAGTTTTTTTTTTTTTCGGGGGTCACCGGAGATTGTTGTTGACTCATTTTGCCTGTCTATACCCCTCTTCACTTTTGTTGTGTTGTTTGTAATCCTTCTATGAGCCTTCTTCTATGGCTGCTTAAGCGATGATTTTGTGCGGGAGCCGTACGCAGCATAGATAAGCTGCATTAACGTCTTTAGTCAACTATCGACATCTCACAGCGAGCTTCCACGTAATGGGTAATGGGGGAGCGCGAACATGGACCTTCTCCTTCAATCGAATTTCCATTTATAGTATCGAATGTGATTCTTCAACGCATCTCCATCTCTTTTTATCTTTATATACACGTAAACAACATGCAGTTGGAGCTTTTCTATATTGTGAATGTACTATATTAGTAATTGATCGATGCGTGTTGTTTAGTTGGGGCTGCCTGTACTTCAAAAGTTATATGTATAACTAACTGTCTGTCACGCCCATTTGGTTCTCCAGCTCACGATCAGGAATACTCTATAACAAACACATAGAAAACATGACCTCACAAAACCAAAGGTTTATATTAGTGCCCTTGTGATTCCCGTGATTGAATTTTATAACAGACGCACTTTTGAAAAAAAAGAAACATACGTAAGCTGGTTGTGGAGCCCCGATCAACGTCGCGGGTCCTACATTATATTTCCCAATTGGGAGCGGAGAGATACGAAGTTAATAATTGACAATACTTCACATTAAAAGGTCTGTTAACAAAAGAATATAACACAAAAAGAACAGAAAAAAAAACACAACCCCAATGGGAATCAAACAACATGACTATGAAACATAAAACCAATCGGTTATCCTTCACAAATTGCAAGCGGAACCGAAACAACGTCCAATAAGGAAACCCACAGTTGGGACTTAGACAGGCACCTCCTCATAAACAATCTCCTCCCTGTAGGTGAAGATAGACTCACGATCATCATCCTTAGCGTTAGCCTCAGCAGCCTTGGTATCAACAACGTCTAAGACATCCTTCTTAGTTTCAACCTCTGGGGTGACAACATCAGACTTGGTCTCAGTAACATCTTCAACGCTCTTGGAAGCAGTAGTATCCTTAACAGCATCCTCAGGTTCAGCAACATCATTAACAATCTCCTTGTCAGAATCCTTACCGAAGACAAGAGCACCGGCAGCGGCAGTACCGGCAACAGCACCAATAGTAGCCTTGGAACCAGAAACACCCTTCTCGGTAGTGTCAGTGGCCTTCGAAAGGACATTAGAAGAAGCCTTCTTGACAGGAGTGGAAATTGGAGTCACGACATCAGCAACAGGCTTTGTGACCTTCTTAGATGGTGTAGAAACTGGGGTGGCCTTTGGTGTCGACTTTGGAGAAGGCTTTGGAGAAGAACTGAAAAGTCTTCTGAAGAAACCTCTCTTCTTCTCTCTTGGAGTGCCGTTAGTGGACTTGGCTGGTGTGGTCTTAGCCGGCGTAGCTTTCTTGGATGGAGTGACTCTATCAGTTGTGGCAGATCTCTTCTGGGCAGGTGTGCCAGTTGGAGTTTCAACGACTGATTCCTTCTTCAATGGTGTTGATGGGACATCATCGGAAGTCTTCTCATCATCAGCAACAGCAACAGGGATCTTCTTACCAACGTTCTTAGGGTCAAGAGTGACAAATGCATCAGAACCCTCCTCGGACTTAGCATCAGCAACAACCTCTTCAGCCTTATCTTCAGAGTTAGAAGCAAGAACAGTACCAGTGGTAATGGCACCGGCAGCAACAGCGACACCAGCGGCAAGAGTAGTTGGAACAGCAGCGTCAGTCTTTGCAGAGTCGGAGACGTCATCAGTGGTAGTCGCGACAGGCTCAGCGACAGGCTCAGCGACAGGCTCAGCGACAGGCTCAGCGACAGGCTCAGCGACAGGCTCAGCGACAGGCTCAGCAACAGGCTCAGCGACAGGCTCAGCAACAGGCTCAGCAACAGGCTCAGTGGCAGACTCAGTAACAGGTTCAGACTCAGCAACAGGCTCAGTGGCAGCTTCGGTTGGTTCAGCAACATCGGAAGCCTCAACTGTCTCAGCAGCTGGCTCAGGGACTTCAACTTCCTTGATCAACTCCTCGGAGGCACTGATTGGAGAGACACCCTCTTGAACAGAGAACTTGTGAGATTCTGGGATCACAACAGGGCCAGATTCGGTGTACAAGTCAGCGGCAGAAACCTTAGGTGTGGACTCCTCTGGAAGAGCAGCTTCAACAGTTGGCTCCTCAGTGATAACTGGTGCAGACTCAGCTTCAATCTCCTTGGCAATTGGAGTAGCCTCTGTCTCAACATCCTTAGAGACTGGTGCATCATCAGAAGAAAGAGCTGTGGCACCAACACCGGTGGCAAGGGCGCCGGCAACGACAGCAGCAGCAGTTGCAGCGGTGGAATCCAAACCAGATTCAGCTGGAGCAACAGACTCGACAGCCTTCAGTGGAGTGGTTGGTTCTGGGGTAGCCTCTCTGGAACTGGCAGCTTTCTTCTTCTTCTTGGCGTCTCTCTTCTTCTTGTTCTTCTTAGCGTTCTTACCCTTTGGAGTACCAGAGACCTCAGGCTCTGGAGTGCCCTCACGAGTGGATCTCTCTTCAGTAGAAATACCGGCTGCAGCAGGAGATGGTGATGGAGTCAACTCGACAGGCTTCTTGACAGGAGTGGAGAGAATTTCACGATCCAGAGATGGGGCCTCAGCGGTGGCCGTGGTAGTGGTGTTGGCTGGCTCTTCATCCTTGGAGACAGCGGCGGTGGTGACGGCAGCAGAGGCAAGAGTCTCGTCGATTGGCTCCTCAACTGTCTTTTCAACAACTGGCTCGGACTCAGCTGTGGTTGGCGGAGTTGGCAAAGTGGTTGGAATGGAAGCGACAGCCTCTGGCTTCACCTCCTGGATAGTAGACTCACCTGCAGTAACCATGGCAATAACGTTATCCTCCTTCTTGGCCTCTTCAGCAGAAATCTCCTGTAACTCCAAGGTTGGATCGTTGGCAATAACAGACACAATTGGCTCTTCGCCCTCCTTCACGATTTGGGCGTTGAACTCGGAACCGGTCACATTCTCGATCGTTGCCGTTGGCTGGGAAACGGCACCAGCTGCGGCGCTAGAAGAAATGACAGGGCTCACGTTTTCTTTGTCAGAGTCTGCGACTGGGGAAGAAATAACAGCTGGTTCGTCAACAGCATCGGAAAGTGGTTCTTCAGTGGACTCAACAGGTGGGACAACGACCGATGACTCATCAACGCTTTTCTCGGTGACATCCGCGACAGATGGTTCAGCAGCTGGAGCATCAACGGATGGAGCTTCAACAGCAGCAGGAACAGTCTCGGAAGTAGAAGAATTAACACCAGTAGTATCGATGGCCTTCTCGACAGTGGCAGTGGCAGCAACAGCACCCTTACCAGCAACCTCGGAAGTCTTGACGGCAGTAGCGGTAGCAATGGCAGCGGTACCAACAACAGCAGCGGACACAACGCCAACAGCAGCTGGAGATGAAGACTTCTTATTCTCCTCCTTGGTATCCTTTTTAGACTTGAAGGACTTGAAAAAACCTGAAATTCTTCTCTTTCCCTTAACTGGGGCGTCTTCGGTAACCTTGACTTTGTTGATGACCAGATCGCCCTTTGGCCCAGCTGGTGATTTTTTGGAAGCAACTGGCTCAGAAGCAGTGATCTTCTTGTTGATCAATTTGACACCTTCTGGCAAAGCTGGTGACTCAGCGTCAACAGTGGTGGTCTCTGGGGTAGAAACAACCGGCTCAGTCTCGACATCAGCAACAGCATCATCATGAACATCCTTTGAAAGAGCAGAAGAGATTGGCTTAGTAGACTTGATGGAAACGTCAGCGACTTTGTCACCAGACTGGCTAGCAATAGCAGCAGCGGAAGCGACAGCACCAGCTGCAAGAGCTCCGAGACCCAAACCTGTCTTGGAGTTAGACTTGGTTTCAGCATCAGCATCAGCATCAGCATCAGCATCAGCAACAATGGCCTTGGATTGGGTCTCCTTTTCAGCAGCAGCCTTCTCTTCAGCCTCTTTCTTAGCAGCGGCAGCGGCAGCTTTCTCTTCGGCTTCCTTCTTGGCAGCTTCTTCGGCTGCAATCTTTTCAGCGGCTTCTCTCTCGGCCTTTTCAGCTGCTTCTCTCTCGGCCTTCTCAGCAGCAGCCTTCTCGTCGGCCTCCTTCTGAGCAGCGGCAGCAGCAGCCTTTTCCTCTGCTTCCTTTTTAGCGGCCTCTTCAGCGGCAGCCTTCTCTGCAGCTTCCTTCTCTGCAAGAGCAGCAGTGGCAGCGGCGGCAGCAGCCTCTTCAGCGAGTCTCTTTTCTTCAGCCTCCTTGGCGAGTCTTTCCTCTTCTTCCTTGCGGACTCTCTCTTCTTCAGCAAGTCTGGCTTCTTCGGCAATTCTAGCCTCCTCAGCGAGTCTAGCCTCTTCCTCAGCCTTCTCCTTTGCGATTCTCTCTTCTTCCTCACGACGGAGACGTTCCTCTTCTGCCTTCTTCTTTCTTTCTTCCTCGGCAATACGACGTCTCTCGACTTCCTCCTCATAAGCCTGTCTCTTCTGAACAGCTTCCTGGAGTCTTGTAGATCTTCCTTCTTTACCAGCCTTGACAGCAGCCAATTCCAACTTGATCTTTTCCAATCTTGTTCTTGTATCTTCAAGATCTGACTCAGCGGACTTGACACTAGCTTCAGTTTCAACGTTCTTCTGCTCGGCCTCAGCGATCTTTGCCTCGTTATCAGAAATGACACCTTTAAGGTCAGCAATCTTAGCCTCAAGTTCTGCCTTCTTGGTGTTATGCACATCGTTGACACCATTCTGCTTCGAGACTTCACGCTCGTTCTGCTTGAGCTGCAATTCGAGCAGTTCAAGTTTCAGCTCATACTCTGATTGACGAGCATGTAGGACACGAGTGGTAATCTCATTACGTTTCTGAGTGATGACGCTGTCATGGATAGCAGTGAGGTTCTTCTGTGTTTGTTCCTCAGTTTCACGAGCATGCGTTTCCTTGGCTTCAACGTGCTTCTGTGCAAGGGTCGCGGAAGTGGTGACATGTTTCTCCTTGGCCTCCTCAATCTCCTTGTTGGTCTTCTTGTTGAAGGACTTAATCTCCTTATCAATACTAGCAATGGATGCTTCAACCTCGGCAACTTGACGCTCGTGTTCGGTGTTGAACTTCTTCTTCTCACCTTCAAGTTTCTTCTTGAACTTGGCAAACTTAGAATTCATCTTGCTCTCCTCTTTCAAAGCGGCAAGCTCAGCTTTTTTCTGATGCTTCAATTCTCTGAGTTTCTGTTGTTCAGAGGCCTTTTCATTAATAGAGTCCAAGTTCTTACTGAGTCTCTTCTGAGCAATGGCAAGAATCTGGGATTCTGGCATCTTGAGACCACCACCAAGGTCGATAATTGGTTCGACAACCTCTTTTTTCTTCTTTGGAGTGGTTGTTGTAGCAGCAGTAGCAGCAGCAACAACAGGAGCGTCAACCCCCTTGGTTGCCTTAACTGTGGCTTCCGACTCCTCTGGCTTGGTCAACACAGCAGCGGCAGCACTTGAAGCAGTGGTAGTGTCAGCAGGTTTAGAAGCCTTCTTTCGAGTTGTTGAAGCAACCTTCTGTGCCTTGGCAGCTTGTTTAACTTGACGACGCTGGCCATCCCTAAATGGGGAGACCCAAGTCTTCTCGTCACGGACGATATTAACCGTCTGGCGGAAGGCGGAGGCGCTCTTCGGCGGGTTTTCAGCTGGGGCAGTTGTCATAGATAGCAATTGCCCTGTGGCTGTGTGTGTTGTATATTAAAAGAAAGCAAAAAGTGAGAGTGATAACGAAGACCCTTCCAAATGACCCTTTTGAAATTGGCCGTCGTTGCTCGAGCGAAGCCCTGTGCGGGGCACGACCTGTCTCGGGAGGCTGACAACACCCGCACACCAAAAGGCTTGTCCAATCTCGCGCGTTCCCGATTAGGAAATGAGTAAACAAACGTGGGGGAGGCGAGGGACGAAACGAATGCAGAGAAGTTTCTTTGGCTTAAACTACATCAATTGATTTTGAGAAAAGCAGAATTTTGAAAATGGTATTAAAAAGTGTTTTTTAAGGACTGTGGACATGAATTGGAATACGTCTGGTCTTTGAATACGAATGAGACCGTCCCTCATGGGGCAACTGGTTAGAAATCGTTAGAAGTAGACTGGAACTCATTTACATGAACATCATACCAAGGGCAACAGCAATAGCAGCAAAGGATCCGGTTGCAGTGTTCATGGCACCACCCTGAGAGACAGAGGTCGAGGAGGCGGTAGCAGAGGAAGAGGAAGATGTGACATCGGCAACCTGGATGAAGCTGGAAGCGCTAGTAGAGGTCTCTTCAGCAGAAGATGAAGCCTTAGTGGTGGAGGACTTGCCAGAAGAGCTGGAGGAGGAGGAAGAAGAAGAGGAAGAAGAGGTGGACTCAGATGTGGACTCAGAAGAGGAAGAAGAAATGGTGGTGGTGGATGAAGACTTGTGAGATGATGAGGACGAAGATGAGGACGAAGATGAGGACGAAGATGAGGACGAAGATGAAGACTCGGATGAGGACTCGGATGAAGATGAAGATGAAGATGAAGACTCGGAGGAGGACTCAGAGGAGGAGCCATTAGCACAACCAGAGTTGTCATCCAAACCAGAGTTATCAAGAGAACAGAGAATGGTGTCATCGTCAGTGATCATGATGGTACCTTGGTCGAAAACGGAGGAACTGTTGTAAACATAAGCCTTAGAACCTTGGACGGCAATTGAGGATGGAGTGGTAGCACACTTGATATAAGCGTTCTTGATGGTGACATAGAAGAAACCTTCATTCTCCACATCCTCAGAGTCCCAATCAACAACACCACCGGCCCATTCCTTGGTACCTTCACCAGCGGACTCCAAGACTGGCCAGATGGAGAACTGAACACGAGCTGGTGTTTGTGGGTATAAGTATTCACCAGAGGTCTCGTCGTAAGTGTCGGATTTCTTCAAAGTTCTAACGGCATCACCATCCAAATACCAGGTGATCTGGTCCTCTTGCCAGTCAACTTCGTACTTGTGGTAGTTTTGGGAAGTGTCAGACGTGTCATTGATGTAGAGGAAGTTGTTCCAATTGAGTGTACCTTGATGGTAATAGTTTGTCTCTGCGGTGTTAAGTTCATAACCAACAAACTCCCAATCAATTTCATCCATAGAGTCGGAGTAAGAAATGAAAGCTGACACAACACCGTTTGTTCTCGAGGACTTCATGGTGGCACCGTACTTACCATAAAGCATGTATCTGGAAGAGGACAAAACGGTACCTGATGTGTCCTTTGGCATGGTAATCAACAATGCATCACCATCGTCGTTGTTCTGAGCATAACCCGTATAGACCCAATCTGTATCGTCTGGATCACCGAGGTATTGTTCAATGTTTGGGTAAGCCTGGGTACCGAAAGTGGTGGTGACATCCTTACACACAGGCATGGCCATGCATGCCTCTTTCTTATAAGAGTATCCTGGATGACAACCACCGAGACAATGTGCACCGACACCACACTCACCGTATTGGTTACAGCATGGGTATTCTTCAGGACATTGAGAAGAGGAAGAACAAGAAGGCGCCGAGGCGATCACAGCTGGGAGTGCAATGAGCACCGAGGCAAGGACACAAGTTGGAAGAACCATCGTTTAAATGAGCGTATGAAAGTTGGAACTTTTTGACGGTTGAACTCTTCAATCAAGCAGTTGACGCGTCAATTGGTGTGGACAAAGGGGAACGCCCACCATTATATATATATCGCCCATTTTTCACAAAGTGGGCCCCACTTCCCAGGCTGGACAAATGGGGCAAAAACACTTGAGGCACCTCATGCGTCGGAACGCGTCGTTTTATTTTTCTTTACGCGTGTCGGTGGAAAACGCCGCTTAAGTGCGAGGGAAAAGGGCTTTGTTGAACTGCTCATCTTTGGCTTAGCAAGGCTTTTGGAGATGTCAATCAATCTTTCTATCAGATGGACATTGTATTACACACAAATGTATGATAGAGGGTATAGATCTAACATTGTAGAGCATTTGCACCAAAGCATGCGTGTTGCCTGTACTGGCATGCATTGGATGTACCAACAAATCCGTTTTAGGAAAATCACCTGGGCGACGCCAAATTTTGGGTTGTCCAGTTATAAGAGAAGACTGTTATGTGTTCGGCTTTAAAGCGCAGTTGTTACCAAATTGGATATTACCAAATCATGTAGATCTATGCTTACAAGAAGCTCTCAAACTAAGCTGGGGACCCCCCTAGATCACGTCAATTGAAGATCTCGGTCGTTGTCGGTCAACGCTTAGAACGCACAACTAAACAAGTTTGTGAGCCAATGAGCGTACATCGGCAAAATTATCGTAATGTCGGTAACACGGATCACGGGTGCGTAGGTGCCGGAGCGATGTGTCAGGAAGAAGACCCCATAAAAGTTCCCTCTTCTGCACTGACCTTAAATCCCCATAGATCTATGGATGACAACTATCAACACGTCCACGAAAAACTTTTCTTTTTGCAAGCATTCTCCACCTCCACATTCTAGCCACTGAGGAAAGGGTTTACATTGGAATAATATTTCCCAATTCGTCAACAGCCGGCTGTAGAAAACCGCAAAAGTTTTCGAAGGAGCGCCGCGAGCGTGCGTTAGCTCGAGCGGCGACTACTAGTGTGATCTTCTTCGCAGATGGTTAGTCAACATATCAATTTGATCTCTGTTATATAAGCTCATTGTTTAAAAAGAGTCTTCTTCTAAGCATGGGATATATTGTAGGTGGCTAGATTGAATTGTCTTGTCATCCGCTCCAGATCTTGGATTCATATCAAGAGGTCAGATATTGATATGATCTGAATGTTACTGGTTACCCCAGTATCGTTGCACGGGTGGATACCCTGGTTTCCCAAAACCGAGAGTTTCTACGGTAGATATCGATCGTAAGCGGATATAGTACCTGATATAAGCAGAAACAAACGCTGGTACATTATCTCTCCCTAAACATTCTCAAGTGTGTGGGTGGTAGATAAGTGTATACTTGTGCTTCAGACCAAACTGTTTCACTAAAGAGTCTAGAGGTATGTATGACATGTTGTTCATTGAAGCTGGCTGTAAAGTTTCATAAACATGAGCATCAATCATTCCAGTCCCTTTTATAACTTACAGTGTAAACCCTGAGACAACACCATAAGCCAATGTACTGGGGACTATAAGTCTGTACCTTGTACTATTGTTGATCCCCGCTCTGTGGGTAAAATATTGTCATTCTTAATGGATCTAGACAAACAGAGAGAATTCATAACATGTTCATTAAATATGCGGGGGTCTTTCTTTATGTACAAAAGGGGTTTTATACCACAACGTTGATACCCATACTTTTAGCTGTGGCGACAATACTCTTACAAATACCTTCCAATTCCAAGTTCTTATGACGATCATCCGTTTTCTTAATTTGGGCGATGGCAAACACATGTTTTAAAGAGATTTCACCGGCAAATGGTTTACCTGGACCAACTTCAGCAGCACCTTTTTCAATTCCAGCAGCCTTAAGCAACAAGTATCCAGTTGGTGGGGATTTGAGTTCAAATGAGAAAGATCTATCCGGTTTGACCACCAATGACACTGGGATTGGAACACCTGGGTTGTATGAAGCGGTACGTGCGTTAAATTCTTTACAGAAATCGATGGCCTTAACACCTTTGGAACCAAGCGCAGGACCGACAGGTGGGGTAGGGGCGGCCTGGCCTGCACCGACAATCAGCTTGACAAAGATGTTCTTAAGAGGACCTCCTTTTCCGGACATAGTTCTTGGTTATTTTTGGAAAGTATTTAAGAGAAGACGTTGAGTTTGATGTCGAATCGTTTTTGTCGGTGGGCAGAAAAAAGCGCGATGGAGTGGGCGTACCGAATTTCGCGAACAGTCTTTTCAGCTCATGACAGGGCCGTATTATCTTGTATTAGGGCGTATCTTTTGTGTTGTTATAGGCAATGTATTGTTCATTTTGTTCTATTTTATATATACCAGCTATGTAAAGTGTATATACAAAGATATAGCCATTTATAGTGTATTACCCACTACGCCCGCCCCTTAACTATATAGATAACCGACGACGCAGCTGATCAGATCGGGTTCGAAAATTTTCCTGGCCCCCGTCCCCCACCGGCCAGGGCAGAAAAAATTGAAAAAGCAACACCGCTCAGAGCTGTTATTAGGAGAAGAGCCCATCGGTGTTCAAAATTTATCTTTTCCTTTCTCTCTTCTCTTTTACCCCCCAAACAAGATATAAAGAAGCCACAGTTTCTTTCCCCCCCTCGACGGATAAATTTATATCATCGGGAAAAAGCGTTATTATAATTTTAACTGAGACGCGTCAGTATCAAAAGGCTCACCGTGAGATGAGCGACGTTAAGGAGAGCATCGCCCCACTGGTCCAGAGAATCCTTGCAGACCCACTCCGCTTCAGCCAGGCAGTCCATCCAGAACACCAGGCCGCCCGGCCAAAAAGCTACGTCACGATAGGCGCCTCACTTTCCACACAGCAAAGACCCTCTAGTTCCACCTCTTCTTCATCTTCATCTGATATGACCACCAAGAACACCACCGCTTCAACACCAACACCAACGTCCTTGGCCGCGGCGCTTAAGGGCTACACGGGCAAGAGGGTCTATGCCGAACCACAGGATTCCAACAAACGCAAGAAACCTCGTAAGAACACTACAACAACAACTTCATATTCATCATCTTCAACAACCAGCTCACTGGAACCGGATCAGGACATTGGTGAGAGTCTTGACGAACACGATTCATCGAATCCAACTGCAAATGAGTCCGAAGACGAAGAAGAAGAAGTTGTTCTCTCTTTATCATCAAACAGTGACGACGACGACGATGAGGAGGAGGATGATGATGATTACACAGATGCAAACAGTCCCGATTTTACCTCTGAAACCCCACATAACATCATCAGCAAGAAGGTCTTTGAACAGTTTAAGAGCTCAAGCTCAAGTGAGAGTAATTCCGAGGAAGATGAATCCAAGTCCAAGAGTGATGACGAGGAAGAAGACGATGAAGATGATGATTACGTTGATGATGATACCATCAAGAATTCCTTTGACTCTGAAGCTAGCACCGCAGGAGAAGAAGAAGATGATGATGAGGAGGAGGGTGATGACAGTGATGAGGATGAACAAGAAGACGGTGATGATCAAGACGTTCGTCTTTTGAAGTCCGATCTTATCAATGAACAAGCCGCTGCATCTCAACAAGCACCATCAACGCCACCAACTTCCCCAGAGTCGGATGATGGTGTTGATGAGAAGATCAGTGCCGCTCCACATACAACGACACTCGATGATTTCTATAAGTTCAACGAGGTTGCTAACGATAGAGGCTCCAACAAGTCTAAGCGTATCGTTAAGAACTGGGGCACCACACTCTCATCGTTGAAACCATCGGGGTTGATCAACCATGGAGTCACATGTTACACAAACGCTGCTGTCCAAGCCATGATCCACATCCCTGCAGTGCAACACTACTTGCTCGATGTCCTCAACAACAAGTACAAAGATACCATCAATCCAAGATCTGTAACACACGTGCTTGCTGAGACTTCACAGAGAATGTGGAAGGAGAACAAGTATATCAATCCAAAGAAGTTGATTGGAAGATTGGAAGATATCAACTGTATGATGTCCGAATGGCAACAGGAAGATTCCCATGAATACTTCATGTCTTTGCTTTCAAGATTACAAGAAGACAGTACTCCAAAGGGTCACAAGTTGAATGAGAGTATCATTTATGATATCTTTGGAGGTTTGTTGAACCAAAGTGTCACTTGTAAGAATTGTGGTCACGTTTCTAAGACACAACAGGAGTTTTATGATTTGTCATTGCATTTGGGTTCTTCAAGAAAGAACAGTATCACCACTTTATCTGAACAGGATAAGAAGTTATTGAATCAGAGCGGTACTTCGGTTCCACACGCCACTGATGCTGAAGAACCTAAACAGAGATATTCCATCCAAAAATCAATCAAGGACTTCTTCTCCCCAGAATTGATCAAACCAGACAGATCCGATAAGAGCGGTTACGTTTGTGAGAAGTGCAAGCAGAGAACTAATGCCATCAAGATCTCCAGTATCGATAGAGCTCCAGAGACGTTGGCTGTTCATCTCAAGAGATTCAGATTCAACGGTTCATCATCTTCAAAAGTCAAACAGGCCGTCTCATATCCCTCGATCCTTGACCTCACACAGTACACCACTAGAGATGAACCAGTCTTGTATCAACTGATCTCCGTTGTTGTCCACGAAGGAAGATCCGTATCCTCAGGTCACTACGTTGCACATTGTCGTCAACCAGATGGTTCTTGGGCCACATACGACGATGAATATATCAATGCCATCACAGAGAGACAAGTCCTCCACGACCCATCAGCATATTACCTGATATACACTCGTCTTACTCATAAATCCCAAATTCAATCACCGACTGCATACACCAAACAAACACCAAAGTCATCACTCACACCAAAGAAACAACACATCTCACAACCTCCACCTCAAAAGCAATCTCCACCAAAGAAGAAAACGGCATTATCAGTGGGGATCATTAATCCAACTTCCAATATGTCTCCAAAGACAAAAGCTAAACAGATGAAGAAACATAAGCTCGGATCTATGGTTCCAACTAATAATCTGGGTAATGTCGGTGGTAAAAATAAGAGATATGCCTCCAAAAGAGAAGGTAAGAAGAGGTTTAAGAAGTATTGATTGATTGTTTCTTTGATACGTGGGGTGTCTTCATATAGCTGCATTTGCATTTAATCGTTATCGTTTTTTATGTTCTTTTTTTATGTTCTCATATAATTTGTCTTTTATAATATAGACGGGTTTAGCATTGTGCTTTTATATATGTAGCTACAAGCTGATGTCATCGATTGAATGTGAAAACCTAGTAGTGTGTAAGTATTAAGCATTGATTATGACTATATGAAAAACTTTTAAAAACTGCATCAAACATAAGATATAGAGAAACATCAGTTAAGACTCTTCAAGAACTGCAAAAGATCAATGACATTGGATGGATCATGACCCTCATAGATATATGAAGTGGCAATGGCAGTAGCAAACAAACTTCTTGAGTAAGCTTCAGGTAATCTGTTCAAGACTTCATCAACGGAACCAGCCTCGTTCAACAACAACTTTGGAACAGAATCACCAACAATCTTCTTTCTCAGAGTCACATCACCCCAAAGGGAATCACTCTTGGAGATCAAATCGGCAAGCTTGTTGATATCGTTAGATAAGTCATCGGAACACTCAGCTAATGGCTTTCCCGTCTGCTCTTTGTACTTCAACAAAGCGGCAGCTTCTTTGTCAGCATTGGACACAATGGTCTGTTGAACTTGCTTAACATAAGTGTTGTAAAATTCAGTACCGTTCTTGAACTTGGTAAGGAATTGTTCATCATTGAGCAACAAAGAGGCCAACACTTCGAGAGAGGAAGAAGTAACACCACCCTTGTTGGTAGAAGCATCCTTGAAAACAACGGCACCAGCAGACTCAAGTTCAATCTTAGCAGGTTGAGTGATGAACAAATTAGCACCTTCAACAACGTACTTGATGATAGACTTTCCATCAGAGATCAAAGAGGACACGTTATCAACATCAATAGCAGCTGGTCTACCACCACATGGAACGAACAAGTCAACGGTACCAAAGTACTTCTTCAAGTCCAAATGGAAAAGGTTTCTGAAATAGACACCATTGGTAATAACCTCACCAGAAGGCAATGTAACATCAGTGTCATCAACAGTGACGATGAAACCGTCTTTAGAAAGCAACTCTTTGTTGTACTCATTAATCGTAGCTCTCTTCTTAGCCAATCTGACCAACTCCTCCTTGTTCAAACCGTTAGGGTCAGCAATTACACCGGAACCGTCAACAAGACCAACGTATTGTTCGTTATCAGTAGACAACAAAATCTCATTAGAACCCAAATCACCATCTGGACCACCTGTTTGGAACTTTCTAATCGGGGTGGACTTCAAGTTCAAAGTCTCATAGATCTTGGCAACGTAAGCACGAACACTGAGAGATGTCATACCGTACTCATCGTGTGGGATACCACCGAGTTGTGGAGACTTACCAGTCAAGAAGGACTTCCACCATGGTGCACCTCTCTGCTTAGCATGTAATGTGGCCCAATCAGTGTAACCGGCGGTACCTTCATCTGGACCCAAGAACAAAATCTCTGGCTTACCGTACAAATCCACAATTGGATCCTTGACACCTGGGATATCGGTCTTGATCAACAAATCAATCAAAGCGTCAATGTACTTCTCAAATCCTGTTCTTGGGTTATCCTGGGCGTCCATATCGAGCAAGATAACACCTTTAGAACCACCTTCTGGGATATCCTTGTTCTTTCTCTGCTGTGTAGAAGCCAAGTTATAGTTCTCATCGAATAAGTTTCTAACGTTGGTCTCATAAGCATCCCATGATCTTGAACGAACAATTCTGATACCACCTCTTGCGATGTCTCTGAATCTGATGTGGAAACCTCTGAACTCTGCACCAACAACGAAGAACAAACCAAATGGAGTCTCTGGATACTCGAACTTTGGCAAGAAGGATGGATTCAATCTGAAAGAGATGGCGACTTTAGTGTGGACGAAGAAGTTGGTCTTCAAGATAGATTTGTTGAAGATAAACAAGGCTCTCAATACCAATGCATCCTTTTCGTTGAACACGTTCTTCAACAACAATGCCTCAAACTCTTCCTCGGACTTGATTGGTGGAATGGATGACAATCTCTGGTATGACAACGTTTTTTCCAAGTTGGATCTGATATAATGAACATCAGCAAAGGATCTGTACAACTGGGAAAGAATTGGCTTATATCTGTTGAAGACCTCAAAGATGAATGACTGTGTGAAAGTCTCGGATCTCAATCTCTTCTTCAAAGACGTGAGAAGCTCAGCAATCTGATGTGACTGTTTTGGATCAAGCAAATTCAACAATGACTGGTATTCCTGGCCCAATCTGTTAAGGAAATGTGTGACAAATATACCACCACAGTGAGCATAGACAGACTCCTGAAGGGAGAGCTCGTTAGAGGCAAATGCTTCAAAGAAGAATCCATGTGGAATGGCATAGAGAAGGGAAGCCTCCTTGATGAACTGATAAACGGAGAGTGGATCGGCATCGGCAGTTTGCTTCAAGTAGATGGAGATGATAGTAACACCATTAGAGAAGTTCTCAACGTACTTTCTGGATTGATCCAAGTTGTAGTAGTTGATGAGAGCGGACAATGCACTGAAATATTTCTTTGTTGTGTTCTTCTTGTAACCAATGATGATTCTGTGTTCATCAGAGTTATCAACTGGGAAGTGTTTAATGATTGGACCTGTCTGTTTCAAAACCTCAGAGATGACACCTTCATAAATCTGTTTCGTGTTCGGAGAGATGATCTTGAGGAAAGTCTGATCATAGATAGAGTTTTCAACAAAGTTGTTCTTGTAAACGAAGTGAGCACGGATGAGCTTGGTAGAACCTTCAGAGTCTGTGTCGGAGAAGACTGTGTTGTTCAAGAGCAATGGGGCGGTAAAGCTCTCAACTCTATAACTTGAATCGAGCTGATCCAAGTAGTTTTCATCGATTCTCTTCTCATAGTTGGTCAATTTGAACTCATCTGAACCTGGAAGGGAACTGTCAAAGTACACGGCATGGTCTGTGTCTTCTCTCTTGTGGTGGATGAATGGAGAGTTCAAGTCGTTTCTGGCAAACGCATCCACTTTAGCAGAGTACAGAGCGTGAATGTGTTTAACAATCCCCTCTGGTGTCTCTCTTTCAAAAAACACGTCATCCAGTCCAAGTGTTTCATAGAACCACTTAGCCTCCTGCTCAATCAGTGAGTCTGGGATGAAACCGAACTCCTCGATAAGGTCGAGCACGCGGTCGAACTGGGACTCCTTACCAACGAATGGAAGGTTTTTGTAACCGGACTTGACTGAGGTGATGGAAAGGGCGGCAAGGTCTGGAACCTCGCTGTTGTTGGTTGTAGGGTAGCCTGCGGTACTGAGCATTGTGTGTGTATGAAGTTTGTAACGTTGTTCACAGGCTGAAGTTCATTCGACTGTGGCGGTAACGCTTTATTTGTTTTGAAATTGAATAGAAAGAGCAGTAGAGCTATTAAAATACAGTGCGGGCGGCTGTGTATTTATAAGGTTTTTTTGGGGGAGGGAGGGAGAAGCGAGATGGGTTCTTGTTTACTTTTCGTGTCTGAGCCCAAAGCGGAGAATGTGCCCGACTTGTCCCGGGTACTGTGGCTCAATGGACACACATATTAGGAAAAACAAGAGAGCAGAGACAAGACGAAGAGGGAGTCATGTATTTGGGTGCATGGATTGTCCAATTTGTCCAACGGAAATGGAAATGTGTGGTTGGTTAGTTTTCTTTGTGGAGCGACGACGTGTGGCACCAAATTTGAATGTGTCACTCTGCACGATGCCGCGCGCGGTGTTCGGGAACTTCTCGAAATACGCGGCAAATAGCACACACTCAGGTTGTCTCCTTTGCAACCCCATTGAAGCTTTACATTTGTATTTATAGTTCAGACGAAGTGATCTGATAGCTTTTGAAGTCGAAACACCCGGTCCCATTTCGACTACAGGACGTTATAAAGGTCTAATGTCGACGTCTCTGAGTCATCGATCATCATGGCGGCGCGTCCTTCTTTAATTTTTTCTTCCAACATATATGGACGCGTCCCTCTAGCTTATCTCGCGGTAAATTAAAGAGAAAACTTTTTCTTAACATGATTAATTAACGAGTCAATTATAGCACAACAACCAACTTCTGCAGTGGCAACCCCCTTTTCCAGAGTAATAGACAAGCAAAAAACTTCATAAGCCTAGCCCAACTTTGGATCCAGGATCCCGACTCCACCCGAGATTCCTAATGTTAATTAGGCAATCTAGCGCGAGCCCAGCGGCTCCTTTCCTCTAGAGGACTCAGCCCGCGCCAGTAAAAATTTCAATCACATGCCAATATGAAAGCACTTCTGACTCCTCCAATTAGACAAAGACTCATAGACTCATCGCTTACGAATGGACTTTATGTTCTTCATTTGTATTTTCCACTTTAATATTACTCCACAAAGCAACCAGCTGGGATCGACCGTTCAATAACTCATCTTCGATGCCGTCTATACATGCCACACATATAGTTTAAAAAAAAAAAAAAAAAAAAAAAAAAACTGGGGGTGGTGCCCCATGGGGAACACCTCGCATATTCTGGGGTCTCTTTGGTGGGGGACAAGTCCTAATAAGATGGATTATAAAGCTGTTCGAACATATACATAAAGCTATGGAATAGCATATTACAAAGTACAATCTCACCTCCACATAAAGACGTCTCTGTTTACGCTCTGTCTTAACATACCTACTACGATCTCATGGGAGGGTGTGTTTTTTTTTCTCTTCGCGCGCGCTCAGTTCTTTACCCCAGCTTTCTGGGTTCCCCAGATCACCATGAGAACTGTTGCACATCGATTTTGACAAGCTCAAATGCACATCCCATACATTTTCCCCAGAATCATAATGACTCTTCTAGTGATCAACATGAGGTAAACCCAATTTGTCCAATTTGTCCCGGAAACCCCATGAGCTACCCCACAAAAAGTGACCCTTAAGGCATCAATGCCCAGTAATTCAATAGTGCCTTACAAAGACATCTTGGCTAACTGAACAGCAATTGCATCGGACAAACGTACATCACCTGGTGTTTCCGTGCATTCTCATTTTTACACCTGTCAAACTCCTCAACGGCTTTGCCGGGGAAAGGCATTTTAAATTCCGCTTCCCCCGGATTTCACCTTCGCTACCCCACACTCATAAAGAAGCCGCCGCCGGATTTTTTTTATAAGCGGATAGATGTGCGGTTATTAAAGGCTTGTACAACCGAGCAACGTCATAAGACAATAGAACTATTTGTGATGTCGTCACTGTTATATATATAAGCATTTCGGCTTCGTAGGCCTGTGGCATTATAGATTGAAGATGTTGGAGACATCATTCCTGGCTTAATATCACACTGTAAAGCATCACATAAGAGGGCGTTTCACCTAAGATACTAAGATAGTCATCATCAGTCACTCTATTCTGACCTACTTCTAGCCAACTTCCACATTCCGGCTCTCAGGTTTCAACAGTGAGCTTGCGCTAAAAAAAAAAACTCATCTACAACGTCAGATTCAGCATCAAACAATGTATCATATTAACAAGCAAAAGCAACAAACGTTTGGATCCAGCCCACGACGTCGTATTTCAAATCTTTGCCTTAGCAGGGGTGACGGACTTCAAGATACTCTCGATATTGGCAGCCTTCATAACATCACCTTTAACTTTCAACTTACCACTTAAAAACAATTTCTGAGAGTTGGATTTACCATTAACAAGTTTCTTGAAATCCAAATCATTCATTGAAATGACCAAATCGGCATCACCAAACTCACCGCTTGAAGTCTCAGTGAGTGTGCCTGTTTTCTTAAGATCCATCTTCCATGCTTTGGTCTTACCTTCCTTGTTCTTGAGGTTGAACACAATGATTGAATTGGTCTAATTCTGTTAGTATCTATCCATAGAGATAAGCACAGTGAAACTCACCTTCTTGACCAACTCCTTGCTAACTGATTCGTTGCTGGAGAGGGACTGTTTGATCTGTTCGAAGATAGGTTCTGACTTGAAACTCATTTTGATATTTGTGTATATGGGGTTCTTCTAGGCAAACAGTGTGTTAGTAAATGATGTGGAAATGCCACGTATTTATACAAAGAGCTGTAGCAATCACTTGGTAAAAAAACTCTCTTTTCAACCGAGGTAACCGCCTTCTCTGTAGTACTTTTTGGCATCACCCGAAAGCGCGGGGTTCTGCTGTGCGAACCAGGCGGGGCAATTATAGAATTACTGTCAATCTAAACAAAACCATCCATGGCTGGAGACAGCTTCTGATTGGCTGGGTGAGTGGAAGTTACCGTTCGTGTTTGTATAGTAACAGGAACTCTGGACACCTTCTCCGCATTTTTCTCCGTGGCAGACACCAGTACACCGAGGCTCCGTCCCTATTGGGTAAACTCCGGACTTATATATGTAGACTTCCGAGGGTCTTTTTTTTATCTCAGCTATAGAGGATATCAGTGCACGTGGTATTTTTGCATTCTATTGTTAGGAGTTACCATACAGAGAGCAGTATCACTAAAGTCTTAATATATGAATGACGAAGACCCACTCTCAAGCCCTAAAACCCCTAATCAGTAGAGTCGTGGCCTTACCAGTATACCTGCCAATATTCCCGTGTCACTAAGCCGACTCACTCCCAGCTCTGTCGAAAAAAATCTCGACATTCTTCCTCTCCTTCTGTTACACTTCTGTTTCTTTTTCTTTTCCTTATCAACTATTACAGTCGATGAGGATAGGTTATAGTTAAGTCATCCGAGTTAAAGCTCACTTGGCACTCCGGCGCTTATGGACAAAGACCCGATCATACTCTCGGGTATGGTCAATTTAGTGTCTTTGTTCTGTTCGGAGTGTTTGCTTGGGCGTTGTGGATTGTATCGTGGCTTTTTCACCACCTTAATAGCGATACTGCTTACGTCTACTGAGGCTGTTTCTTCAATGGTTGATCAATTAATACAAACTTTTCTCTTCTTTTCTGCATATATGTATATGGTTGTGGTAATTTACCAACCTCTCCATGGGACCCAAACGTCACACACCTTTTCATCATCATCCAACACATAGTAAGCATTGAAAGCGTTCACGGTGATACAAGAATGGTTTGGCAGGATTTTAACTTTTGTACCAATTGGAATCATCTTTGCATCCTCACCGGCAACTGGGTTCAAGATACCGTGTTCTTGAGACATTCTCTCCAAGAACCATTTACCATATTGTTCTTCAGTCAAGATACGACCGAAACCTGGGTGTTTTCTAGAAGCTTCTCTAGACATGCAAATTACACCGGTGTTAGTTAAGATCTCACCAAGTTCATTCTTTCTTCCTGGATATTGAGAAATAACGGAACCGACAACTGCACCGGCAATGTTATCTTCAGTGATACATCCTGTAGACACCTGTTGCAAATCACAAAAGACATAGTTACCAGCGTGGAATTCAACAGTACTCTTAATTTCTGAGATGATCTTAACGATGTTTGCATTGGATTGTTGGAAGACGTGATGTTCAAGAGAGTGAAGAGTTGGTGTGGCACCAACGGAGACAACCAATTTCGAAAGATCAATAGAAGGGACAATGGTTTCCAACACGTCCAAACCGGTCTTAACAGTCTGCAATTCCTCAATCAATGCATCCTCGGTCTCTTGGTAAGTGTTACAAGAATAAGAATGACCAGAGTGTGCGTAGAAACCGTATAACTCAACGTTTTTAGCAGCAAGGATTCCATTCAACACCTTTGCCAAGTACTCCTGATCCATGATACCAGCTCTAGCGGTACCGGCATCCATCTTGACAATCAAAGACCATGGTGTACTACCTGGGTGTTCAGCTTCAAACTTCTCCAATAATTTGACTTGATCCAAAGAATCACAGTGCAATCTGAAATGGTTGATTTTCTTCTTCAACTCCAACACTTGAATTAAAACGTCATCAGTGAAATTTGGCAAACCAAAGATGATATCATTGATGAACTTGTCACCAGTCTTCTCCTGGTAATCAACAATAGCCCAAGCCTCTCTCAAAGTGGACACAACGATGGAGTCATGTTTCTTACCATCATACTTTGGCAAATCGTAACCCATCTGCATCTTTGTCACTGGGATACACTTATGTGTCTTGACGTGACCTCTGAATCTGACACCCATGGCCTCAATTCTCTCGAGCATACGGGTACAGTGACCTTCAACAACGCTCTTCTTGAGGATGTATGAAGGTGTTGGAAGCGATTGCCAGGACTTACCCTTGAAGTTCTTAAGAAGAACATCGGTGACGTCTGGTGCTGGGAAGGCATCATTTGGGTTAAGGAAAGACATTGTGGTTTGTTTTAATGTCTGTAGGATTGTGAAAAAGAAGAGAGATGAGGGCGGTGGAGACGGTTTTATATGGACGGGAAGATCGGTGATCTTATCGGAGAGCCGGCCGAGGATACCCGCGTTTTCGCTTCGGCCAATCACTTACAGAACACCGAATTAGGAAAGAGACAAAGAAAGGACCCGAATAGCTTTGAATATTTGGCAGAGGATCTTCACGTTTTATCCTTGGTCACCTTCTGCTTTGCTGGTGTTGATTTCATCTTTTAATTGGAAGCTTATAAGGTAAATATTCGGGCTCAAACTATGTACTACGGTACGTATAGCCTATAGATCCAGCCGACAGATCAGAATCTCTCATCATCGGAATCTCATTTTACAAGCTCTAACAATAATAATAACCCAGGAAGTCGCGTCAGATGAATCAAAAAGATGATCACATTCATATTAACCTTTAAGAAAACTTTCTTATACGTCGGAGAGTCGCTTTTTTGAGGGATATATCACCACCACTTTAATAATGTACTGCTATTGACACGATATATTTTGGCAGACTTGTCGCGAATTTTGGTAAGGGGACACACTGTAAGGAAGCGCGTCTGTGGAGATGTGTCAAAAAGCCGTTTGAGAATTTCTTACGCGGTTTTGCAGGTGTTTATGGAGATTTGATGGTTAATGTGAAGCTTTATACAGAGATATTATTGATTCCCAGTAGAATCCGGTCATGAACGACACCGGCGTAAGTGTGTGGTGAGGGATAAGGTCTTTTAATAGGACCCTGCAGCCCTCGCTGATAAGAGAAACCAGATTGACTCATAGAATGACATCTCATGTTTACCATTTTAAAGTACAGAGAAGAGTCAGATATGTGAATACTGATACTGTATTTGCTGCACCGGTGACACTTCTTTGACAATTCTTCTCGTCATCATAGCTCAAGCGATGAGTAACAATCCAAGGGTTGCCGCGTTCGAGTCACAAAGATTCCTAATCGGGACAAGGAAGCGACCACCAAACAGCGCGCACTTCTGCTAATCGATAGATCATCCGTTTTAGGAGGCTGTTAAGTTATATGACACACATATTGCTTGGGGATAGTATGATCCCTATGTTTTACAAGGAAAATATAGGGCGGAGTTATCATTAAAGACCCTATAATTCAATTGGGCTACCGGGCCTGATTCTTCGTTTTCATGGTAATAGAGATTCTATGAAAGGACAAAGATGGTATCTAGTATACAGAAGAGTGAAATATGTCTATATATCAAAGAACATAACAAGAATAAACATAATTGTAAGGTTTATGAGTCAATCAAACACCTTAAGGGCCGTTCCATCGCTCCCTTTCCCGTTTTGGGCGTAATTCCGGATTCCTTCCGCGATATCGTTATCTCCAAACAGCCACGCCTTACAGATATAAAAGACATGAGTATTTTCCCCCTCCTGTTGAAATTTTTCACCCATCTTCCCAGTCAAACAAGTGAAAAGAAATAGACCAAATGTCTGCTAAAGTTCTCTCCCATCTCTCCGACACTGCTAAGAACAGACAAACCGTCGCCTTCCACGGTCTTCCGATCCCAGATCATGTGAACCGTCACACTGCTCCGATCTCTCTTTCTGGTGGTCGTCCACACCACGGTTTCTACCCAGTGACCAAGATCACATACGAGTTCATCAACGAGCCATTCTCTGAAGGCGAGACTACCACTGTCGACTTCAACAGAGTTGAGAAGGACAAAGATGCCAAGCTCGATTTGAAGAGAGCTTTGAACTACGGTCCAACAGAAGGTCATGCTCAACTCGTTAAGTTCTGTAAGGAATTTGTCACTTTTGCCAACAAGCCAGGTTACGATGACTGGTCTTTGACATTGACCAACGGTTCCGGTGACTCTTTGCATAAAGTGTTCAACTTGCTCATCAACCCAGGTGACGTCGTTCTCATGGAGGCTTACACTTTTGTTCCAGTCATCAACAACATCAAGGCATGGGGTGGTGATATCGTTCCAGTTGCCATGAAGTTCGAAGATGGTGGTTTGGATGCCGATGCTTTGGATGAGATGTTGGATAACTGGTCCACCGGTCCTTACAAGGACAAGCCAAAGCCAAAAGTTTTGTACACCATTCCAACTGGTCAGAACCCAACAGGTTTGACTCTTACTGAAGAGAAAAGAAAACAGGTTTATGAGACCGCTAAGAAGCACGACTTCATCATCATTGAGGATGATCCATATGGTTACATCCAACTCGGTAAGTACACCGATGGTGTTGAGAACCCATTCTTGCCAGGTGCTTACAACGCCAAGGATTACGTCAAAGAGAGATTGCCAAAATCTTACATCGAGTTTGACACTGAAGGTCGTGTTCTGAGATTGGAGACTTTCTCCAAGGTGTTTGCTCCAGGTTCTAGAACAGGTTTCATTGCCGGTTATGCACCATTCATTAAGCACATCATTAGCCATGCTAACTGTTCCACAAGAGCCGCTAGTGGTGTCTCACAGGCTACTATCCTCTCCGCTATTGACCATTTCGGTGGTGTCGAAGGTTGGATCGATTGGTGTATCAGAGTCTCCAAGACTTACACAGACAGAAAGAACGTCTTCCTCAAGACATTGTTTGCCAGTGATGCTTATAAGAAAGGTTACTTCACAGTAAGAGAGCCTGAAGCTGGTATGTTCATCACCGTTGAAGTTAACTTCCCAGAAGGTGAGGACCACAGATTGGAGCTTGAGGAGTTGAATTACAAGTGCGTTGAGAGAGGTGTCGAGGTCGTTTTGGGTAAGAACATGGCTTTCACTCCAGATTACGCTAAGTCTGCTAAGTTTTTGAGATTGACTGTTGCTACTCAAGAAGACGATGCTCAGATCGTTGAGGCTGCTGAGAGATTGACTTCTGCCTTCTCCGATTACTTTGCTCAGTACACCGATCTGTAATCCAATATGGCTGGTCCATGTGTGGGTTTTTTATACTTAATATAGAAGAAGACCAAAAAAAATTCGTAGTTTATATATTTGGCCTATTGTTTAGGTCTGGGGATTTGGACATGCGTTTGGAAGTTGAACGCTGATGATGATAAGCGAAAGACATTCCCCCTTCATACGTAAACATGAGCTATATATGTGAACACGAACTTTATAGTTGGTACTGCAACCCCTTTTGATGCGATTTTCATCACCCATAAGCCAGCTGAGGTTCCTAAACGCACGTACATGTCACCCTCATTTGGTCGCATGAGTGACCACACAAAGCACGCTGCTGCCACTTCAAGGGGTAAAGGTACCGCACATGTCCTGACTATTCAACCTAATGCTCATTAATCTACATATAAGAACAACACAAAAACACAGCATTCTAGAAACATAGTAATACAAAATCGTTATGAACATCTTGTAAGACGGGGAATGAGATAAAAAAGCAAACAGTATACATATATAACACAACACAACAACAACAACAATAACAATGCCCATGTATCTGTGCAGTCTGTAGCAACAGCTATTATAGCAAACAGTGTAAATGTAAAGGGGTCATGGTGGCTCCTCTTTCTGTCTCAAGGAATAACAAAAAACGGATTAGCAAAAGACAGAGTTGTAAAAAACCGTGTGTAAAATGTGAGGAGGAGCCTTGGCAAGTCCATGGTGTATGGAGAACAAATTTGAAGTAATAAAACTTGAAAAGTGGAGGGTAATACAGGAAATGGAGAGAAAACTAAGAAAGGGAGAAGGAGGAAAAGAAAAATATCAGATATGCAGCGGGGAAAAGAGGTATTATAACAACATCGAAACCTCATGGAAATGATGGGGATGAACCCAACAATCAGAGTACAGCCATCATTCCAATAGTAATAAAAAAAACATGCAAGAAGAAAGAGTAGAGAAGTTGTGGGAGGTCTTGAACAAGTGTGAAACCCCCCTCTTCCAACTCCTCAAGGTAAAGAACAAAAAACAGCACACTCACACAAATCAAACAACACCAAAATAAAATATCATCATCATCAACGAGAAATCAAAAAAAAAACCCAAATAATATATAATAAAACCAGACAACAAAACAACCCATACCATTATCATCTCATAATCAAGGTTCTACTTCTGATCGGCCTTATGCTCATCACCATGTAAAGCATCTGGTGCGGCACCCTGCTGATAGAAGTAACCTTTCTGGCCGTACTGATACTGATCAGCCTGTGGGTACTGGTACTGAGGCTGGTTATAACCGTATTGGTAAGCCTGTTGTGGTGGTTGTGGTAAAGACTGTTGTGGTTGCTGGGTTTGATCCTGTGGTACTGATGGGGTGCTTGATGTTGGTGGCTCTGTTGGCTTGTTGTCCTTCTTTGGTGGATACAATGCAGAAGTGTATGAAGAATTTGTCACTGTGACTGGGATGATGTTCTTTGGGTTGGAATTGGCAGCAGCAGTTAAACCACCTGAATACTGTGGTCCTTGATACAGTTCCTTGATGTCCTTGACAAACAATGGATAAAGTAAGTCGACAATTCCCTCGTTTCTAGCGAGTTCCAAAGCACGTTCAAATGGGATCCACACACCTTTTAAATTCATGGCACCAATCTTGACAACGTATCTGACTTTTTCACTTTTTAAGATACCATCACGACGACCACGAGTCATGCCGGCAACGTTAAGCAACTTCGTACCATTGATGAAGTTGGTATCCTCACGTCTTGAAACGGAGATACCACGCGCCTCAACCTGATAACAAACAGTGTTTTCATCTTCCCAAAAAGTCGTGGTAAGCTTAGGACGCTGAGGCACCTGGTTAGGATCAATCATCGGAGGCTGTGTAGCAGATTGCAAAGGACCTCTAATCTGAGCCATGTTGATATTTGCACCAGAAGTTGGAGCCAACGAGGTCTGTGGCTTGTAAGGGGACGAGTCCGAAGTTGGAACACCGTATGGAGGGAAGCCATAGCTATTTGGTTGATTGTAACCTTGCTGTGTCTGATAAGCTGAGGCAACGTAAGGGGCCTGCTGATAAGGTAAGTTGGAGGAACCCGAGTACTGCTGTGGTTGGTAAACCGGTGGATACTGCGAGGTAGCACCGGCAGAAGCGCCGGCACCAGGGGCACCAGGGGCACCAGATGCAGAATGGCCAGAAGCACCAGCATTAGAAGCACCAGGCTGTTGGGGTTGAAGCTGCATTGGCTGGAACCCGTAAACCTGAGAGTTCTGGTCGTATGAGTAAGGACCTGGTGCGTAAGGAGTTCGGCCCTGTTGAGGGGTTCCCTGTGTTTGCGAAGGCTGGCGAGCGTGCTGCTGCTGGGGTTGCTGCTGCTGGGGCTGGTACTGACCATAGCCTTGTGGGAAGGCAGCGTTTGGCTGGTGGTTATCCATCTTGTCCTCTGTTTTTGAAAAATTCTTGTTATTGTCGATTGATCTCGATCTCGCAATGGCGCGTCGCCTGGGTGTTTGTTCTGTTTTCGTGTGTTGTTGCTTGCTTGTGGGGGAAAGGGCAAAGGTGGGCAGCTGCTTTCACGAGGTGGGGGGTGTTGATAGTGTGTGGACAGGGGGAAGTGATGCAGGCAGCGAGATAGAAGGGCGGGAGAAAGATCTTCAGGCTAAAAGGGTGTCAGTTGAAAGCAGGCGGAGAAGGGCAGTTGGTGTTGATGATATACCGACTGCTTTTTTTTGCTGTTGGACCGCGCTGTTGGAGCCCTTTTTGGGTTCTTCGCAGGTTGGCCAGAGCTTGAAGGATATTGCAGAGACTTACCGGAGGCTGCAGTTGGGGGCCAGAAGTTGAAGCGTACGCTGAGGTGTGTCGAGGCACGTTCTAGTGGTGGTGCTCGGGTGGTGTTGTGTGTATGTATTAAAAAATGATAGAGCTTATGAGCTCATAGGACCGGGGGTCCCATGATGTATATATACCAACTGTCTGGGGCTATTTCATGAAGGAAATGTGCATCCCGGCATAACGTTTCGAGAGCAGCGTCGGGGGCGAAAATGGGGCTGTCCACAGCTCCACAGCTTTCATGCTGCTCGAAAATTCTCCCCGGCCCGGATGTTTCACAAAAAGAAATTTCACACTTTCCGCCGCAAAACGTAAGGGAGGGACATGGGGGCGTCGTTACCCCCAGGCTTTGGCAAGAATTTTTCCTTTTTGTCGCAGAAATATACGATGTACCTGTGCTGACGTTGAAATAGCGGCAAGCCGAGGGATGTTTCCCGCTGGCAACGGAAGTTCAAGCAGCCATGAGCGTGAGGTTTCACAAGTTGCCTAAGTTCCGGTGGCTGTGGTGCTGTGGAAGACTGCCTGTTCCCGTTCGTCACGGCTGCTCTTGCAGCTCGCGGCATCGGCACGCACGGGCACACAGGAATATACGTCTCGCCACAAGGGGCACTCACCGCAACTCAACATCCGGCGTGGCTTCGCAATTACCGCATGAGGTTAAACACGAGCGCGGAGGAGGTGATGTGTTCGCGCCAAACCCGAGGCGGGTTACGCCATTTTGCGCCAAACCCTCGCGAACCCGACTGTTTCTGGTAACTCATCGCGAAAGTCCATAATTATCGTACAGGCGAAATGCCGGCGAGTCCGCCTAATTCTGCCTCGGTGTCTGTTACAAAGGAGTGTGTATACAGACACAACCTATTTCTATGTTTTAGTTCTTCTCGAAGCTTTCGAAGCAATCAAAGGGTAAGTCCAACCCCCTAAACATGAATTGATCCCGTGTGACAAAACCTAGATCGCTCCGTCTGAAACATGAATGTCATTTTAAACTTCATAATAGATGGGCGTGCGGGGCCATTTCTCGAAACCAAACCGTTACATTTTCGATCTAGGTTGCATTAATGCTGTTTTCTTTCTGCCTTTAATCTTTCTAGTCGCCAAGTGAAACTTTCCATATGGTGGTCATTGAGGGAAGGCATAGTTAGGACCTTCATGGTTAGTCACGTATGGTCCGTGATGGCTCCTTGACGTGAAACGTACGTCGATAGGGTTTGCCAATTGTTTCCTTAGACGATGACTCGTTTTGACGGGTATGTGACATCCCCCTCCCCTGGATCGAGCGCTGCGTCGCCGGTCGCGCGGGTCACGAGTCTATTACCACTACTACACACACGTCAAGAACAGGAACTCTGTTAATGATGGCTCGTAGTTGATGTGACCGGGATCAGATTCAAAGGCGGTTGACGGACCAAACGTTCACCGATTGAAATCATCCAAGTAGATGGCTCAAGGTGGTACGATCTTCACCTACACACACAAACCATCAGG
Organism: Petasospora amylophila; assembly: GCA_030557155.1. Lineage (NCBI taxonomy): Eukaryota > Fungi > Ascomycota > Saccharomycetes > Phaffomycetales > Wickerhamomycetaceae > Petasospora > Petasospora amylophila. Next base: position 87,388 of record JAKTVK010000006.1, on the reverse strand, counting down.
AATGCAAGGCCCCTCTCGAGAAGCGAGTGAAACTTCGCACTGCGTTGTGCCCCGCGTGAGTAAGTGCGAGTAAGTGCGAGCGAGCGCATCTGTTTGTTTGTAGCCTGAATGAATTTCGATTATTGGTGTTTTTTTGTGCTTGTTGATGGACCCAAAGAATTGAAATCGGATCTCTAAGGGTTGTCAGTTTCGTAATTTAATTCACCCTTCCAGAAACCCTTTGAGATCGTCTGCTCTTGCCTACTCAACCCCAGAAAGGCCCACCCCGGCAGAGCTTTCCCTTACGATGCAAAGCCGAATCGCCAATCCCTGGAAGTTAATACGTGCCTGTGAGATGGGCAACTTCCACCTTCCATCTCATTTTCTTAATTAAATCGTCCTTTTTTCGGAATTATACACATTGTAATGAACGACATAGAAATCTCATGATAATATTTCTAGAAGACATCTAGAGAATAATTGTCCCGTACTAACTCATCGACAAATTAGGGGCAGGGAAGTTTTTGGGGGGGAGGACGGGAGACGCGGAATTTCATTCACTGGCAGCGCGCTCCAAGGGCTCCGCCCCGGGTGACAGGACGTCACACGTCCCACATTTTTTTTTTCCTCCTCCAGTTGATTTACGAAGAGACCGGATCTATCTGTACACATTAATGTTCTGCCCCCGCTTTCTTTGTCTTCGCTTGCTGTTTTAGCAGGAAAAGCACACCAGCTTAAATTCAAACACTCGGAGATTTCGCTTAAAACGTTCGTAGGAAGGAGGGAGGGAGGGGGCGAGGAAGGGGGAGGATCTTGCCCTCGCACAAGCTGCCAGGATCGGTACGAGGCCTGCCGCGGCTGGCACCACCATACACTGATCTCAATTTTTTCCAATTTGTAAAAGAACTGGATACTCGCTTAACAAAACGACCCGGATCCGTGGCTCAAAACCAACACATATCCGTTGCTTTCTGCGTTCTTATCCTGGAAGCTTCAAGTTGGAACCCCAAAGTCCCGACTTCCCGCATCATCTTTTCCTTCCCTTGCTCCACGCCAATGCGAGTTTCATGCCGTCGGACCGTTGAGAGAAAGGGTTTTACCTCGCCCACAAACTCGAAAATCCGATTCCACAGTCTTTAAAGTTTGCGAACTGTGTTACTAATTCCATGTCCTGTAACTAATCATCTCATTAGTCCAGATTCATCTCGCTTATTTTCATACTACGAACCAAACGGTATATTATGTTGCTCCCATACTCGCTACATAGGGGAAGTCTGTGGACCTCACCACGCACACCGAAGCAACTCTCGGAGAAGGGTAGAAAGGTCATATCCCAGACTATACCCCTTGTTTTACCCTCCCACTCCCACAATAATCTAAATACATGATTGTGCACGATTTTGATCTCATCCAAAGCAAAAAAAATCTGAGAAACAAGACAGAAGACGCCTCCAACGCACACAAACGCGCAACCATGCACGTGAGCTTGCCACCCGTTTTATTTTTTTTTTTTTTAGTTTTTTTTTTTTTTTTAAATGGTGTGGTGTTTGTAAGTACGTCGCCCATCGCCAGATCAGTACAACTCCGCTCAAAAGCACTTCAGACATCCGATCGGGAGGAGCTTTGTGTACTACACACTCGACGCGAGCAAAAGCCCATACAGCGCTTCCAGCCCCTGGCTTACTCTAACTGTTCTGTGGTTGTTATAAGATTTATATGTCCCGCGTTTGACGGGTCACATTACGAGGCTGTCGTACTTTTCCTGGTAATCAAAAAAAAAAAAGCCGGCCAGCTTGTTCTTAGTTATTCAAGAATGCCAGGGGCTGTCATAATCAGGGTCGAAACGGCAGCAAACTACGTCTGTTTCTCAGCCTTTGATGGAGCAACTGGGAGTATGTCCAAGTAGTTTCTCCGCTTTACCCCTATTGGCGACCCGTGCATGCGGACGGTTTCAAAGCACTTTGCGGAGCTAAATGAGAGATACTTTAATGTTTGTGTATGCCTGTTGAAGGCGCGGAGGGTATGGCCACGACTCGGGCGTCCGTGTACGCATTTAGCGGGCTTCGAGGGAATATGTGTTCAGTTTGTAGGAAAGTGTTTGATCTTTGGCAGATCCCTCCATTCGTCTGGAAGGGGTATGGCATAACGGCGAAGCTTTCGTAGATGGCGTCTCAACATCATGTCTGTATGTCTCACAACCGTTTGCTGTCATGTCTCGTTATCAAACGGGAATGAAGAGCCACTCGATGGTGTGTTATATGAATATGTTTAATGTCTCTAATTTAACACCTTAAATCTAACATTTTTAGGCGGTTATGTGCATTTAAAGCTTATATATCCCACCAATTAAGCAATTATAAAGGCATCCCTGAAATACAACCCCCTCCTTAATTGATAATGTGAGGAGCTCGCGATCTCTGGATATGAACGGTACGCATGCCATAGAAGGGAATGGAAGTCTGTGTGGAATCCTTTCAGGCGTTATGCGCTCCATTAAGGTATGCATTGGATGGTATCAAGCTCTCTTGAGACACACGACGTACACAAGACGCGGTAGCACTAAATTCTACGTGATAGACATTTGGCGTGCGCATACATACAAAATAGCTCATACCTATATCTATCAAGATCTAATGTACATTGTGTGCTAAAAACAGCATATGCAAAAACACCCACCCCCTTTATTTTTTTTTTCACTTCTCTTGACTTCAAATCTTAGCCATATCAACACCACCAACAGCCCAAATCTCATTCATATCCTCTATTCTATCACTGAAAACAGTTTCCTCATCACCACCTGCTTCAATTCTCTCCCTTTCAACACTAGCTAATCTCGCACCAACCCTCTTAGTGTAATCACCAATAGATCTCAACTGGATCTTCTGACCATTAGCAGCATCCAATGGTTCACCCTTAGCACTGACGTCCTCGAACCACTTGGTGAACTCAACCATCTTGACATCTTCAACCAAGTTGAACAAAGACAAATATGCCTTCTCAGCTGCCAACTTGATAGGAATGATAACATCTCTAACACAGGCAAACACAGATGGTCCCAAAACGTCAAAGTGTGGCTTGAACAAATCGTTCTTCACACGTGCAACGGTTCTGATGACGACAAGTGACAATCTTCTTGTATCTGTTGAGCTGCTGGCAGGTTTAACAGATGTGATTGCAAGTTGAGCAACAAGTTCAGACAACTGTGGGAATGGGATTTCAAATGGTTCCTCGGAACAGGTCTTACCATCAACAGTTGAAACTTCGCCATGGAGCAACAACAACTTACCAATGGCAACTGTGGCATTATCACTGATGTAAGCGGCAGAGGCGTTGGATCCTTCAACAAGACATGTCACAATCTGTGGTAGCAAACCATTGTTGAAGATATGTTGTGGAGCATCCTTGAGGAAAGCATTCAAAGTCAAAATGGCAAACTTGGAAGAGTCGTCACCTTGCAATGGGGTATCCAACACCTTCTGTTTCAAGATCTGAGAGGCTTCATCCGGTTTCAAGATACGAGACAAAGAACCAACAAGTCTGGCATAGGCAACAGCCAACTTATCATCAGCCTCCAGGATCTCAGACTCAACAAGGTCCAAGATGGAGTTCTTAGAAGCCTGACTCAACTTGTCTCCAGCCTTAGTGATAACCTCGAGCATGGCCTTCAACATGGCGGTCTTAACACCGGAAGTCTCAGCAGCCTTAGCACCAGTGACAAGCTCACTAACGAGTGGGTCAACTCTTGGCTGGTATTCAATCAAAGTACCCAAGGCCTTAGCGGCTCTGTTACGCAAAATCTCATTACCAGCATCAGACAATGACTTAACAAATGTTCTTTGCAATTGTGGGATGAATGGACGCAAGAATTGTGGGATCTTCTCAAAGATCATGTTCAAAGCGTACAAGATAGCAGCCTTAAGATCACTCGGGAATCTCTCACCGATAACTCTGATCAATGGACCAGTGATGACAGTGACCAAGGTCTTCAAGTTAGCAGCTGGTGTCTTGGAGACAACATCCGCAATAGCCATAGCAGAGGCTTCTCTCTGATCAGGAGAACCATACATCAAACCATGCAAGAAGATCGGCAAGATAGAGTTGGCACCCTTTGGCAAAGTGAAACCGTAAAGATCCTCTCCGGAAACACCAGTCATCTCCAATGCCTGTTTGGCTGGCTTGACGAGTCTCTCCAAAGTCTCCTTATCCTGCTGCTTCACCAAAGCAGTCAAGGCAACAACAGCGTTCTTAACAACCTCTGGATCCTTGTCATCCAATGCCATAGTACACTCTTGAACAAAGTCGGTGGTGTACTGTTGATAATCGAGCTTTGTGGAGCTGAAGAATGGACCAAGACGCTCGTAGATAACGGCACGTTTCTTAGGGTCATCACCCTTGATCAAGGAAGCCAACTGCAACATCAATGGGTGAACACCTTCATCGTCATCAACAGAGAGAAGAATCTTATCGAAGGAGGCCTTCAAATCATCAGCAGTGGACTTGTCCAAATTATCGCTGATCAACTCATTAACAAGAGCGTTGATAACAGTACTGAGTCTCTTCAACAAAGCCTTACCTGCAACCTCAGCGAAAGAGCCCAATGCACGGGCTCTGAAAGAGTCGATTGGTGTAGCCAACAAAGTTGGAATCAAGATTGGGAAAATCACCTCGGACTTTGTGGTCATGATCTCCTGAAGAGCAGAAAGAGCATTGTCCGAATCTGGTGTCTGGAGCATATTCAGCAAGTATGGAATGATCTCATCAACAGCAACCTTTCCAACTCTGTTCTGGAAGACATCGAATGCGTGAGCAGCAGCTTCACGAACATCTGCAGAAGAGTCGACCAAAGTCGAACGGATAATGTCAACGAAGATATCCTGGTATTCGAGGACAACGTTATCATTGGATGAATCGATCAACTCCCTAACAGCAATACAGATACCTTGCTTGGAATCACCATCACTGGAGTGAAGAGCATCTTGCAATGTTGGAAGCAACTGACCAAGTGCATTACCACCAACACGGCGAACGAGTTCACCCAAGGTTTGGGCAGCAATGGTACGCTGACCTTCATCTGCATTGGCCAAACGACGAACGATGATGTTGGTGAGGGATGGCAGAATCTCCTTAACAGTACGTGGAGTGTTGGCAACCAATGATTTCCAAATATCGATGGCGGCGTTACGAACAAGGATGGAAGTATCGGAACGACAGATGAAGAGCAATGACAAAACTCTGTCACGACGCTCAGCACCGAGAGTACCAACCAGTCTCTTGTTGATAGTACCAGAGAAGTCAGTATCCTCCTCGTTAAGTTCATTCTTACCACTGATACCGGTGACCTGGAACAACAAATCACCAATGAGCTCGACAGAAGACAAACGAATACGATGGTTGGTATCCAACAAACCGGACTCCAATTCTGGCAACAACAAGTCAATGGCTTTGGATGCGTAGTTCTTAACAAGCAATCTACCGGCCTTCAAAGCTGTACCACGGATAGACTCATCAGTGTCAGCAAGACCGTTGAGAATAGCTGGAATGATCTGACTAATGTATGGAGCGAACTGAGAACCAAAGCAGACTGGCAGGAAGAGCAATAATGGCAAGAAACCTTCACGCACAGAAGCACGTGGACTTGTAGAACCCTTGAGAATGGTTGGCAAAAGCTCCTCAAGCTTACGAATACCAATACCACTGATGACTTCAGACAAAGCCTGAGCAGAACCAAGACGGTCACCAGCCTTACTTTCATCATAAAGAGTGTCAAGCAAACGTGGGATAAGCTCTGGGAACTGTTCCTCACCAAGCTTCTCAACCAACGCACCGAGAGCTCTGGCAGCTGTAGCTCTTGTGTTTGGAACTGGATCAACCATAGCAATCTCAAGCTCAGAAACCAACTGATGCAAGTATGGAAGCAAATCGCGAGAGTCAACCAAAATGGCCATGTTACCAACAATCTGACAAGCCTTTCTCTTGGTTTGAGCAGATCTGTCGTGCATACCTCTGTGGATAACGTGGATAATCAAAGCCAAAGATGGACCATCAATGTAGTGCACAAACTGTGTCTGGATCAAAGCATCCAATGCCTCCTCGGTGTACTTGGTTGGGTCACCGATAGCCTTGATCAAAGTTGGAACCAACTTCTGGATCTCCGGGTTACGGATAACTTCACCGAATCTCTGCAAGGACTGGTCAGCAGCTTTTCTGACTTCCTTATGGGAGTCGTTCAAGACACCAACAATCTCTGGGACAATGGTGGACAATGAAGCAGACAACTGAGTTGGGTCTAAGTAAGCCATAGAACCCAACAAGTCAACAGAACCCTTTTTAGATCTCCATGAAATCTCATCCAAGTTCTCGATAGCAACAGGAATCAACTTTTTAACACCATAACTGGTGGTATTCTGCATGATGATCTTGGAAGCCTCGGCAGTAGCATCACGAACCTCGGCGGTGGCATCACCCAAAGACTTCAAGATGATAGGCAAAATCTCAATGACGTATGGCTCGAAGAACTTACCCAAACATCTAGCCAAGCACTCAAAGACAACAGATGCACTCTCACGGCGCTTGGCATCCTTCTTATCGTCAGCAGCATCAGTCAAGGTGCGGATAATGTCAAACTCTGAGAGAGCAGCAATACCATAACCCTTAGTCAAACCGGCGATACCGTAGGCAAGACCACGTCTGCGCGGAGATGTCTGAGCCTGGAACAACTGGTTGAACAAAGTGTCAATGTAACCACCAACTTTTCCTCTGAAAAGTGGAACCAAAGGAGCAATAACATCGGCAATGGCACGTTGGACCTTCTCGGATGGTGTGACCAATGTCTTGATCAATCTGTCAATGATAGTAGAGAGACGAGGGTCAGAAGCATCCAAGTGTCTGGCCAAAGATCCGTAAAGAACAACAACATTTTCTCTGATCATTTCATCTGTCTTGTCAGCTGTCTTGGAGGCCAAAGCCTGCTCAAAGACAGGAATCAATGTCTCAACGTTCTCAGCACCATGCACCTCAATAACTGCGATTGCAGCTTCCTTAAACTCCTCGGCCACGATAGGCTCCTGGTCACCAAGTGCCTTCTCCTCGATCATGAACTTGATCAATTGGACAACCAAAGCATTGTCACTGAACAACTCAGCCAAAAGCTTGATCGTAATGGCAACACCACTGCGGGCTTCCCATTTGTCTTTCTGTTCCTGAGAAGACTTAACAACCAAACCGAACTCATCCAAGATTGGCTCAGGTGGACGTGCCATCTCTCTGTAGACATCAAGAAGTTCGTTCAAGACCTTAGCGAACTTCTCGGACTCCGAAGCTACAACCTGAACAGCTTCGGAAACAGATTTAGCCACAGACAGACGAATACCACCGTTGAGATGGCCCAAGAACTTGTAAAGAGATCTGATAGACTCCTCGGTAAGCTCAAACTCGTTCTCCTGCCAGATTGTAAGCGCAAGCTCGGCATTAGAAGCCTCGTTGTCATGACAGGCGATCCAAATCTCATCAACATAAGACAACTCAGACAAGTCAAACTCCTGGTCCAAAGCCTCCAAAATCGTGTTACGAACAAAGACCTCAGGTGAGAGCAAACCATCAAACAAGATCTGAAGATCTTGCCCAGAGAAATCAACAGAGATGTACTGACACAAAGTCAAAAGACATTCCTTGGCAAGCTTGGCCTTGGCTGGTAATGCAAGCAAAGAGAGTAACACGTTGATAATCTGTTCACGTGGAATAGCTGGGTTCTTGAAGAGCTCAGCGTGGACACTGATAATCTCCAAAGCCAACATCAATTGCTCTTCTTCAGGATCCTCTTCAACAAACTCACTTTTGGAGACAGGCTTCTTAGCGTTCTTGATGGAAGCAGCTTTACCCTGTTCGAGCACCTTGGACAAAAGTGGCAAGAGGTACATAAGAGTGATGAAGTCACATGGTTTCTCAGATGAGACAAACTTGATCTTGAAAAGAACATTTGAGATCAAACTTTGGACATCACTTTCCTGAACGTTGTACTCAAGGGCATCCATCTTGTTGATGATCAAAGTAGCAACACCAACAAGATGTCTGAAGTTCAATCTTGAAGAGACTACTCTTGAAAGATCCAAGAAAGCACGAGTGGCTAACTCACCAACAATCTCAGTTGTTGACTGAATGGCCAGAATGTCAAGCAAGCCGTTGATAGCTGAAGCGACCCAGTGGGTCTTACCATTGTCGATGACCTCACCAGTCTTAGAAAGGGCGGTGATAACACCAATGGAACGACGAAGCTTGTTGTGGACAGAAGCAACACGTTTTCTCACCTCAGACTCCTTAGCCAATTGGTTGTTGACCATCTCTTGTTCTTCCTTAGTGTACTTCTTGTTACCAGCATTCTTCTTGGAAACCTCCTTTCTAACACTCTCTTCCCACTTACGAGTCTCGTAATCCTTAGAGTTCTTGTCCTCGACCGCCTTCTTCTTAGCATCAAGGATATTGATGACCAATTCGCCATCATTACCTCTCCAGATTTCGATATCAGTAGGAGAGATAGACTTGATGCTGGAAGCAGAAAGGTCATTCTCGAACAAGTTCTTCAGCAATGGACCAACAGCGCTTGGGTCAATGAAAGCCAATGTGGAAGCAGCTTCACAAGCAGCAGAATAAATACCAGACTCATGGACCTTTTCATCAGCGTTCAACAAAAGCTCAGAAATGTCGGAAACCATTTTGGCATGGTACTCTTTGGCAACGTAACCTGGATCGATATCAGAGTTCAAAACCAAGGAAATCCAAGAAGAAGATTTCAGAATATCTTGGTGATGAGCAGAGACAATGAGTTGACTCAAATGACCAGTCAACAACTCCTTATCAACAGCTTCATTCTTCTGTGAGAAAGCATGGAACACAGTCCTCAAACGAGAGTAGTCCGGTTCCAGGTTGAACTCATCGTGCTGTGTCTTATTGAGTAAGATGGAGTTGGCAGCAAGAATCAAGGAATCACCAACGACCGACTGGTTGAGTGCGTAAGCTTCACTCAACTTCTGAATGCTCAATCTGGTCAGCTCAGCAGTCGAAGACTTTGAGATGATGAAAGATATCCATGCCTTACCAAGTGCCTCAGATGCCTCTTTATGGTAGATAGTGGAGGCCGACAAAGCCTTCACGAACCAGAGCTTCTCCTCTGGAGTGGCGATCTTGGAATACACTCTAGCACTTGTCAAAATAGATGGTTGTTTCTCTGAGTTGATTGCCTTCTGGAAAACTTCATCTGCAGCAACTGTAGACTTCAAAATCTCGGCAACTGTCAATGTAACATATGGAATGACAATACCCTTGATGTTGTTGGTTGGGTTAGCAACGATGTCATCAAATCCGCTAACCATCGATGGGAACAAATCAGCAACAAAGGCAGCCAAATTTTCATTCAATTCTGCAGATTCAAAGTGTGCACCCAAGTTAGAGAACCAGAGCCTTCTTAACTGGATCTTAGCATCCTTAAGTCCCTTGGAGATAGTAGCCAGTGCGTCTTTTGGAGCAGAGCCAGCACTGACCAATGAAAGAACGTGAGCGAAGTAAGCATTCAAAGAAGCGTTCAAAGATATCTCATTCTGGTCCTTAGAAGCAAGTGGAACAACAGCATCGACGATCTTGGTGGAAACTGAGACAGAAGGTGGGATGGCAGCAAGAGCCTTGTAACACAAAGCCTTCTGGTCAGCAGCAGAGATGGTCTTGATAGTCTTCAATACTTCTTCAGCGATCTTGAGTGTGCTCTCATCTGTTGTATTTGACTTCAACACAGTGAGCAAGTTGCTCAAGGCAAGTGGACGAACCGTATCCTTAGAGCTCTTCAAGTTGGTGACAAACTGAGAAAGAAGCTTAGACTTTGAGACGACACTAGCAAGGTCAACAGTTGGAACTAATGAATCCAAAAGGTCTTGTGAGATGGACAACGCAGTCTCAGAGGATCTGATGATTGCCTTCTCAAGGACAGGGACAATTGTGGTCAACAAAGTCTCGGATTTAACGTACTTCTGAAGGAACTCGCTCAAAAGTGACAAATTGTTCACAGGTGTCTTTGTAGCGAGGATGACTTTGGTGTAATAGTCAACGATGAGCTGGACATCAACCTCCGACAACTCATTTGAAGAGAGGATGAAGACTGCGGCAACGATAGACTCAATGGAGCTTTTAGATGAAGTGGCACTCTTGACGTATGTGGATATCTGGTCTGGTGTGAGCTGGGCAATGGCCTTCTTCGTTGACTCAAGGATCGATTTCCTTATTCTGAACTTATGATTGCTATCATCTTTGGTTTTGGTACAGAAAACAATGTCAAAAACTTGAATTTGAAGCGTTATGACATCCTGGAAGATGTCCTGGAACAAACTCTGAGATGCAAACTGATTGACGATGGCGTTGATAAACGAGACAACCGTCGACATGTCTGCCAATGCGACGGACTTATACTTCGATGTGAGCTTTGTGAGCACCTTCACGATAGTCTTAGCTGAGTCTGGCTTGACCACGAGTGTCTTCGTGAGAATTGAAGTAGTGATACTAGTGGAGACTGGGTCCGCAAAATGATCAAAGTGCATCAGGATGATCTCCTGAATGGCACCTATCGTTGGATCAGATGGCTCTGTAATAGCGGAAGCATGTTCCTCTATGTTCTTAAGAGCTTCCATCCGACTCTTGCGACTGGAGTAGAAGAGATCTCTCTCCAAAGTCTGGGAGAAGTCTGACCACTCAACTGTCATCTGGGGATATGTTAGCGGCCGTTTGTCAAAGTTTCAACGCCCTATTGTGGCGGTAATGGACAAACTTACAGTGCTTAACAGTAAACTGGGCCTGTGATTCAGCAATGCGACAATACCGCGCTGTTCAAAATGGCTGAATGGTGTAGTGTGACCTCTAAAAGTCACTCTTTAATCGTGTGTTCTCTTCGAACTTGGCCGAAGTTTTTCGCTCTTTGGGCGATGGGGTACCACCAAAAGATCGCGATCTAGAGTGTGTGTCTCCTACCAAGATTTTCGCGAAAGGACTGTCATATTTTACGTGTCAATTATAATAGACCGGACCGGAGACCTGTCTTCTAACGCCGAATTAAAAGATAGGTTACATTCATTATTCAATCAACTATATAATAATACGCAAGTTCAAAGAACTCAAAAACCATCAAACACATAAAAGAAAGTTGATGGGTGGTGTCGTAATGTGTACTGTGATTCACACATATGCGTGTTCAAAATCACCACAGAAGGCCGAGTGCAGCGGCGACACAAATAGAGAAAATCAAGCCGGTGCTCAAAGAAGTAGCATTGTTCTCCGCATCATCAGTACCAGTAACATTGGTTGCGTTGGTAGCGTTGGCAACCTCAGTGGTGGTGGAGTTTTGCAAAGAAGTTGAGTTTGACTCTGGGGTCTTCTCTTCTTCCTCAAGCAACAACTGCTCCAAGTCAAAGTCCAGATCTTCTTCATCTCCACTGACTTCTTCCAAAGAATCTGTGAGAGTCTCTTTTGGAACCTCCAATTCCTCTTCAGTCTCAAAGGACTCAGGAACGGCCTCTTCAGTGGTTGGAACTTCAACTTCGGCAACATCTTCAAGAACAACAGATGTATCATCAGTAGTAACAGCGGTGGCATGGATCAGAGCAGCAGAAGTACCATGAGAGATACCAGCAAGCTCTTCGAACTTTCTAACTTCCTCGGATTCGGTCTCAGCATCTAACAACAAGAGATCTTCAGGCTCGCGAGATGGCTTGATGGTAGCACATGCCAATCTATCACCATTCTCCAAGTGGATGTTGATAGCCTTGTTACCGATGTACTGTGGTGAAGAAGGCTCCAAAGATAAGTAAGGGTCATAATAGAACAACTCGAAGCATGTGGTGTTGATCAAACCATGCTTACCTGACAAGTCGCCAATCTCACACAAGGCGTCATTGCCGAGGGCCTCACAATCTTCAGAGGCACCGAATGGGTTGAAGTGGCCACCTGTAGCAGCACAGCTCTTGTCAGCACCAACTGGTTTTTCATGGATGTGATAAGAGAACATACCAGAGTTCTTTGGCAATCCTGTGACATCAACATGGACCTTGGCAGTACCATTCAAGGAGTAGAACTGGATAACACCAACAACAGTTTGAGAGTTACCCTGTGGGAAATCAGCTCTCAACACAACATCTGTAGGATTGTTCAAGATCTCCTGAGCAGCAGGAACTGGAGCAGCGACGGTAATAGACGCCAAGGAGGCAGTAAGTTGCAAGGCACTGAGTAACTTCATGGTATATGTGAGTATGGGAGTAGAAGAGCCTGTGAGGAGGAAAAGAGGAAGGTTATTCTTGACAGTGGTTAATGCAAAGAGAATAAGAATCTTTTGAGGAGAAGACTGTGCAAACCCACTCTGTGACACAAAATCGATAAGACATAATGAAGCACAAAACCGGTGATCGTCTTCCGCTAAAAGTCTTTCTGGGAAAAGGAGTAAAAGATTTCGCATCTTCTAGCTGTTTTATATAGTCAATAGAGTCTAAAGTTGGGTCATATGGCGGTATACCTCCTGTTAGTCACCGTGATGGGGACCCCTTAGCCAAGTTGACTGTCACCAGATCACGCCTCATTATTATAGGCCATTCTAAGTGTGGTTTATGAGTGCAATCCGTTTTTTTACCTCATTTGTTCAGAGAAAAGTAGAAGATTAGCTGTCATTTTACTCTTTGTTCTCACCTTGTTCTTGTTCTCTATCTTTGTTTGGGTTTTATTAGCAGATCAGAATTGTGTGGCGTCTACCAAAAAAACGGATTTCCGGATTTGGGACCCTCGCTTCGGTCGCTGTCTTTGTCCACACGTGCAATTCCTTTGATCTTTTAGAGCCCTTTTAACAGCTTGGAAAACGTGCGCACAGGCACGCTTACTTATGCTCCATAGATTCAATTGCCAACCATTACTTTTCTACAGCGTTTGTTCAAGGGGCGCACGTTGGCCTAATGCATCCACCTGCGCTTTAAAAAAACAGTCGTCCCTGTGCCATGTGGGCTACACTCCTTATTGTTCGGCTCCTCTTTAAACACATGGGGGATGTAGCTGATATTCATGTATGTTATATATAAACCTACCAATCCCATTTTGTGCACCATGTACTTCATAACACAGTTGAGCCATCACAGTCGATGCAATTCCTTACAAGCCTTCTTGGCTCTATCGCTTATCTTCCGTTGACTACATATGGTCTTCCGATCAACATTTCACTCTTCCCTAGATCTTCTGATTCCTCCAATGCAGATGTCGTTGATGTCTTCTTTGGTACCGAAGGTGGAGGGCATGTCTTTCCTGGTCCATCTCGACCATTCGGTTTCGTAAAGATGGGCATCGATGTTCTTGGTGCTTCGTTTGGTGATGCATACAGTGGTTATGCACCGGATGGAAACATCTTTGGTATATCTATGATGCATGAGACTGGGACAGGTGGTGCTCCAGAGTATGGTGTTGTTTCCCAGCTTCCCCTGGTTGGTGATTTTGATGTTACAACAGACGTTTCCCTCACAAGAGCTGATGGAGTAAAGGATGTTGGTACTGTCGGTAAGTACACCACACATCTCGAGAATGGTGTCAATGTGACTTTTGCAGCTGGAGATAGAGCAGGATTTTACAGCTACAATTTCCCTGGTGAGGGAAGCTCTAGTATTCTTATCAATGTCACACACCATTTGACAGCTCCTTCTAGACCCTGGTGGACACAGTACTTTGTCAATGGCTCTGTTGAAGCTTCCTCTGATCTCAAGTCCTATTCTGGCTACTCCACAATTACTGGGGGCTGGGGTGAGCAAAATGCATGGACAATATTCTTCTATGGTGAGTTTGATCAAAGTGCTGAAAGTGTTCTCTCTTTCGTTGGTACTTCAACTCAAGATGGTGAATCTACTGCTTCTACCACAACTGAAGACCAGCAGGCTGGTCTAATCTTCTCCTTTGGTGACGCTACAAACGTGAACTCTCGTGTGGGTATCTCTTTCCTTAGTGTTGACCAAGCCAAATCTAACCTTGAAGTGGATTCCTCCAAGCATGACTTTTCCATTGATTCTGTTGTTGAAGAGACTCTTACCCTTTGGAATTCTGAGATCTTTGACTCAGTAACAGTATCTCAAGAGAACGAAACTCGTGTTTCTCTTCTCTACACGGCACTCTACGGCTCATCGCTTCTCCCTTCCAACCGCACTGGTGAATCTCCAAATTGGGAATCTACCGAACCTTACTACGACGATTGGTTCACCATCTGGGATATTTTCCGCTCGTCGATCCCACTTTTCCATATCATTAACAGAACACGTGCTGCTGAGCTTATACGTGCTTTGATTGAGATTTACAGACAGGATGGATATATGCCGGATGGTCGCAGTGCCAATCAGAATGGCCGTACGCAAGGTGGTTCCAACGCTGATATCGTTCTAGCCGATGCTTATGTCAAGGGTATCACTGATGGTATCAACTGGAATGATGGCTTGAGTGCTATGTTAAAGGATGCTGAAGTTGATCCACCTTATCGTTATGACTCCTTTTCACCAGATGCTTCGACGTTCGAGGGAAGAGGTGGCTTAAACGACTGGAAGGAAAAGGGCTACATTTCTACAAATTACAGCAGAAGTGTTACCAGAACTATGGAGTACTCATATGACGACTATTCAGTCTACGTTGTTGCTAAGGGACTGGGGCGTAATGATGATGAGGTTGAAAAGTATTTGAACAGATCTGCTCAGTGGCAGAACATTTGGAATTTCAACATGACCCTTGAGAATAAGAGTTACATTGGCTTTGTTCAGCCAAGAGATGCTGATGGTGAGTGGGTCACTGACTATTCCCCAGACTCCTGTGGTGGTTGCTATTGGGGTGATTATGAGTATGAAGGTAAGCCTGTTGAGTACGGCTGGGCCGTTCCACACGATATCTCCACGTTAAAGAAGTTCATCGGTGATGACGCTACTTTCTCTGAACGTCTTGATGACATGTTTACTCTTTATGGTTCTGGTTACGCTGACATAGGTAACGAGCCTTCTTTCCTTACCCCATACTTGTACAACTTTGTGAACAACGCCACAAGAACTGCTGAGACTGTAAGATACCTCATGGAGACGAAATTTTCCACTGGTGTTTCCGGCTTACCTGGTAATTCTGACGCTGGTGCTATGCAATCTTGGATGATCTGGGCAATGATGGGACTTTATCCAATGACTGCTACAACGACATATCTCCTTAGTGCTCCGATGTTCGAGAACGTGGCGCTAAGAGTGGGAGACAACAAGTACCTTTACATCATTGGTGAGAATGTCAGTCGCTCTCCTGACTACAAGTATGTTCAGAGTGTTGAGGTTAATGGTCAAAAATGGACTAAGAATTGGGTGACACATGATGATATCTTCACAAATGGTGGTGTACTCAAATTTGTTATGGGTACAGAACCAGTGCAATGGGATATCGCCGGTGATCTACCACCTTCTCCAGGTCACAAAGATCTTGGCCTTATGGATTGATTTTGTGTCATATAAAGGAATGTTCCATACTAATTATTAATAATTTATTTTCACGCTATTGTTTGGCGATGACGTAGTCAAATTATTGATAGTTTCGACGGCAACCTCAAAGCCATGCAACATCCCCTTGTGCACTTATAGGCAATGTCAACACCATTCATTTAACATAAACTGGTAGATTTAGCTTCCCTATAGCGCCATACCAAGCAGCTTTCAATTGTTGATACACACATCACTAATATATGGACTCTATGGTGTCAAGCCTTGTGATAGATTGTTGTGCACATAGGGGTCACCCGGACACCACACCTGAACATCTCCGAAACACCTGAACACCAAACTCATTTTGTAAAATCAATTACGCACGAATAGATGCACTGAGGGGCATAATAAAAGCTTTAGAATAGTCTATTAACTATCCTTTCTATTTATATTGTATCAGCTTCGGTAATTTCCCATGAAATTGAAGCCCGCCGCCGGCATGAAAAAGAAAAAAGTAGTAGTAAGCCCAAATGAACTATTGAGAATTTTTACTTCACTCTATTTTCTGATGAAAAAAGCTATTTGAAAAATTTCCGTCTATTTTGAGCGACACCATATGTGAATATAGGAGCTGGTTATGATGCTCTAAAATTTTTGGCCGATTTAATTGAGTGGATGCTCTGTAATTTCATGAATTAGTTGGATATGTCAGGTTCGGCGGTGCGGTGCCATCTTATTGCTTGAGTCGCGATCGCCTTTCTCCTAGATCTGACTAGGTAATGAAGCTAACGAGGTTGAACTACACCTGTGACTAGTACTTGTACATATCATACTTCATTAAGTGATTTATTTACAATTCATCACCCGCAAACTCAGCTCAAGAGACGTAATCAGATGGGTCAGCATAGTAATCACTGTAGATATCCTTCAGCTCTTGCTTGGCACCGAGATACTCTTCTTGGTTTGCAGCATCAAATTCAGCACCAGAATGCTTCATGTTGTAAAGCATCTCAACGGTCTCCTTCAAGTTTCTTGATCTCATCTTCTCGTTCTCGTAACGCTCAAGAGCAGCCATGTACTTGATATGGTACCACTTTGCGCTCGTACCCTTAAACTCCTCACCACGGAGGTACCACTTCAACAAAAGGCTCTTTTCAGTGTGCAGGTTTTCAAGCTCTTTGAACTCTTTGGAATGTGGCAAAGCGTTTTTGATAACCATACGGCTAGCGATATCAGCACCGGACTTTCCCAAATGAGTCTTGACGGCATTGTCAATGAACTCAATAAGACATTTGCTCTTCTGTTCCTGGGTCATGAACTTCTTCCAGAACTTGAGCTCCTCAGAACGCTTCTTGAAGATTGGGAAATGGATGAGGGACATGATAGCGTGAGAGATGATCATGTCTGCAACAGCAAACTCAGTAGAACAACCGAATTCCCTTTCATACTCAGTACGAGTATCAGTAATGATTGCATCAAGGTGGTATACCTTGATAACGAGAAGAATGATAGATCTGATTCTTGTCCATTCGTGCTGCTTGAAAGCATGGAAGTAGGTGACTTTGGCACGACTTCTCAGATGGGAAAACTCGTCATCTTCTGGAATATCGTTGTAGAAGAAGAACTGTGGGGTTTTGTGGTTCTTGGAGACGGTATTAACAATATATTCAGCAATATCATCATCAAACAGATCATCATCCGATGGAGCAGTGATGATCTTGGATAAGAAACCATTTAAAGAGAACTCACCATCAAGTTCCATAGAAGGAATCTGTGAGTAAGACTTTGTAGAGTGAGTCTTGGAGTTGAAAAATTCAAGTGGACAGCTGGCAGTCTTGGTAGCCTTGCTGTACTTCTTAGACTTCTTCAAGAGAGTCTTGAACTGCTTGCAAGGGTCGGAGACTTCAACGATCTCGCCCTTTGAGTTCGTAGTGTAGAATGTGTCTCTGTCATTTGAAAAGCGCATTGGCTGGACATCAGCAGACAACTCAAGCTTGGTGAAAGCAGCGATGAGTGGCTTACAGGAAGGCATCTTGTCTTCTGTAGAGGCCTCGCTTTCGAAGAGGTGCTTGTTGTGGAGAATGACAGCCATCAGTGTGTGTGTGTGTGTGTGTGTGCTGTTAGGAAGAGCTTCTGTGTGTAGTGGGGTGAGTGGTAAGAAAGCATCAAGAAATATTCCAAGGAAGGGGAAAATTCCCTTCCTTTTATACGATTCCAGTTAGAACAAAAGACATATCTTCTCTTCTCGGTTTTTGTCCCAATCGGGTAAAAGTGTGATCTTGACTTCTCCGAATCGCGATCCCGGGCGTAAGATGCTTAAATCCGATTTTAAGCTCTCAGCTTTGCATAACTTTTTTATCGGGATCGGGGCACGAGCCTGTCACAACTCGAGAAATATTCTCACTTTTAGTAGCTAAGGTGGTAAAAGTGGTCACGCAAAATTGTAAGGTCATGATGTTTCAGTGAGAGTCTCAAGAGAACCTCTTTTTTTCTCTCACCCCCCTGATATCCCGGAACCTAGCAAACAGTGGTTAATCTACTCAGATCTCTCTTCATTGGGTGAAGCTTGAATTTGAAAGCATATATGTATTCAATGAGCCAACCGAAAAGGTAGACTGGGATGTATCCCATCAAGGTAGCACCAGTGCCTGTGTAAAAGTCGATTGGATCACGAGGGCTTTCTATATCAGCGAGAATCTGCTTCGCATAGACTTCGGGAGTCATTCCATTATTTTCTTTAGCCAAAGTTCTTCTGAGCTCGAGAGCGGTTTCAAGCTCTTCGCAATCATACTTAGACTCTTTGACAGTTGGGTTTTTATCAACTACGTTAGTAATCACAGCACCTGTGATGGCATTCATGACTCACACCAAATGGCTTCAACTCGTTATGCAAAACCCGAGCATAAGCATGGATACTAGCCTTTGAAGCGCAGTAGACGGCCGAGAATGGCAAGAGAGAAGTACCGGCAATAGAGCCTGTGAAGCGAACAGTACTCTCACCAGCAATCGTGAAGTCTTGGAAATCTCTATCTACGATTACATTTTTCTTCCCCACGCTAGCTTTTGATAGGCATCGTGAATGAGTCATGACATTGTTGATCATTGCTTGGCTTTCAAAATTCAATATTTAAGATCGGAATTGCTCCAATGGGTGATGAACCATTTGCGAGGGAAAAAATTTGCTGACTGGTGTCTTCACCAAAAGCTTGATCAATGTGAGTTTTGTTTCGAGTAGGGAGATTCTCTTGGTATAAATAGGCAAATTACAGTGTACAGTTACAGCACGATAGCCGGGCTTCAGAAGTTTGCCTAGCTATGCTACTCACTTGCTCATGTACTGAGCACTCAGCAGAACATTGTCAAACCTGGTTCATACTCTTACCAATGAAGTGTAGCGTTTTCAGTCTGTATGGGAATGATTATCTAATAATAAAGTGTTCTTGTCATTGAGAAATCAAATTCTGTATACAGTAGTACTCCAATATAAGAAGCCTTATACACACACAATTCCAGTGACTATACACATACAAAAAAACCTCATTAGTATTCTAACAGACTGGATCGTGCCCCAACGAAATAGAAACAAAATGAGGGATATGACTGGTGACACAAAAAAACCGGATCTGGGATCCCGCAACTCCGAGCTTTGCCGACGGTTACCACATTCTGCATCATTTAATGCCTTTGATGGAGTAGAAAGTGTCAATAATGGATACAAAAAACATAGTGTTTCAAAGGAAGAGATTAAGATAGAATCTGCGACAAGGATGTTTAAGGTAATCTGAGACAAATTAGCTGCATAGGGTAGGGGAGTTTTCAGGTACTGATCGCTCTCGCACAGCTTTCAAACACCCCAAATACGCTAACTTCTTTTGTTGGATGTATAGAGTTATGCTAATCGTCTGCTTGGTTGTCTCAATGTTTGGCCGGTATATGACTCTCCTTAACCGAAATATCCCCGGAAGATCGGCTCAAAAGGCAGGGTGCTGGGGTGTGTCGGTGTGTCCTCTATTCTGGGGACTCGTCTGAACTTTCAAAAGCAAAAAAGGCTGTAGACGATCGTCGCTGCAACGGATGAGTGTGGGAAATTTGATTGCTTCACAAGGATATACCAGTCGGTGAGACATCATGGCGTTCCCGGCTCCTTTTTGAACCCAAAGACTATGAACCCTTTCCAACTAGACGCTTTGCCTGGAGTCTGAACTAATTAGCAAGATGGTACTATCAGCCTGGAGCATTCAAATCCAGGGATAATCTTGATTAAATTGCGTAGGCTGAAAGCTCAGCCGACACTGGATCTGGAGATAAAGACAATTGTCATGGTGACCAAGCGAGACGCACTAACTACTTTAACTTCGTACATTGTGCATAATGTTGCAGTATACTATTTGTGACAACCAACTGGTTCAAAAATTTAATAACTCCAACTTGTGAAAGGCGTAGCAGTCTCTTATAAAAAAACTCAACAAGACTGCAATGCACTTGTATGACCGTAACTCCATGTAGGTTAGAGACATTACATCATTGCAGCATTATTTATTGCAAGTTGAGGGGAGGTCAGTCGAAGCTTCTTATCTATTAGTGAGCACAGGATTTTCAATCATGTATTTGCGACATATAACGTCCTCTGTCATTTGAAAAGGAGGATACGAGAATTTTGCAAAGTCTGGGATAACAGGAAAGAATTTTTTACCAGACGTCCAATCAAATGCCGCTAAAGAGTAATCAAATGTCGCTATCTTTTTGTTATCAGCATAGAGTGGTCGTTCGGGGGCCGAAATACATGTCAACGTCCTCGGCCCCGATAAACCACTCGTAAACAATGAACCCTTGGATATAGATGCAGATAATCAGCACGTATGATCATAGATTCGAACACTCCGGAAGAACCCGGGTGGGAGGTATCTTTTGCCGATGTTATGTCAAAAGAGGAAGAGTAAAACAAACTGTCTAATTCAATATATTAAAACATACCTGAAAACTCACTGTATTATCCTGAAACTTTGCTATGTAATAACACAGTGTTTCAAATTATCTTTCATCAGTTACTTACAACACGGATCAAGACCCTTTACTCAATTGCGAACTTCTACTTATTCTGCATGATAGAACAAACTTCACGGAACTTTGAAAATTTTGTGAATCGAAGACACTCGTTCCCCACATACTGACAGCAAACAAGTTATACACTCCCCTCCAGCACTCAAACTAATGTCCTACTAAGCCCCTCTCCAAAACAGACCAGTCTTGCTAACCGTGGCCCCTGGAAGTTTATCTGCCGCCTCTTAATCTGCACCAAAATATGCAGGATCATGCGGATCCGCGGTCTAAACTGTACGATTTGCGAGGCGGTACAAAGATTATCAGGCTCTATAGATCAGGTCAAGATAGTCAACTATTCAAAACACGGAGACATGCTCTAAATAGAACAAGCCAGACGTCCCATGTATATGTGCCTTCAAAACAGGGATCCGGCAGAGTGATTGGCAGTGGTGATTGGACTTACACGCAACGATCACATTGACACCTGTCAATATCAGCTTGTCACACAAGTTCACCCGACAACGCCCTTCCGTTTCTCTGTCAACGGGCTGTAAAGATCTTGTCTCTCTGGAAACGCATACAAAAGTTTGGTCTAACAACCAAGTACGAAGACGAGGAGCAACACCTTTGGCCGCTATTTGTACGTCATTACGAGTGATGATGTGATGACCCCGTTGGGTGTCTGTATTGCTTAGTCGTTTGCCCTCCCCCACTGTTTTTTATGAGCTGGCTATGGCTTTCAGAAAGCTGCAGGAAAATCACAAACTCACGGCTATAGAGCCTTGGGTGGAAATGTGTGTGGGGTGAGGGGCGGCTGGCCTCTAGCCTCGAAGCCGAAGTATTAGGAGACAGACACGGATGCCCCCGCACGTCTAATTGGGCCGACTCTACTTGCCATTTACCTTGGCAAAAGTCTTGAATTATTCACCCCATAATTGAAGTTTACATTGCAATGTTGGGCATCGAGCCAGCGCTTATATCCTGATAGCTCCGAATTTGGGGGGCCTAGCGAGATAAGCATTACTGTCGGACTCCACAACACTGAGAAGTCAACTGCTTTCTTCTGAGCAGTGGGAAGTCACGAGAATCATTCTATGGGTTTCATGTGTGTTTAGTCATGACATTATGTTAAAGCTGCTGCACCTCGATTTGTTGTCACAGTTTCCCCGCTCGGTCGTACGCGGTGGAAATGCGTATATTGCAATAAGACCCATAAAAATGATAGAAACGAGCGTAAGAAAAAGCCATAGCTTAGTAAGATGACTTTGGGTGAAGAAAACTAAAGGAGAGAGTTAGTGTCCTGTCAAATAAACTTGTTTGATCACTTAATTGGACAGAACAGAGCATTAGATCTGATTCGCAGAATATGCAGCTACCTGCCTTTCATGCAGTCGTTAGGACAATGGAAACTTTGCAAGAAACATTTGACAGGAAGTTTGTCCCCATTGTTAGCAACTGTATAGCTCAAATTTTCCACACCCAAAAGTGAGGCCATGAGAGTTCCCTCACAAATCCTACGATGCAGCCAGATCCAATCAAGGGTCTAGGCTGCTCGATTCTCATCGACTCAGGGCCTTTCAATCGGCTGCCATCTGCCCGTTGTTTCAAAAGTAGGCCTCGTCAAAGAAAAGAAAAGAAAACACACACACAGGTGCCCCAAATACAATGGCCGGCTTCGCTCACAGTTCGAAATGTTTCCTAGTCTCACAGATTTTGCTTCATTATAGATGACACACCAAGTGACGGTATCTCCTTAAAAATTAGGACGCGCGGCTCGTTCAATATTAAGTGAGCGGAAGTTGTTTGCGCGCAAAGCTTCACACCTTCTCAATTAATCATTTAAAGATAATGCACTTTTGGTTGTTGTTTGATTCTATAGCTCTCACTTAGCTCAAGTTCATAGAAGTGGAAAAACAAGATGCATTACGACTGGCCCTAGGGAGTCAAACTTCTTTACCATTTTCTGCTCCTTGTCTAGACCACTATTGTACGACACAGTTTATGCATGTCTACAGAGCAGCCAGGGGATGCGGGATGCGGGAGCATTAACTGTGCATAGTATTGAAAAGACAAAGGCCGTTTACCATAGCAACGCTTTACCCGAAAAAGGATCCGATGATAAGGCGTTTTATTGACAAAGCTTATGGCTCCTTTTAATCCCTATTGTGGCTGATTCAAAGGAATAGCAATTTACACCATGATGAAGATAGATTTGTTCCCAATATCTCTAGCCTTTTCGCCTTGTGATATCTCCATTTTTGAGCTGAAGCGCCCGTGGAGATGTAATCCAAGATTCTAAAGAAACTCGTCGATCTGATGATAACGCACGCTTTGAACTTTAAAATACAAAAAGTGACAACAAATCATGCAAGAATGAACCACATTCGATGACCCCACTGTCAAGTTTTCTGCATGCATGGAGTTCAGCACCCATCAGTTTATAAGCGCTGCCATCCCCCACCAGCTCAAGATATCACCCACCTCAATTCTTATGAGTATCCCTAGCACACATACACCAGTTGTCTCATAAAACCACCGCTGACCCACCGCTGACTTACCGCTCTGCCAGACTGCTCTCAATTACACAACAGCATCTTGCCAGACTACCATCCACAAACCGCACTGCATAACGTTAAGTTCGAAAGTGAGATTACCGCTGTTGTTTGCCATTTACGAGAAGTCTCCAACACGCTGATCTAAGAAGTTATAGTACTACCTCCATCACTTTGCAAAATCAAGAATGACACCAAAGGGTCCATTGATTACAGTTATTGAAGGCATCGAAGATGACATCGAGAGACTTCAGGAGATTGAAGCCAAAATGTCTTTAGACTCTGACTACGATCCAAAGTCTATCAATGGCTTACTGCCAAGCTCCTTTTCATCATCTGAAGATTCAGAGCTTGAGGATAGTGACGCTGAATCCGATTCGCAGAAGCTAGACCTGCTCGATAGCGAGGGTGAAGATACAATGGCCGATCTCCCATCCAAGTCTACCACTGAGCAGCACCAGTCCAAGAAAAGCTTTGAGAGCACTTTCCGTGGCCGTCCATCTTCTTGTGTCTTTGTTGCAAGTCTTGCTGCGAGCTTGACCGATGATGAGTTGTCTGTTTCTGTCACCAAGCACTTTGAGAAATGGGGTGAATTGGCCTTGGTCAAGGTCTTGAGAGATCCATCCAACAGACCATACGCTTTTGTTCAGTACACCAACGACCAAGATGCCAAGAATGCCTTGTCCAAGGCTCAACACACTACACTCAATGGAAGAACCATTCGTGTTGAGGCAGCTAAGGTCAATCGTACTTTGTACATTGCAACTTGTAACGGTTATGAGATATCTTTGAAGGAGATCAAGGCTACTGTTGAGAAGTATGGTGAGATTGAACAATTGGTTGGACACCATGACTCCACTTTCAGAAAGTCTAATCTGAACAAGGCTTGGTTTGCACAGTTTGCCTACAGAGACGATGCTATCAGAGCTTACGCTAATCTTAGACTGAGTCCTGAGTGGATTGTGGAGTGGGCACAAAACATTGAACACCCTTCTGAAGGCTCTGACAAAGAGGAAGAGGATGTTGAGATTGACAAGTTTTCTATCTTTGTTGGTCAGCTCGATCCAAAGGTCACTGAAGAGAATTTGATGGAAAGATTTTCTAGACATGGTAAGATCTCAGATGCTGTTTTGGTGAGTAGAGGTAGCAACATCTTTGCTTTCATCAGATACCATGATGACAAGTCTGCTGCTGCTGCAGTTGAAAGGGAGAACCACGCTGTGTTTTTGGAGAAGACTATGCATGTCCAGTATCGTGAGGTCCACCACAGAAAGAAGAAGCAATACAGCACCAATGCTCCGAGATTGAATCTTGCTCCACCACCAGTCAACTTACCTGTCAGAAGGGCCAGTACCGGAACTTATCCTGACGCAATTCCAAGAGCTCCAATGGGTCACTTTGGTAATCCAACTTTCCGTTCAGCATCTATTGGTGGGAAACCTTTCAAGCCACTGACACACCGTTCAGTATCATTCAGTGCCGAGAAGTCCCATAAGTTCCATCCATATGATGGTGAGTTTACACACCCAGGTCGTCAGTACACAACACCAGTGAAGTCCAAGGAAAGTGCTGAGAAGCAAACTCCGGTGTCATCTCCGTCCAACCATACTCCGAACTCTTCCTCTAATGGCGAGGCCAAGTCCACTTTCTCTGCCACCGCTACTGCAACCTCAGTCTCTGAAACTCATAACGATGAAAAACACAATCCATCATTGAGTTACACTACCACCAAACATCCAGTTAGAAGAAGCATCAGCCATATTGGTCCACAAACCACAACTCTGATCCAACCACCTCCACCACCACCTTACTACTATTATGCATTTCCTCCAAAAGACAACCTGGTTTACGATCAGCCACCATTTCAAATGGCCTATGCTCCTTACCCTTGCTACTACCCAGACCAAGCCATGATGGAGTTCTCACAAGGTCCTGGACTGTCCGCTGGTGCTGGTGTCCCACCTGCTCCTTACTACATGTATTATGGCGTTCCACAAACTCCTAACTTTGTTGACCCTAAGATGTCTCCAAATGTTGATGGTCAGTATGAGGCTCTTGGTCCAGAATCTGGTAAGGATGAGATGGACTACTGATCAACGGGGTTCAATTCAGCCGGTTGAATATTTAGCTGTTCGTCATATGTCTGAGAGTCTTTGTATATTAAAGAACCCTGTCGTCGTTTGTCATCTTTGTTATTCTTTTTTCCTCTTTTTTTGTTACATACTGTCATCTTGAATCACTTTCTTTGATATTATTTTTTTAAGTTCTATGTTAGCTTCTTTCATTCTACATTCATATGGGGAGCACGGGTTGCAGGGTGGTTTAATCAAGGGTATCCCATTGGCTAGGATCATACCCAATCTATCCCACTTGTAAACCCCATTTTTTCAAGCTTATGTCTTATTTTAGTTCTTGAATTTTCATTTTCATTCATAAATCACATTCTATCTGTAGTATAATCCACGACTTTGTTAGTGCTGAATAGGCTCATCCTATTGCCAAGGGTACAAAGGTATGCGCCCCCTACCGAGGTTTGTGCTTACCTAATCCACATTATTACGTAATGATTACCTAAGCACATTGACTGGTTGTTTCTTTATGAAAATTCTATAGAGAACGTGTCCTTCGGACCACCAGTTTGTTAGTTTTTAAATATAAGAATTCATATTACATTTGTTACATCATTGTACACACACCGCTGTTCATTGGCCCAGATTATTGATTCTACGTCATTGAATACAACTGTTCCGGTAAAGTACGGGTTGAAGAAACATCCGGACACCACCAAAAGAGCTAGAAGCTAGAGCTC
Organism: Petasospora amylophila; assembly: GCA_030557155.1. Lineage (NCBI taxonomy): Eukaryota > Fungi > Ascomycota > Saccharomycetes > Phaffomycetales > Wickerhamomycetaceae > Petasospora > Petasospora amylophila. The sequence continues at coordinate 61,517 of JAKTVK010000006.1, read as the reverse complement.
ACCATCGCCAACTTGCCCCCCACAAACCAATTTGATTTGGAGGGAAATATCACCACTAGAGAAGGGTTTCAAAATAACTCCGACCATTGACCATGTCCATGGAACTGTTAGACAACATATACACCAAGAAAGACGGATACATCTTCCGTCATTTCTGTGGGGGTCACGATTCCAGCAATGACGACAACACTTCAACAAGCCACGCTTCAACGTCGTCACGTCTTGATACGAAAGACGTTGATGTCAACTCGTTATTGACATTACCGTTGAGTGATCGTGCTAATCAGTTTTATAACAAGGAGGTGTCGGATCAAGTTGAAGGCGTGCTACAATCCACGAAACCATGGACGAAAGATCCAAATTATTTTCAAAATGTTCACGTTTCTTCATTGGCTTTGATGAAGATGACCATGCATGCGAAGTCTGGTGGGTCTATAGAGGTTATGGGCATGCTGACTGGTAAAATTGTCAAGAAGGGGATTGTCGTTATGGATGTTTATCCTCTCCCCGTCGAAGGAACGGAGACAAGGGTTAATGCACAGGCGGAAGGTTATGAGTTCATGGTGCAATATCTTGACAGTTTGAGAGCATCAGGAAGAAATGAGAATATTGTTGGTTGGTATCATTCACATCCGGGTTATGGTTGCTGGCTGTCTGGAATTGACGTTGGTACACAGTCACTGAATCAACAATTCCAAGATCCTTATCTGGCCATTGTCGTTGATCCAATAAGGACTATAACCAATGGTCTTGTGGAGATTGGCGCTTTCAGAACTTACACTGATGAATATGCAATGTCGCACTCAAAGAACACGAATAATAACTATGGAAGCTTCGGTTCTATGAGTAATTCTGGTACACCAAGTGGTAAGGACTTGAAGAAGAGAAAAGACGTTGCTGATATCCCAGAGGATAAGATCAAAGATTTCGGTATGCACTCTTCGAAGTACTACTCTTTGTCTGTTGATGTGTTTAGAAGTGACGTTGACCATATGATCTTATCCAATTTATGGAAGAAGTTTTGGATTAGCAGTCTTGTTGGTGGTAAGGATGAGAAGGAGCAAGTTGAGGAGATGGAGAAATTCCTGGATGAGATGTTGATTGAGATGGAGAAGAAGTTGGATGCTATGAAGAAAGCAGAAACTAAAGCTGCTACATCGACAAGCATCTCTACAGCAACTGGACTCCAGAGAGGACAGAGAAGACCTTTAGGGAAAATTGTTGATCGTGACTCTCCAGAGTACATGGGTATGCGCAATAATCAGCGTGATTCTGATGCGATTCGTGGACAGAGTATGCTTGAAAGATTCCAACAATCCATTTCAAGTGATAGACTCAGTTCTTCATTTATTGCAAAATCGCAGTTATCACCATTTACAAAGGCCAATTTGTTGAGTAAGATGAGTACCAAAGATAAAGAACCGGAATCTGATAACGATAACGAGACAGATTCTGAAATGAATGATGTGGATAGTGATATGGATATGCCTTCCAATCAGGATACTTCATATGGACAACAACGTCAGAGCACGGATATGAGACAGAGATTAGTGAATCGTGGAGCCGGTCCCCACATTGTCAGTCCAACCCAAGCAGAACCAGTTGGAAGTGATAGACAATATGATGCTATCTCTGTGAAGAGAAAGAAAGAAAGCGACAAGGTTAGGGGTGCTGCTGCTGAAGCGAACAGGAAATTGGTGAACTTGAAGCTACAAGAGATTTTGTTTCTCAATGAGTGAAGACATCATAACTATAGACTTAATGCCACAACTGGAGACCAATTGTCCACACTGTAGAAAGTTCGTAAGTGAGTTGGTCCGGGAGGCAATAGCAGGGAGACGTACAAAGGAGAAGATTACATGTCTGCTGTATATATTTGTTAATAACTAACGTCGGGGAGAGGGAGGGCCGAGATCGCGGGGTCCCCCTCACTAGTCATTTTTTCTTTTTTTTAGAGGTGATGGACTGGCTGAAGGTGTCACAGCTTTAGCATAAGTCAAACACAGAATAAAAAAGTATATAAACACAACAGAACAATAAGACCGTATATCTGTATGTCCAATCAGAGTCTGTGGATTTAGATATGAAATAGGAAATAGCAAAAAAGAGTTGAGACAGGGAGAAAATTCGGCTTTGGAAATGTGACGAAAAAGAAGAGGGGTTGAACTCTAATTTACGCCATCGCTATGCCAATTCGCGCCACTATACAATATATTCACCCCAATTAGGAGATCAGCGAACGCGACAGTCTGGGGGTGTTGCCGTATGCGGAATTTTGGCGAAGAAATCCGCTTTTCCCTCGTGTTTTTTTTTTTTTTTTTATTTTTTTTTTATTAATGAGTTCGCGATTGGAAGCCCACATTAATATTAAACCTTTCAAAAACTGGCAAAAGCCGCCCGGCAAAGGGTTTTTACCACAATACAAAACAGACACCGCCGCTCGGTTATTTGAGACTTCACACTCCGCTAAGAGGAAACACATCAAAAGCACACTGCGTTGCTTCTGCAAATATACAAAGCGCCCAGTTCCAGCTCTACAGACTGCCGCCTCCTCGGCCGGTCTCGTTTCTAAAAGCCGTCTCCACACATCCCATCACTGGTTCCCTTGTGCTACGGCTATACACCGCCAAGTTACAAAAGAGACGTTTTGCCACTGCTATAAAGCCGTGAGACTCACCAGCAAACAGTGTCAGGCCAGCAGATCCGCCACAAGAGTTTTCAAACGAAGCGCCCTATTAGTTGACTCGCCGAACTCGACTCTCTTTACTTCTGATCCATACACACTAATTCGTCACCATGGAAGAGAAACTGGTGCCAATGAAGGACCAGAACGCCCTAGTCATGGGCAATGGTAAGGTGTACAAGATCCAGAAGGTGCGTCAAAGAAAGATTCATTCTTGTGTTCCGTGCCATCAGAGAAAGGTCAAATGCTCCAGAGAACACCCAGTGTGTCAGAACTGTACGAAGAACGAGCTTGAGTGTAAGTACTTCGTCAACGACAGAGTCTCCAGAGGCAAGAAGAACAAAGAGGTCGACAGGGACCTTGAACAGAAGAAGAAGAAGGAGCTCAAAGAGTACATAGAGAGAGCCAAGACTTTGAGTAGCGCCCCTGCTTCAGCATCTCCTCCTCCAGAAGCCGAAATCGAGGCAGATGTCAAGCTTAAGAAGGCAAAGAAAGTAATGACACAAACGGCTTCTCTGTCACAGCCTCACCCACGCCACTCAAACCATCAACCAATCCTACAACATCATGTCTCCTCACAAACCAGAAACAACCAGACGACACGTTCGCTTCCCCCACAATCACGCCAAATACACTCACAACAACAGCCATCACAGCAGCCACTTTCACAAGGATCACCAGAATCATCGGTATCGTCTTCATCGGTACCGTCAATTCAGCAGTTCGGCTCGGGACAGGTGCCTATTCATATACTGCCAGATTCAGGGTCTGAACATGGTGGAGAATCTCCGAAGGAGAAGAGTCTGACGTTCTCAGATTCAGACAGCTCGGTGAGTAACGAGAGTTTATCACCACCAAAGTTGCACAATCCACAAGTGCTGCCCACGGACAAGTCTCGTTCAGCCCCAAACTCATATGATATCAACCAGGGACTTAGTAACTCCATCCTGAGTGACTTCTCATTGAGACAAACACCACAGGGCTCTGTCCCACCAAGATCCCAGATTGTTGAGGCATTTGCTAATGGATTCAGCAATACCAACACCACATCACAACCACTTAATCTGCAGAGTCAAACAGTTCCAGTGATTTTACTGCGCAAACCCCATGTGATACCAAACTGGAAGTTGGAAGAGATTTATGCCGCTTTACCTTCGAAAGAACGCTCTTATGGCTTGGTCAAGAGGTATGCTACAAGTATCCACCCAGTGTTGCCGTTGTTAGATATGGATGAGTTCATACAAGAACATGACGCCTTCTGGGAAAACACCGTTGACAACAAGATGGAGTTCATTGTTCTGCTCTATGCAGTGCTCTATGCTGCATCGAAGGCCGAGTGTTTTGAGTTTAGCTATGATGAAATTACCAAGTTCGAGCTCAGTAATGAGATCCATAAGTATCTGAGAGTTTGCAGAAGTGTGTTACAAGCAATCAAGTATCCTTATAAGTACTCTTTGAGAGTGATCCAAGCTGCAGTGCTCATACACAGTACTTTGGAGAACCCTCATCTCGTTGACATTGGTGTCTTGGTACGTATCGCTCAGGCTATCAACTTGCACAGAGACCCAGCCACATTCCACAACATTTCAGATCCTGCTTTGGTCCAGTTGAGAAGATTACTATGGTGGGAGATTTTCTATTTGGATTGTATGACAGCATTGAAACAGATGTCTACACCATTGATTAGGTTGGATGAGTTCGATACGTCTTTGCCTGTCGAGTATGTGAACAACGTTCTTCATTATGAGACTTGCTTCTTGAACGGTAAGTTCAGATTCTCTTTAATCTTGAACGAATTGACCAGATTCATTTACGGTATTCAGATTCTGCCATTCAATACCATCCAAGTTTTGAAACAGAAGATTTTGGACTTACACATCAGTTGCAATGCTTCCATTATGAACTTGGAGAACGTCGAGAAGTCAAGAAAGTTGAACTATGAAGAGAAGACATTCATCGATTGGGCTAGATACATGCTCAGTGGTTACTGTGATCGTGCTCTTTTATTACTTCAGAAGAAGATTGTGCTGTCTAACGTGCTTAACACAAATGAGGATGGAAATAACCAGATCTTCCATAACAGTTACAACCAGATGGTGAATAACAAGAGATCTAAGTTCAGTATTGATGCTTTGTTCAGATCCAATGACAGTGCATACATGAACGCAGAAGCCAACTTGACTCATTACTCTTATGATGATTTGTCCAACAACTTGATTCCAACGGCCCTTCACTACTTGTACGAGTTCTTGAAGAACAACAACGATGATATTTATAACAGGTTCAACTGGGAGATCAGAAACAACTTGCCATTTGATGCCATTATCTTGGTTTTGACCAATTTAATCTCCGATTTGGAGAAGAACCACGACAGCAAGTCTTATGAGTTGAGAAACGACATCAGATATCACTTGTTGGACAAGGCTATCGATTTGATCTTCATCAAGTTTGACAACAAGAAGAGATCCATCATCAAGAACTGTTTCACATTGATCAGATACCTGTTCCAGATTCTCAGATTGAAATATTTGAGAAATGACAGTAGTGGTAACTTGATCGATTTCAATCCAATGTACACGGAACAGATCATTCCAAAGCCTTTGAACTCAAGATCCAACCTATTCTCTAAAGGTGAACCAACTCAACAGAAAGACAGCTTCTATCCACAAGTGCAAACCACCTCATGTGCTCAAATTGCACCAAGAGCAATTAGAGCCGTTGCTGGTAACACCCAATCAATCAGTTTTGCTCAACAACAGTACAACCCATTGAACAGTGTCAGTTTGAGTGATATGTTTGTCAATGGCCTCACTAGTGATGTCAATTTCTATCAGATTGGTGGTGGCTCTACTGAGAATAATGTTGATGACGGATATAAAGAGCACGAGTTGCAAAGAATCAAGTCACAGATTACCAAATTCTTGAGAGAGGAGAGATTACCAGATGATGATCGCTTCAATAACAAATTCTACATCTTGATCGAGAATGAAGTTAAGGAGTTGATTGAAAGACTGATTTAATGCGTTTTTATTATTGTTTTTATTTGCTTGAGATACCACTTCCTTTCCTGCCTTTTGTTTATAATTATTATGATCTACACTGTTGAGGGTGGTGCTTCGCCCTTTTGTTTGTTATAAAGAAATGAATGATGAAATGACGTTAAACATAAACACAATAGTAGTTCATCTCGCACCATACTAAACATACATTAAGGTCAGAGAACTTTTTCTTAATACTGATATCCAGTAGCACCTTGGAATTGCTGTTGTCCATACTGTTGACCAAACTGTTGCTGTTGAGGTTGTGCAAAACCTGTAAATTGGGTGTTCTGTTGAGCAAACCCTGTATAAGCACCAGTTTGTTGTGGGAATGCAGTTACACCAGTTTGTTGTGGGAAAGTAGCAGTCTGTTGTTGGAAAGTTGCCTGTGGGAATGCAGTAGTAGCACCTGTTTGTTGTGGAAAACCAGAGAATTGGGAGATGCCCGTTTGTTGATTTGGAACACCGGTTGGCTGGTTGTACAACGACAACAGTGCGTTCTTATCAACCCCTGTTCTTTGAGGTTGTTGTAACTGTTGTTGCTGTTGGAGTTGTAACTGTTGTTGTTCGTATTGCTGCTGATGTACAGGGTCGACGTAGATGATACCAGTTGCCGGATCCAAGTATTGTTGAGGTGGTTCAATGAGGCCATCTGGTCCGCGTGGGATTGTCGTTGATGCTGGTGATGTTGTTCCATCAAAGATTGCATTTTGTGTAGAAGATGGAGCACTTCCATTACCACTCCACCAATCGGATGATGACTGTGGTTGTTGTTGGGAAATACTCCCTTGAGCAGAAGATGAACCCGGTCTTCTTGGAAGAGGTGGTTTCTTTTCATCAGCACCATCACTCTTACTCAAGATCTCAGCAGCATATTGAACGTCACCTTTAGCCAATACCAATGCCTCATAGTTATCATCGACGTTTCTGAAACCCATCGACTCCAATTTTGGCTCAAGCTTGCGGTACTTCAGACGTTGCATCTCTGGAATGTCTCTATGTGTCAGCATTGGAACATTTGAGGAGGAAGGTCTCGACACAGAAGAGCCTCTTGAGCGAGCCCTCGAGGAGTGTCCACCATTACTAGAGTCTCCAGCAGTAACACCGTCGTAACGGAACTCACCACGTTGATATTTCTTGAGGAGGTACATGTAGATCTCATCCTTATCATCGTCATCGTATGGGAACGGGACGTTCTTTGGGTTCCACAACTTCTTGGCCTTTTTGTTTCCCATGGCTGCAATCGAGTCCAAATCGTCTTCATTCCATCTGTCCAAAGTTAAGGACTTGACCTCAGAGATATTAGCACCGAGTCTTCTGTGTAAAGAGGCACAACGGCCACAAAGGAAGATACCGAGATTGACGGAGGCCCAAGTAGGGAACGTGGCATCACACTCTCCACATTTGTTCGCATTATCACGCAGGTTGATGAGGTCCTTGAGCTCGTGCTCAATACGTTTCTGATTGCGTTTGCTCATTGTTTTGACGATACTATCCGAGGAATTGGTTTGAAATGTTGTGGAGAAGAGAAGTGCTGTTCAGTACAGCTTTAATCGGTTTATCCTTTCGCGCCGAGTTGTCCGAAAAAAGCGCGCGCACGTGACACGCGAAACATCAATTGTATTCTTTCTTACGCGTTTATCCATAAACGAGGTTTACTAATGAAGAGTAGTTGTCTTGCAGTGATACATACGATTCGGATATCCAACAATGGTACTAATACACCATGAATAACACCATGATGACCCAGGAAGGCAAATCACTAACACGTTCTATTGCCACCAAAGAAAGGTGTATCTCTCGATGAGAAACGTCAAAAGCTCTTAGAGTTCTTTACAAGAGAACACAGTTTCTTCAACATCAAGGAGATCGAGTCTCAAGGGTCCAAATTTGTTGGTATCCATCCGATGCAGATGAAAGATCTCCTTCAAGGACTTGTTGACGATGGGTTGGTCAATGCGGAGAAGTGTGGTGTCACCGTTGTATATTGGTGTTTTGAGTATGATAAAGTGAAGAATTTGAAGGATATGATTGATAAGAAGAAGTTGAAGTTGGATGTTGTTAAAGAGAGTGTTAAACAATGTCAGGAGGAGTTGAAATTGGAGAAGAAATCTCGTTCTAATGGAGATAGCCTTGTCCGGGTAAATGAATGGAAGCAGTTGCAAAAGAGAAGAGAAGATTTATTGAAAAAGTTAGATAACTCTGGTTTCAACGAGGATCGTGTATTGGAAGTTAAAAACGAGTTAAAGAGGTACGTTACAAGCGGTGAGATTTGCACAGATAACATCGAATCCTTGGTGTATTACTTCCACAAGACTAATGGAATCGATCGTGGCTTGTTTCAAAGGGAGTTGGACATCCCTGAGGAATTCAAAAGCTTGCCGGACGTTGATAAGTTCTTTGACACCCTAATTACTAAGGAATGATCACCTGCTTTTTAACTCCACACTTGTAACGCAACGTTGCCGACTTGGTGTTGCTATATAGTGGGAAGTTCTAATAACCACCGGCCCTGGCTGTATAGTGATCTCTTAATGAGCTAGATTGCACATAGATCTGAAACACCATAGCATAGTATCTCACAAGCCACAGTAAGCGTGTATTAAAAAAAGAACCACGCCCCAATTAGTTGTTTACGCCTTCCGAAAACAGCCAACTGATAAGGACAGAACCGGGGGGCGGATGTGTCACTGCTGCGCGTACCGATAATGTGTCACACGTCACGTGCCTATTCGCGTGCGCCAAAAAATGCGTCATCGAAGGCAAACGAAGCGGGGGGGTTTAATGAGGTTGTCAATTTAGATGAAACAGCGTATTCTCATAGTTATATATTGTTATCCGTTCATCTAAATCACAAAAGAACATAGGAAAAGCCACAGTTAACCTCACTGTTTACTTCCGGCGCCCCGCGAAATTGCATGTTCGGGTTTTGTTCTTGTCAGTGGTGTCACGGATTTTCTTATCGCTTAAATAGGCCATCGCCCCCTCCTCACACAACGCTTTCTACTAACCTTTGGAGTTCAACTTCAAAACAACGAACAAACAGGTTGATAAAAGGCCTCTGCATTGCACCGCCAGCAACAAACAAAAGCCAACAAAAGACAACCACAAGCTCAACCGCTGAGAAAACGCGTTGGAAAGCGCCACCAACAGCTTCCCCTTCCCTCTCTTTCTCTTTCTCTACGCGGCGGCAAGCTCCACACAAATTAATATAAACACAGAGGATTCGCCACTGGAAAGCAGAAACAAAGACTCGTGCCCCTTTCTACTTCAAGATTCACTCGTCTGCTCACGTCAGACGCCACGCTCGTTGTCCTTGAACAGCTTCGACACACACACACACACACAGGCACGCGCTTAAGCTCAACAGCAACAACACAGGCACACGATAGACGAAACCTCTATCACAGCCATGTCGCCGTCACCAGCGCCACTGTCCCACAGCAGGGACAGCAAGCTCATAGGAAACTACAAGATCGGTGCTGAGATTGGCCGTGGAAGTTTTGCCAACGTGTACAAAGGTGTCAACTTGAAGAGCCACACCCCTGTCGCCATCAAATCCGTTGTGAGATCGTTGTTAAAGAACAAGAAGCTCTTGGAGAACTTGGAGATTGAGATTTCGATCCTCAAGGACTTGAAACATCCTCACATTGTCGAGTTGTTGGACTACCAGCAGACTGACACCCATTTCCACTTGATTATGGAGTACTGTTCTCTTGGTGATTTGTCATATTTCATCAGAAAGAAAGATGAGCTCATACAGAGACACCCTTTGATAAAGAGCATGCTCAATAAATATCCACCTCCAGAGAACTCACACGGTTTGAACAAGATCCTCGTGTTGAATTACTTGAAACAGCTCTCATCGGCACTTGAGTTCCTCAGATCAAAGAACTTAGTCCATAGAGACATCAAGCCACAGAATTTACTCCTTTCACCACCCGTGTTCCAACAGGACATCTTTGACGCTAAAGGATTTGTCGGATTACCAGACCTGCCTATCCTTAGGATTGCAGATTTTGGATTCGCAAGATTCTTACCGAACACTTCACTTGCTGAGACTTTGTGTGGTTCCCCATTATACATGGCCCCAGAGATTTTGAACTATCAGAAGTACACAGCCAAGGCTGATTTATGGTCAGTTGGTGCCGTGTTATATGAGATGAGTGTTGGTAAGCCTCCTTTCAGAGCATCAAACCATATGGAGTTGTTCAACAAGATCAAGAAGGCTAAAGATAAGATTCACTTCCCAAGTGCCATTTCCCATACCATTGATCCGGAGATTAAGAGATTGATCTGTGCATTGTTGAAGTTTGAACCAACGGAGAGAATGGGATTTGCTGAGTTCTTTGAAAATGAGATTGTCAACTATGATTTGAACTTGCTGCTAGATGGTGTTAACAATGATATTAGTTTGGAACCTTCTCAGGTCAATGAGAACTTGTTCATCTCTGAATACATCCACAAAGGTGCCATCGTGAATAATAACATCGTTGAGGAGGTTGTTGAAGAGGAAGATGCCACCACCACAAGTGAGACTAAAGTTGCTGTCCCATCTGACCAGTCACTGGACCAAATCAGAGAGCTAAGACAAACGCCACCTCCATCACAAGGAACAATCAAACAGATCTCTCGTCGTGACATCCAGCCAATCAATCAGCAAGTGGTAACGTATCAACAACAGCAGCAACAACGTCGTGGCTCTCAAACGGGCACAACGACAAAGCCATACTTCAAATTCCAATCACCAGCAGCTGCAGGTCAGTCAGATTTGGTGGTTGAGAAAGAATACGTTGTCGTCGAGAAGACTGCCGTTGAAGTGAATGCACTTGCTGATGAACTTGCCAATGCTGGAACAGGTGCCGGTGCTATTGCACTCCCAAACCAGTATTACACCCAACAACGTCGTCGTTCATCAAGGGGTTCATCTGGTGGTTCATCTGGTCGTCGTCCATCATTTGACAGACGCGTCTCAATCTCCATCTCACCAACCAATGCCCTTTCAAAAGCCTTGGGACTCGCTTCTACAAGGCTATTTGGTAACAACGCTCAAGTCCCATTAGCGGTATCACCAACAAACAATGCTCTCTCCCATATCAATAACTCCAACAACTCATTCACGAACAACATCATCCTCAATTCAACGAATCAGATCATCAATTACAACTCATTCAAGACGGCACCAGGAAACAACAATATCATAGTGGAGCTCGAATCGCTTGCAACTAAAGCACATGTCATCAATCTCTTTGCCGAGGTCAAGTTCAGCCAATTGATCCCATCACCACCATCATCTAATTCGTTTGCCATTGCAGATGATGACGATGATGATGATTCACACGATGAACACCTCCCACCGGACGTTGTGAAACAACTTGCTGATGAGGCTGTGCTGTTGTACGTGAAGACTCTTTCACTTTTGGCCAAGGCGATGAACATCGCTTCTGAATGGTGGCACAACAATAGCAGTAAACCTGTTCCAAGACTGAATGAAATTGTGCAGTGGATTCGTGATCGTTTCAACGAAGTTCTTGAGAAGGCTGAATTTGTTAAGTTGAAATTACAAGATGCGGAGAAGAAACTCGCGGAGATTGATGGATATCAATCAAAGAGTGAGGAGAAGATTTATGCCGAGAGATTGATTTATGATCGTGCTTTGGAGATTGCTAAGAATACTGCAAAGTCTGAGATGAGTGGAACTGATCTTTTGGGTTGTGAATTGGCTTATTCTACTGCTATTTGGATGTTGGAAGCCTTGCTCGATCAGGATAGTTCCGGTGAGAAATTGGAAGATGCTGATAAAGCTCAAGTTGAGAGATACATTGAGAGTATTTCGAATAGACTAGCTTCTCTGAAGAGAAAGCTGGATGGCTCACAGAGGGTTTGATCCGATATTCAGGGAACGTTTCGCACCTACACACACACACACACACACACATACATTCGATACGCACGTTACAAACAGTATGCACACAGCTCTTTATGATTTTTAGTTATTTTTTTGGTTTCATGGCTAGTTTGTGAAGGAGTTTTATCACGGGTCTTTATTTTGGGTAGTTATTTTTTCGCTGCTATGATACATTTGTTTATAATCAATGGTTATACTCTTCAATGAATAGTGACGTAGGGACCCTGTACTGATTATAAGTTACAATATATTCGATTAGTGCTTAGAAAATCAATACTAACATATATTCTTCATAGCCTAGAGTCTAATCACTAGTAGCCTTGGCCTTAGCCTGCAAGAGCTCTTTGAATCTTGGGTTGACCTTAGCATCCTTAATGAGATCAACGGATCTCGACCAAACATTACCCTTTTGGAAGAACTCATCCCTCTTGGCAATGAATTCCTCTTCAGCTTTTCTTACTTTTTCAATGCTGGCATCCTTCTTGTTGTTGTACTCCTCGTAGAAAGTATCCAACTCCTTCTCAGCAGCCTCACGGGTTTCTTTAGACTTCTTTTCATCATTCTCATCTCTTTGTTGGATCTCAAGTTGGAAACGCTCTCTCCACTCCTTCACGGCATCGGACTCGGTCTTTGGTGGGTTGAAAGCCGGTTCTGAGAACTCCTCCTCATCATCATCTTGTTCCACTGCCTGTGGTTCTTCATCGGCAACAGCAGGGAATTCTTCCTCGAACTTCTTAACTTCATCCTCTTCTTCATCAGCGAGCAACTCGGCATCCTGTTCCGTTACGAACTGAGCAGCATCCTCTCCGAGAGCAGCCTTCTCACGGGTGAGGAAATCGTCTTCAAATTCATCTGGAGCACCACCGGTGGTCTCAATCTCTGGGAACTTGTCAGCCATTATAGTATTAGGGGCGTTATCGGATGGCGAATGTGTGGGTTGTTTTGTAATTAGCGATTGCCTTCAATACAAAAAATTAGAGAAACAGTATGTGCCAATGATCTGCCAAGCTTGTGAATTGCCAAAAAAAAAACAGGTCAATTGTTTGTCCGTCTTTTGATGTTGTGTTGCTTTGGATCTGTGCTTGTTTTAATGCCTTTGAGGTGGCCTTTCGAACCTTCGGATTCGGCCTGTGAGCACCGAATTTCGCGGCAAACGCGGGCAACCTTTGCTATCGGGATTCTGGCGGACTGACAGTACCCCCGCGAAAACTGGATCCCGAACTTGGAGGTTTATTTTTTTCTTCCTCTTCGGCCTGTCGATCTCGGTTTCGCGTTGTTTTGTTTTTGTTTTTAAAAGTTTATACGCGTTGCCCCCCTTTCTTTCTCTCTCTTTTACTGTTTTTCAAGGACACACATTTGATAATGAGCGTTATTGAAGAGAATACACAGAAGCTTCCTGCTGTGGAGAATGTCCAGATCGACCAGAACGAGGAGCCACTCTCGAAGAAAGAGACTGATGTCGTTGGAGACACAACGGACGAACAGATCGAAAATCTTTTGAAAGAAGTTGAACTCATCAAGCAGAAGAGTCCAGTTAAGTTCCCTGTTGCCCAGCCAGTTGACTCCAACGAGTCGACACCAGATTCAACAGTGCTTTCTCAACATGCAGATAGCTCAAGCGACTCACTCGACCAAGTTCCAGCCCTCCCTGTGTCCAGCAAGTCCACAACAACAACAACAACAACAACAACAACAACAACAACAACAACAACAACAACTCAGACACCAACCACCAACTCACAGGGTTCAACGATCCCAAAATCCGTCTCACAAGCTCTTTTCTCCAATGCACTTAAGGTGACACGTGTACGTGATAAGTCCAGTGCACCAAAGTATATTGGTAAACCAGTTGTTGATGAAGTTGCCGCTAAGAAGATTGAAGAGTTACAGCAACGGGACTACGAACTCACTCGTAAGATCCGTAAGTTACAACGTGAGATTGACTATTTGAAAGGGTTGATCGATAGTGCCAGTGTCTCTAGTAATTTGGCCGAGTTACGTAAACTTAGATATGCCATTGAAAGACTGGAAGACTTCTTAGATCAAAAACAAAAGGAGAAGTACGAAGTTGGTATCTTGTTGACTAGAGCTGTGAGAAAGAGAGTTGATAGTGGTGAGCTTGGTGAATTCTGGTCGAAGTGAATGCTCTGATGTGATGATATTGTATTATTATGGGTTATATTAGCTGGGTTTTGGTGGTTGTGGTCTATACCAGAATTTTTGTAGTGGAGACCACAGTGCTTCTCGATCAATATCCTTGATCAGGTTGTATGAAATATAAGAACATTTTGCTGTATGAATTTTGATATAAAAGTTATGTTAAAAAACACACAGCCCAGCGGATTCGAACTCCCGCCGAAGTCCGGCTATTCCGCCCCTCGGCTCGGCCCGGCCTTTTCGGATGATGTAATAAACCCGCACACCACCCACTCACACCACACACCACAGCCTCCGCGCTCCGCGCTGTACGGAACCGTCCATTACAGCAAATCAACAGACGACACATCGGCAATAAAAAAGAGCCTTACGTGATTTCTGGTTTACCACACTTTTCATTTTGCCTCCTCTGCACTGTTGAACCAGCGTCCACAACTGTTCTTTTCCCATTCCTCTTCCCTTACCTTGGTAGCTGGCAAAGCCCCGCTCTCATCAGAATGGACTACAACGCACAGGACCCCGGCATGATGCTTGCCTTTGAAGACGAGCTCAACGACCAGGTCATGGCTGGTGTGCCCGAGGAGAACTACCTGTCATTTGAGAAGCTGTTCGATGCCGAATTCCAAGCCTTCCCTGAACAGACACAGGACCAGGAACAACAGGAACAACCCACAAATGTTGAACCTCAACAGTTACAACAACAGAGACAGATGTCCATCAAGCAAAGGATGCTTGCAGGTAAGCTATCCATGTTCCAACAACGTCGTCCTCTTGAGACCTTCAATAATGAGCAACTGTCAAACAGTAACCTCCAGATCCCCACAGAACTCAACGGTGATGCTGCACGTAACTCGATAAGCAATACAACAATGGTGAACACCCCTACACCGCCAGAAGACCGTTACACCACAGAGAACCTTCTCGAAGAGCTCAACTGGGATATGAACAACCAGAATGACAATCTGAGTGTGTTATACGGTGATAGTGCTACACTGGCGTCTGAGACGAGAACATCATTTGATTTCAGAGGTTCTAGTGAGTTCTTTGACAGCTTTGCTCCATCTATAACAGAGCAGGATCTCCAACAGAGCAACAAGTCAAGGTTCACCAGCTCATTATCCAACTCTTTGTCTTCCATTTTCAGAAGCAATAACAACAACAACAACTCCACTGGTACCAGTTCGAGCCGTTTCAACCTCAGATCGATCAACCCACTCTCCACTCATAAGGACCCGAATTCCCTTGTCCAGACGCTACCCAATCTCTCTGAAGATGTCGAAAACTTGAGCATTGAACATGCTGACGACGAAGATACACAAATCATGAAGAAAAAGGACTCTGCCCCAGTGAAAAAGAAGAAGAAAACGACAAGCAGTTTGGTCAATGCTCTCGCTAATGCAAGACTCGGATTCAGTAACAATAAACAACAACAAGCTTCACCGACGATGCCCGAGGATCTCGTTCAGTTTGAGTACAACGAGGAGTTAACAAGAGTCATCTCCATGGCCAGTATGAACTCATCGTCATATAACTTCAACGCTCAGTCACGTCCATCACATGAGCTCTCAGTCTCTGATGCTTTGAGTTTCGGTATACCTTCACAGCAAGAACGTCCATCGTTTGAGACATCATCGCTACCACAGCCGTCTTCATCACCATCACAACAACAATCGGATGCCTTTGCTGATGCTTCTGGTTGGTTGAAGACTGAAAGTTCCGGTGAGCTTCCTGAACAGGAGTCTACGGAGAACCACTCTCCAGATTACGCTGCGTTGTTCTCTGATGTTAAGACCACCAAGAAGAAATTCTCCAAATCTCCAACAAAGGCTACCCCGAAGGCCACAACAAAGTCCACTACCAAATCTCTGGCTTCGCTTCGCAGAATGGTTGGCTCGCAAACTTCCCAACCATCACCATCAGCATCCAACACTGACCTTTCCTCAACTTCCACCGCCACCTCAACATCTTCAAAGACAACAAGCAACAAACCTGAGACCCCATCCATCACAGTTTCAGCAAGCAACACAGTGAAGGAAACAATCTTACCACCTCTTCCCGAAGGTGTATCACTTCCGATCGTCCCACCAGCAGACGAACCTCCTAGAAGGGGTCGTAAACCTACATTGGAGTACGACGCATCGAAGCAATTCGTGTGTTCTTACTGTTTGAGACGTTTCAGAAGACAAGAACATCTTCGTAGACATTTCAGAAGTTTGCACACCAATGAAAAACCTTTTGATTGTCATTTATGTGGTAAGAAGTTCTCGAGATCGGATAATTTGGCTCAACATGTCAAGACTCACGAGGCTGAAGGTGAAGGTGTCCTGGAAGAGGAAGGGGAGGATGAGTGATTTGTGTGGAAACTATGGGATAATGATGTTTGGTGGAGTGTTTTGATTTTTTAGTTCTTGTTATCGAGGCTCAATGCCTCGGATGCCCCCCAATTTAATATGCTTCTAATGTATACATGAGATCTAATATGCCGCAGGATATGGAATATATGATATATGAAATGGTGATATTGTAAGAGAACAACGTAAAGACCATGGATATTCAGTAAGGTAACTATCATATGATGCCATAATTATTATACGTTACTTATGGACTCACAGCAGTTAAACAATAGTATCAGCACTAGCATTACCATATTCTTTACGAGCCGTAGCCTCATCTCCTTCTTGTCGTCTTCTCTGTGTCCTCTCATGGCTCTCCGCCTTCAATTGCTTCTTCACCTCCTTATTCGTTTTCACCTCTGCCCATTTCTTCTTAAAGATTCTTCTCCATTTGGTGATGGACTTGAAACTGAAACTGTACGTGATCAAGATCAACAATCCAACACTGAATGGGACAGCAATCTTCCAGTAGTAACTCACACTCTCTTTCAAATCACCAAATTTCTCAAAATTCATTCCGTAGTAACCTGTCCAGAAGGACAAAGGAAGGAAGATAACTGTGACTAATGAAAGTTGCTTCATGGCCTCGTTTGTATCCGTGGAGATGGTATTGAAAAGGAGCCCAACGAGGTTCTCCACTTTTGCCATCATCTCTTCAATCTCATCGGTGAACATCATCGTATGGTCCACAACATCTGCGAGATAAACCTCAGTTAACGGCGTGATCAGTGCATGTGAACTACCAACAACATTAGTTGAACGAGGATGTAGTTTGCTCGTCTCACTGTGCTTGGTTGCTTTGGAAAGATCTTTCATCGAGTTAATCATGGATGAAGTTGGGAGAATGGTACGTCTCAGTTTGGCAAGTTCTCCAGACATCAAATGTAAAGTCTGTGTGTGTTTGATGTCGGGGTTGGTGAGGATATCAAGCTCAAACTCACTCAAGCGCTTACGATAAGCAGTGAGTACCGGGTATGTGATATCAACAATGGCGTCTATGATACTTTGAAGTAAGATCGATGCATCACACGAGGTTCTTAGTATTGTTTCTTCAGCAGTGATTCTGGATAGGATGGCACTTTCAATGTCATCACCAGAGCTTTCAAAAAATGAGATTACGGTACTTTCTGAAACGAGGAAGAATGAACACTGCTCAATACCAACGAGAAGGTTTCTGTAACTG
The DNA here is from genome assembly GCA_030557155.1 of Petasospora amylophila. Classification (NCBI taxonomy): domain Eukaryota; kingdom Fungi; phylum Ascomycota; class Saccharomycetes; order Phaffomycetales; family Wickerhamomycetaceae; genus Petasospora; species Petasospora amylophila. The sequence continues at coordinate 44,155 of JAKTVK010000006.1, read as the reverse complement.
AGTGGACGTTGATCATCGAGAAGACGGGCACGGCGTTTGCTGTAGTAGTTTGGATAGTAGGTGTCATTGAGTCTTCTCATTTCGTGATTTCTCGGAATCTTCTCAGTCAAGGATGGTGTATGGTGATGCTTATGCTTGGATTCATGTTGGAGAGCCTCGCTGTGTCTGTTGTAATCGTATAGGTTCAAGAATTGGAGAATCTTGTCCCAGAATGAGAGGACTCTGAAGCCATTAGTCTCTGCTTGTGTATCCCTGACGAGCTTTATGAGCGGGAGGACACCAAACAAGTGTCCTGGATAGATATCAATCTTTGTTCTCTGTGGAATATCAATCATATCTTCAATGGACAACCGATGAAGGTTGTATTTCTCACCAATGGTTGCGATGGCTTCCCACGAGAGACCATTCACGTTGATCCACCTTACTTTTGACCACGTGGGAATCTTATTCAACGAGAGTTTCAACTTTGTCACAGAGTCCCTAGTTCTAGCACCTTGAGATGTTTGTTTGTTTGGAACACCATTCTCCTCACTTTCAACGTCCTCCAAGATGTTTGTCTCAACTTCGATGTGTTCAACACGATAACGATCCTCACTGTAATCTGTGATGGTGATGGCGGAACCGATGGAGGAAATGATCACATCGGTGGTGTTAATGTCAATGCCGGGCTCCCATGAGATTCTCTGACGAGCAGCCGTTGATGAATAAGCAGAATCAGAGTATTTTCTATTCCTTCTCTTCTTCTTACGTTTGCGAGTTGGAGGCATCGGAGTCGAAGGTTCCATGATCGGCTGTGAGTTTGAAGTTGGGGTAATTGGACGGGATGCATTGGGAGGTGTGTGGTCATGGAAAAGCTTCGTTCCACGTCGTTTCAATTTGTTCTTTCGCCTTGTGTGCTCATCATCGCTCTGTGTTGACTTGTTATCGACATCACTGAATTGGTCACTTTCATTGGTGAAGTCGATCTCGTGAGGAAGATCCGGGAGGGTCGGGTCACCAGAGTCATAGATTCGAGGCATAATCCCCTAGACGTTCCCTCTATCAGGCTTATTCATTAGTGTGTGTGAATGTGCATTCAAAAAGATATTTGGGCATCAGGGGGCTGGGTTGTTACCTGTCATAGAACGAGTTCGCGGATTCGGCTGTGGTTTCCGAGATCACCGCCTTTTGGGAACAGAACACCACACAGCCAACTATTATAACGGATAAATAACCAACCCAATTGCCCAGTAGAGTTGACCTCCTGTGCGATTTCATCTTCAAGTTTCCATTACAATGTCTGCTCCAAAAGTGCTCCAATTCTCCCATTCTCCAGTGCATTCTCACTGCTTCTCTGCCGACCGCAAGACTCTGGCTATCACCAAAGATACCAACGTCGAGCTCTACGACCTCTCCGGTGCCAAGCCACGTCTTATCACTGTTCTCTCTGACCACGATAAGACTGTCACCGCTGTGGACATCTCAATCCATGGCCGTATCGTGACTTGTTCCCAGGACCGTAACGCCATTGTGTGGGAACCCCTTTCCGATGGTACCTACAAGCCAACTCTTGTGCTTTTGAGAATCAACAGAGCCGCCACTTGTGTCAAATGGTCTCCAAACGGTTACAAGTTCGCCGTTGGTTCCGGTGCACGTGTCATTGCCGTGTGTTATTTCGAACAGGAGAACGATTGGTGGATCTCTAAGCACATTAAGAAGCCAATTAGATCAACCATCCTCAGCATTGACTGGCACCCAAATAACGTCTTGCTCGCTGCAGGGTCCAGTGATGGCCATGCTAGAGTGTTCTCCGGTTTCATCAAGGGTATTGATGCTAAACCAGAGCCATCCTACTGGGGTGAGAAGTTGCCATTCAACACGTTGTGTGGTGACTTCATCTCTTCTAACGGTGGTTGGATTCACGATGTTTCCTTCTCTCCTTCTGGTGATGTCCTCGGTTTTGTCTCTCATGACTCCTCCTTGACTGTGGTGTACCCGGGTGGTGCTGATCAACCACCAAGATCCATCCTTTCTGTGTCCACCTCGTTCTTGCCATTCACTTCTTGTATCTTCAAAAATGAGAACACCGTCATTGCTGCCGGTCACAACTGTCATCCAGTTGTGTTTGAAGGTGATGAGTCCAACTGGGTTCAATCTCGTTCCATTGATGATCCAGAGAAGAACACCACTGCTGATGATGGTGAGACCACCGCTTTGAACATGTTCAAGCAATTGGATCTTAAGGGTACCGTCACCAGTAAGAACGCTTCCAACTTGAAGACCATCCACCAGAACACCATCACCGAGCTTAGACCATACGCTGAAACCGGTGGTTCCCTTTCTAAGTTCTCTTCCTCTGGTATTGACGGAAGAATTGTGATCTTCTCTGCTTAATTGGTCCAGTTAATTTTGTCTCATATAAACGAACATATTCAAATTATAGAAATGAGATTTTTAAAGACCTAAAGTACAAAGAATAAATAGCATGTACACCATGCAACAGCTATTTACAGACAAATAAGATCAAATAATGAACTAAAATCCCTACATAAGACACCCTCCAAGCCGCGCCAGGGCACCGTAACCACCGGTACGCGCACGCAGCAACCTGAAATTGCTTTCCCGAATAAAAACAATAAGACATCAACGGAGAAAACCAACAGACTGTTAAAGCTAATTGATCTCCCAAAATGGTTGCCACAGAGCCACTCGATGCCAATGCTGTGAAGCCAGCCAAACCGGGAACCAAGAAGACCCGTAAAGTGCTCGTTAAGAAGGCCAAACAAGGTGCCGACGTGAAGAAGTATGCTTGGCTTGCTGGTCATGGATTAACCATTGTTTTCGGTGGTCTTTACCTTTTCTTCTACACAGTGAGATGGTTCTTTTTTAAGAACTGGTGGTGGACCCCACGCATCTGTTACAGACTCAGTTTCATTGGTGTTATCATCTCATACACAATCACCATCCTCACCACATTTGGCGGTGTCATCCCAGGTTATACCACTTTACTCGCTACCGAGAACTATCAGAACTTGGTGCTTGCATTGATTTGGCTCATTTCCAGACCTTCCGCTTTCAAGTTGACTCCATACTATGCTGTGGCTTTGTTGCAATTGGCAAACATGTTCAACGTGAAGCCAGTGCTTAAGTTACAAAACCAGTTGAGTGATGCCATTGCCGCTTCTGAGATTTTCGTCATCTTTGCACTTTTGTTTGATACTTTGTTGTTCAGAGGAACATCCGGGTTTGCATTGGCTATCTATTTGATGTTCTACTGGTTGAGAATTAACTTTTCACCATATACACAGGCTTATATCTTGAGAATTGTTCAAGTTATCGATGAAAAAATTATGGTTAAGCAGAAGCCAGAGACACAGAAGAAGTGGCAGAAGTTGAAAGACTTTGTTGAGTTTAGAAGAAACCAAACTTCGCAGATTTACGAGCAACAATTGGACCATGAGCCAATTGTTGTTGATAACTCTGATCATGCTGATGCTGGCAAAGTCATTGGAGAACGTGAGGAGAAGAACGTTATTGGTCAAAAGATCCCTGATAAGTCTAAAGTGAAGGAAGCCCCAAAGGGTGTTTCGGTTCCTCCAGTTAATCCATCTTCTGCTTCTGTCTCCTCTGCGACTCCATCTCAACGTGTTCAACAGAGAGCCCCATCAGCTACTTCTACTGGTGCTTACGCTTCTTCACCAGCTCAGCAATCATCTGGTCAAAGCATTCGTTCCAGAGCTGATTCGTCCGTTTCCCAAGCACAAAGCTCCGTCAAGAGTAACAGAGGCACCACCACTCAGCCACAAACTACACAGGCCTCTGGAAGAATCTCTGCCCCAGCAGCACCTGGAAAACACTCGTTGGATCCAAGACAACAGTTGATCAATCACGCTCAAAAGATTCAGTCGACATCGGGAGAAACTGTTCAAGCTGCTGGTGATTCTGCCCAATCTGAATTGCAGAAGATCCAACAAGCTGCTCAAGCACAGATTGCTTCTTCTCAGAAATGATTCAAAAAAATAAGAGAGACGATTATGTACAAATTCTATGTTCTGTTATGTTTATGACTTTGTAGAAGCCAAATAGTGTCTATAGATCTACAGTAAAGATTTGTGGTATCTCATTCATTTGAATAAACAAGTTTTCTTCTATAATCGATGTTAGTTAATGATCTCTGAAAGAGAAACAACACAATAAACACAGATTTGAATAACTGTTATCAGAAATTGAGCTTTTGGTAAAAGGAGTATCTTCATATATGTTCAGAAGCAGAACTGAAAATAAGTTTTATCATCAGGAAACAGTATCAAAGAAGTGGATTGTTCTTGTGTGAGATCGGTAAAACTTACTTGATTCATAAGAACCATGTGAATATGAATATTGGGAATGGATCAAAAGGGAACTCTGTAGAAGTTAGTACAAAGAACCTCAAACTGGAAATTCAGAAAGAGGAACAAAACAAGTTGGCATTGGATTCGAGTTCAGATGGTGATGCATGTTTTTATCCATGGCTCATGTATGAACTCACCGGGACAAAGGTATGGAAAATTTCATCAATAAGGAATGCCAAAGGACCTGTTGATTGTTTGTTCTTCTTACAGATAAGATTTGGAAACATACTGAGAGATTGTTAGTAATCCATCTTTTGGGAAGAGATGAATTGGGCTTTCCTCACAGACACAATCACTTTATTTGTCTCAATCATAAACGAAGAATTCCTAAAATTTTATTTTGTCCTGCATATACTTCCTCAGAGAGATTCCCAATAAAAGTTTATAATCATTTAGAGACGGTGATTGTTTTCTTTGGTGAGAGCTATACTCATAAGACGTACCTGTTAATCACACAAGAAACACCATCGACAACACAAGTGTGTTTATTGATGGTGTTTGCTGACTCAAAAGAAGGTGAAAGGTGAAAGGAGAGAAGGAAAATTTCAGCGGTGAAAAAAACCTACGGCTGGCCGGTGGCTCAAAGCGCGAACAAAAATTTCTTAGGGCATCAGCAACCTCGAAGAGATCTGGATCCATTTGAAGTTTACAAGTTTTATTATATATGTTATGCACTTTTTGTGGGTAGTTTACTGAACAGAGATAATGGTGTTTAAAACCCCGTTTAAACCTTAAAAGTCGGACCACTGGTTGTGGATATAGGAAAGAATACTACAATCAAGTCGTTATACAATGTACATTACAAGGTGAATAACAAACTAACCTTCATATCGACCTTCGGCAGATAATTTACTCGGCAGCGGTGGCACGGGTGTAGATCAACTGAGTGGCGTGACGGGAGATTGGCTTGATGAGACCCTGCTTCTCAAGGTCCTTGATGGCGACACGGGCAATGGAACCACCAACTTTGAGTCTGTCAACAATGGTGGAGACAGAGATGTATCTGAAGGTTGGGACCTCCTTCAAGATTCTGTCGTACTTGTCCTGGTCAAGGACAACAGCGTGCTGAGCTCTGTCTTTCACTCTACCCTTGGACCATTTCTTCTTGGACTTCTTACCACCAGCCATAGCGGCGGCGGCCTTGGCGGCCTTGGACTGCTGAACCTTTGGAGGCATCTGTGAATGTATGTTAGTAAACTTATTCTTTATTTGATATGGACCATGGGTGGTGTGGTGCTCGTTGCTACTTCATTTGATCATTGTGAGTGTGTTGTATGGGTTGTGTAGAAGGGACTTCTGGGATCTCTGTGTGTATGTGTGTCTTCTCTTAATGATTGCTGTTCTCTCAAAATCTGTGTATATGTGTGTATGGGTTTGTGTGTGTATATCTATGCCTCATCTTCAAATCTTCCATGATGAAGAACTGGACGGTAAAACAGCGTATGAGCATGCTTCTTCAGCGGGGGGAATAAGCTGGTAACTGTGATGTGTGTAGCGTTGATGTTGAGCACTTCTTTTCTAGCCACCAGGTTCCTAATTGTTGTATAGCCACGTACTTTTAACTGATGATTCCTTGGTGTTGACCTCTCCAGAAGAGTTGCGAGTCGGTGTTTGTCTTGAAGCTTGAAAAAAAGAAGCTTTTCTCGCGGCCTACGAAACGCGCCCGAACCGCCAGCGCGACCAAGTTTCCCGCGAAAAAAAAATCGCGAACATCCAAACACCACGGCGTTGGACCAGAGCGGTTGGTGCCACATCCAGCCTATTGCCTCTTTGTGCCCTACATAGAAACACGTGACTCATAAAATAAAGCCCTAATGGACTAGACAAGAAAGTTCCAATTCGCGGGTTTCAGGTGTGTAGCATATGATATCGGTTAATAATGATCGTTTTACTTTGGTTTTAAGGATAAATTTGATGAAATTCTTTTAAAAGTAGTAATTATATCTCAAATATACACTTTATTGTCAATTCCAACCAAAATTGATCATTTAACACCAGATAAACCTCCGCTCATCGCTTACATAAGCACCGACCAGCCCTTTCTCCCGCGAAACCCCAAAAAGGTAAACAAACGCTTCAACCACCACTTACAACGTTCAAGAACAACCCAAAACATACCACAGAATCAACTCCAACATGTCAGGAAAGCGTGGTGCTTCCGACCAGATCACTAGGGAGAACTTCCATGAGGCTGACGACGACAACGATGACGTTCCATCCCAACCAGCTAGAGCATCTACCGAGGTTTTGGCCAAGAGAAAGATCTTGAAGCCAAGAGGAAGATTGGGTAAAGCCGGTTCTATGCCAACCTCTGGCTTCTCTTTCGGCTCTACACCCGCTTCCAATGGCACAGAGGATAAGCCTGCTAATCCATTTGGTGGATTCGGCTCATTTGCTAAGCCAGCTGCTGATGCTTCTGCTGCTCCATCGTTCAGCTTTGGCAAGCCTGCTGATACTAAAGAAGAGGCTCCAAAGGCCAATCCATTTGGCTTCTTAAAGACCCCAGCTCCAACACAGGACACTACAAAAGCCGATTCTGTGTTGTCATTTGTTAACAAGTCTGACAACTTTTCATCAACATCCCTTGTTTCTACCAAATCCACCGTAAAGGCTTCGAAGATTAAGGCATTGAATGATACCTTCTACGATAAGATCACACAGGAGAAAAAAACCAACCCAGTCTCGAACTTCACACCGATTCTTAGAAAGTACATTGACTACTACGATCAAATCGATAGAGACATTGAGATCCCAGACGCTGATGCCGAACAAGAGCAACCACAACAAAAAGCCCTTCCAGCTGCGCCATCTGCGCCATCATTCAACTTTGGTCAAGCCAACAAACCAACTTTCAACTTCGGACAGGCCACCAAACCAGCTGAACCGGAATCAATTGAACTTGACTCTTCAAAAGAACCAAGCCCAGTTCCAGAGTCTAAGGAGAACACAAAAGAGGCCATTGTTGTCGATTCCGATTCCGACTCCGACTCTGATGATGACATCAAAGTTGAAGGTCCACAATTCACATTATCAAAGCTTCCAACCACTACAGACTCTGCATTTAAGCTCACTGCTGATGCCACATCGCAAAAGTCTTCTGGTTCTGGACCAACTTTCACATTCGCCGGTGCATCTAAGAAGTTCGATAGTCCCTTCAAGTTGAGTGCTCTTGCCGAAAAGAAGGAAGAGAATAAAATTGAGGAGAAGAAGGTTGAGGAAGAGAAGAAAACAGAATCACCGAAACCAGCATTTGGTGTTACCAACAACTTCACATGGAGTCCAAACCAACCAATAAAGTTTGATGGCTCAAACTCAAGTCAAAAACCAACAACACAATTCAACTTTGGCGCCGCTACAACCCCATCAAAGGAGACGTCAGAGCCACCAGCAAAACCGGCTTTCTCGTTTGGACAAACCACCACATCCACCGAGGAGAAAAAAGATGAGCCAGCAAAACCTGCTTTCTCATTCGGTTCGAACTCCACTTCTTCTACCCCGGCTTTCAACTTCAACAAGCCTTCCACAACGAACGATACCCCTAAGCCAACATTCAACTTTGGTGCCCCAGCATCTACCGACTCTAAACCAACCACAACTTTCAACTTTGGTGCCTCTTCTGCCCCATCGTTCAACTTTGGAGGCTCTGCACCTGCACCTGCTGTCGGTTCAGGATCCACATTCAGTTTCAACTTCTCTGGATCCAAACCAGCAGCCACCACCACCACCACCACTACTACATCTGGTGATAACGATGATGATGCAGCCCCTGAGGAAGAAGCCAAAGTTGACTTCAAACCAGTCGCCCAACTTGGCGATAAAGTTGAGGAGAAAACAGGTGAAGAAGATGAAGAAGCTCTATACACCAAACGTGCCAAACTCATGCTTTACAACCCATCCAACAAGGAGAACCCATATGCATCCAAAGGTCTTGGTGAATTGAAGGTTCTCAAACATAAAGAGACTTTGAAATCCCGTATTCTCGTGCGTGCAGATGGTTCGAACAGAGTCATCCTCAACGCCGCTGTTGCTAAAGAATTCACATACTCTGGCAAAGGTAAAGGTCTTGTGGCTGTTCCTACCATTGGTGCTGATGGGAAATTGGAGACCTATATGGTTAAAGTGAAGACAGAGGAGGATGCGCAGAATTTGATCAAGGCATTGGATGAGGCAAAGACTTGAGTGTATAATGATTAGTTAAAATTAAAATCTTCTGATGGAGGTATCCATTCATAAAGGCATGTATTATATGATATCACTTCTGTACTGCGTAGTATATTACGTTATATGCACGTGAATAATAGACGTATAATAAGTATCGTAATATATCAAAACAAAGGATCTAGAAATTGTATAAAGTCAAGAGTTCATAAAATCATAAGTGGCATGAGGGGGGAGAGGTTTAATCATGAGACTGGCATCTTTTTCAAAACAAGTCTCACAGTCTCCAAGAATCCAACTTCATCACCAACGTCCAAATATTTCCACCAAGTACCAACTTTACCACCATTCAACTTCTTCAAAGCATCTCTACCGATAACGTCCAAGATCTCGTCTTTATCACCATACAACTTGAAACCAATTATCTCAAACACACCGAGAACGCATCTCCATAAGAATGCATCACCTTCAAACACATAAATGTCCATGATAGCAGAGGCAACGTCCATACTGAGATGATTGGAAAACACCGGTTTAAGCAATGGAACAAGGTAGCTCTGTGGTTCAATTCCCACACGGTTGAAGTGCTCAGAGAGACGTGGATTCTTCTTGGCAAATGTACGCAGGAATGATTGAGATTCTTTGTTGAACTGGTCATTCTTCTCAGAGTACAACAGCTTTAAGAGATGACGGTTGAGTAAGCCACACATTGAAGTGAACGCCTCATCAACGGTATGGATGTTGAAGAGCAGAACAGCGGCAAGCGGGGCCATGGCAGAGTCGTAGGATGAATGTTGGGAATACATCGCCAGCAGAAGGACGAGGTCATTGTGGAGTTGATCACCTTCTTGGAAGGCAGAAAGATCAGGGAAGACATGTGAAACGTCCTTCTTAATAGTTTGGACAGTTGGGGAGCCAGATCTGATGAGCGTCTTAGCTCTCGATCTGAGTGACTGGATGATTGCCGGTTTGATAGATTTTTGTTCAACGAGTTCGGTCCAAATCCACTGACGTAGCGTTGGTGGGATACCTCTCCACCATAGCTCACGTGTTGAGCTGAGCCTGATCTTCTCGTTGAAGTCTGGGATAATTTCACGTTCCCAAGTGATAAGATCCGCAGCTTTAACTCTCTGACGACGCTCAATCTCTTTGAGACGAAGCTTTTCTTGTTTCAACTCTTCTTTAATGGCACGCTGTTTCAACTCCTCAACCTCTTTGGAATGTCTCAAAGACTCAGCTCTGTCTTTTGGCGGCAGATGTGTTGGTCTCGTATTGGTGATGTATTTCTTCTTCAAAGGACTTTGCGGAGAGTTGGTTGGTTCAATTCCCCTTGGCTTCTCCATCTGGGACAGTATGTGACATCTGATAGCAGATTCTTGAGCAGCAAGGACAGACTTGTTTTGTGCAAACTCATATGTGAGTTTGAGTGCATCCTCTTGAAGGAGATCGAGTTCAAAATCGGAACTGGCATCATTGGCACCGTGGTCATAACTCATCATAGAAGACTGACGGGTAGAGTCAGAGGCAAAACTCATGAGTTTGGAAGTCACGAGTTTTTGGTTCTGAGAGAGTTGCACAAGGGACTGGGAGAGTGGAACGTCATAAATGATGGTTGACTCGTCGAGCTCATCATCGGAGTTGTCCAAGTTTGAAAGATCAAGGGGTTCCTTTCTATCACGCAACTGCTTGAGTCTCTTGGAAGGGGAATAGCTGGGACGAGCTGGGAGAGGTTTATCCTTCTTTGGTGACTTCTCAGGGGTAGAGGTGACCATCTTGTGACGAACTGGCGATGTAGAAGGTTTGTCACGGTGGGAGTGTAGCAAAGAAGTGGTGGATCTATTGATAGTATCGAGAGAGGCCGTACCCGGTCTGGCGATTACGGAGTTGTAGACTGTTCTCTTCGGTGGTCTATGCAACGTGGAGGCATTGTTGATGTCCACATCGTCAAAGTCCTCGGTGTCAATCATTGTGGACAAACCCTTTGGCAAATGGTGTGGCGAGTGTGTGCTTTAGACGAGCTGGAAATAGACGATCTGGATCTGGGAGAATGGGGGATCGGCGGGGCTTCTGTGAGCAAAAATGGGAAAGCCTTGTTAGAGTGTAAACAAGCGTGTGAGAGTTGGAGAGCCTGGTATTTAATGGTAAGCGAGTGTTATAACTGGGGACTCCTAACTGCTTGTTTGGCGTTGTTTATAGATGTAGTTGCTGAGGTGAAACGCTTCGGGAGCCTCTTTGTTTTGGTTTCGAGCCGATGGAATCCCAATTGGGAATTTGCGCAATTGCGTTGGCACAAACTTCCGCCTTTCAATTCCGCCAAATTCCGCGAAAGTGCGCTAAACTTGCGCCAAAATGCGACGCGCTTACGCGTAACTAAAAAACAGGACGCGACGCGCAACTCGTTTACAGGAATTCTGGGGGGTAAATCTTTTATAGCCAAAGGAGTGACAGCCTCAAAAGGCAGAAGCCATGATTTCCCGAGAAATGTGTAGATCGTCATATGTACATCATCGTGTTTTTCTTTTGTTTTTGAATATATACAACGGGGGGTCTGTAATTACTTCTTATCGTCTGGCTTCTTCATGAATTTGTCTGCAGCATCCTTCAAAAAGTCCAAGAACTTGTTGTGGTGCTGGCTGTCATCAGTTGTGTTTGCCTCCTTTTCATTTACCGGTGGCTTCCACTCTTGTGATCTCTTTGCATATGGGTCTCCGAGTTGATCTGCAAGTGCTTCAAGAAGGGCTCTCTGAGCAGCTGTAGTGGCTCTTGGGACCTTAACCTTGAACAGAACGTCCAAGTTACCACGGTGGTTAATGTTACCTCTCACTGGGAAACCCTTTCCTGAAATTGAGACTTTACCTCCTGTCTCGGTACCTGCTGGAACTTTAAGTCTGACGGAAGGACCATCAACAGTTGGAACCTCAATGGTTCCACCAAGTGCAGCAGTTGTATATGGAATCTCAGCTGGGTAAATGATGTTAACACCGTCACGCTTGAAACGTGGATCATCCTTGACAGAGATACGAATAATCAAATCACCCTTGTAAAGCTGAACTCCTGGACCGGAAGTTGCACGAGGAGCATCACCTTCACCTGCGATACGAAGCTTCATTCCTTGACTGAGACCTTCTGGCAAATCAACTTCTGTAGTCTTATGAGCGTTGACAACACCTTCACCATGACATGTTCCACAGGCATCGGATGGATTTACTGTAACACCAGCACCACCACAATTCATACACGTTGAACTCATCTGGAATCCACCTTGCAAATAGTGATTCGTGGCACCGGTACCACCACAAGAGCCACATGTGGACTTCTTAGCACCAGGCTTCAAACCCGAGGCATTACATGTGCCACAAGTATCCCAAACTTGGTAATCAACTTTTGCATTCTTCAGACCGAACAGCGATTCTTTGAAAGAGATCTGCTTCAATATTTCGACATTATCACCACGGAACTCTTGAACATATGAAGAACCTGCACCACGACGTGAACCACGGGCACTTCCACCGAAAGCACCATTGAACAAATCATCCAAATTGATACCAAATCCTCCAGCACCACCAAACGGATTTCCTTGACCGAAAGGATTACCTTGACCGAATGGGTTTCCTTGACCGAATGGAGAGCCCTGTGGATTTCCTGATGAGTCAAAAGCGGCTGCACCAAACTGATCATATTGTTGTTTCTTCTCAGCATCGGACAAGATCTCGTAAGCACCTTGGATATCATGGAATTTCTTCTCAGCACCTTCCTCTTTGTTAATATCGGGATGGTATTTCTTTGCGAGCTTATAGTATGCCTTTTTAATCTCCGATGACGATGCAGACTTATCAACGCCCAACACGTTGTATGGGTCCTCCATACGAGGGATGGCAGTGGCATGGAATGCTCTTTTAGTGTATCTGGTGCCAATGCGAGGTCTTGTTGATTTGAAAGTACGTGGTTGAAGAGTGGAGTAGGCCCTTCTACTGAGTGGCGACCGCAGCAGGGAGCCCATCACGTTTATCGATCTCACCATTTTGTTTTGTTATTCGTTGTGACGGAACAACTGTATGTCTATGTTAATAACAAGGTAACAAAATAAAAAACAGTAGGCCTTTAAAAATGAAAGGTTTAGAGCTCTTCTCTGCCTTCAACTCCGACGGATGTAGTCCAAATTTCCAGAGCGTTCGACGGAAACCGGTAAGGGGCACACTTCGCGAACTCGTTTGTGGTCCTTCTCTTCTCTATAAGCACAGATCTAGTTTGTAATTAAACCAGTAGAGGTCATATGACATTACATTAGAAGTGAGTTTGAGATATCTATATATGCATACTACCCGAAAAACTATCATATAACACTTTTATAGAGTTCGGTGGTGTCAACTCTGTAGCGTTACCAGTCTTACAACAACACATTGTATCCTCTTGTACTTCATGGACATTTCTAACAGTGTCCTGTCTTCCTTGTATATCTTCTAGCCAGTCCAGCTTGAAGTATAGATGGTACGTTCACATGAGCCTGTGTGAAAAAGGAAGTCAGATCAACCAGTATCAACCACTGACTGACTATGGCGATATCCACGGCTAAACAGTCTGCACTGCTAGAGCCTAGCCATTCACTATCAACATTGCAATGGTTATTGACTTCAAATCTTTGAAAAAAACAGGCCAGCATCAGAAGATGGAAGATATCGGAGCCCTAGCCACATAGCAGACTTTCCTGCTGACATTGAGGAGCACCGGAGAATGGTGCAAAGGAGAGTACTGCATCCTGTTTCTTCTGCCCCCTTTTCACAAAGTGATAAGCCACTCAAGAAAGACGAAGCAACGGCTAATTAGGTAGTACTTAAGAAACTGGCAGTAGACTCTTGTAATGCCTCGAGATCAGCATTGGTTTCAGCACCTTCTTGTTGGAGGAAAAGCGAATACACAGCGGCTTTGAACAAAGTGAACACCAATGCGATCTTGGATTCAATGACACGAAGGTTCTCCAACAGTTTTGGTGTTGGTTGAGAGATGAGCTTCTCGATGATTGCGGAGAGGTTGTTTAAACGAATAGCTAAAGCCTGATACCTTTGTAAGATCTTGAGCTCAAGCTCGGATAGTTGACTTGACTGGGAGAAATCTATTGTGAGGATCTCGGACATGTTTATAACGATAAAACAGTTAACAGAAATACAAAAAGGAAAGATTTAATGTAAGTGACGCGTTTGACAAACGCCAAAACGCCAAAACAAAACTTTGGTGTTTTCCGCGAACTCGTTTGATAGCGCGATTTTACGAACCCTTCCCGCAAAAAGTTGGGGTATAACATTTGATGGCGGGGTGTCATGTTCATGAGCACGACCGGTTAAATTGATTCAATTGTTATGGTTTTGGAGATCGATCTTAATCATGAGATAATCTTTGTTCTAGTTTGATCTGTTATGAGAATTGGAAGTTAACTAGTACAATTCCTCTGTTGGTGCAGAGCCCTCTAATACCCAAAGACTTTATATAGCCGGTCATGTGGTTCCAAGACCTTTGTGATCATCGTATTCTTCTCCGCATTCCAATTTTTGTTGGACGTAATTGAGCTGACTTAATTGTCGCATCGATGATAAGACTTCTTCTTATGTTTCCGTTGCTTTTAGAAAAGATGAGCCGAGCTTCATCTTGGAGGGGAATGGATCTATAACTGTGGGGTACATCAATGTCTAAGTGGTATAAGAGACGCATACCCAGATGGGTTTTAGTTAATGTATATGTGCATAAGTTCTACAACAAAAGTCATGACTACACCTAATTCAACCATATCCTTGGAGAAACCCGAGGAAGAGTTCATTGAGAAGGTCGATTCCCTTCCACTAGACCAAGTGTTGGATCAGGAGGATGACTTTTCCGATATAGATGAGGCTAAAGTCTTGAGAAAGATTGATTGGAGATTGTTACCACTGGTGTCTATTCTTTACCTACTTTCAAACTTGGACAGAGGTAACATTGGTAATGCCCGTCTTGAAGGTTTGGAAGAAGACTTAGGTCTCAGTACAAACCAATTCAATTGGTGTCTTACGATCTTCTTCTTAACTTATTCAGCTTGTGAGATCCCTTCCAATTACTTGTTAAAAGTTATTGGAAAGCAATCAATCTTCATTCCAACAATCATGGTCCTTTGGGGGCTTTGTATGACTTTCATGGGGCTGGTCAAGAACTTTGCAGGGTTATTTGCTATGAGATTCCTCCTTGGTGTGTTTGAAGCAGGTCTTTACCCTGGTGTCACTTATGGGTTAACAATGTACTACGCTAAGAAGGAGATGCAATCTAGACAAGCCATTTTCTACTGTGCCTCTTCAGTCGCTGGTGCCTTCTCTGGTATTCTTGCCTTTGCCATTGGTAAGATGAGTGGTGTTGGAGGGTACCTTGGTTGGAGATGGATCTTCATCTTGGAAGGACTCCTTACTGTCATTGTCGCTGCTTCCTCATTCTGGCTTCTCCCTGACTACCCGGACACTGCTAAGTTCCTCACTCCACGTGAGCGTCAGTTTGTCATTTGGAGATTGAAGACCGATAACAATTACAAGGACATCAATGAGAAGATCCATGGGTTTGAAGGCTCCAGTAGAGCTAAACCAGATTTCACACAGTTCTCTGAAGATGACGATATCTCCATGAGACAAGCACTATTCTCCGTATTCAAAGATCCAGCCATTTACTTCCACATCTTGGTGTATTGGGGTATCATTTGTCCTATGTATGCGCTCTCCCTGTTTTCTCCATCAGTTATCTATGCCCTTGGTTATTCCTCCGGTACTGCACAGTTAATGACCGTTCCAGTGTACATCCTTGGTGCCTTATCTGCTGTCATTCAAGCTTTCATCGTTGATAGAGTCGGTAATCGCTCATTTTTCGTGCTCGGTAACCTGGTCGCAATCTTGATTGGGTTCAGTATGGCATTGGCTGGTCAATTGAAAGATATCAATGGATTGATCTACGGTTCACTTTATGTCGCAGGCCCAGGTCTTGTCTCCTTGTTCCCAGGTATCATCTCTTGGGTTGCCATCAACTTTGCCAATCCTAGAAAGAGAGCCATTGCCATG
This sequence comes from Petasospora amylophila, assembly GCA_030557155.1. Classification (NCBI taxonomy): domain Eukaryota; kingdom Fungi; phylum Ascomycota; class Saccharomycetes; order Phaffomycetales; family Wickerhamomycetaceae; genus Petasospora; species Petasospora amylophila. The sequence continues at coordinate 28,566 of JAKTVK010000006.1, read as the reverse complement.
GCTTGTCAAATCGGTCTTGGTAACTTTGGAGGTGCCGCTGCTGCTAATTTCTATAAACCAGGGAAGTTCGAAGTCGGTCATGGCCTCTGTCTTGGATTTGCCACTCTTGCTTTCATCAATGTCATTATCCTTCAGATCGGTTATACGAGGGCTAATAAGAAGGCTCACGATGATCTCCGTAATGGTGTTTATGATGAAGTTACCGATCTCGAACTGTTCAGACTCGGTAACAGATCTCCGTTCTTCAAGTACGGTCTCTAGTCCTATCTAATGGCAGCTAGTGTCTTCAGTAACGAATAAAATGCAGCTACTTACGATTGCGTAAGTGTGAACTGAAACGTGTACTCATTTGATGCCCTCAGCACCACTGAAAACACTAATATCTATCTTAAGCATCTTCAGTCTCAATAACAAGTAGGCAATGAGTCTATAGATCACTGCAATGCAAGCCAAGATACCAAAGTACGATTTATACTCATGCTTCAAACCATATGTCTCTAAAACGGCTTTACCAGTGCCCAGCAAGCAGTTCCCATTAGCGTCCATTGTGGACTCATCACAAGAGAAAACCAAGTCATCTGGGAAACCCATGTTTAATAAGATAACCATCATATACTTCAAGGGACTCATGTAGTTAACACCTTTCAAGAAGGAGTCCATGTTAAGCGACATGATACCAGCCATGAAAGTACCAATGGATAAGATCACAGATACCGTATTCACAGCGAATCCTGACTCCATAAACAGCGTATTAGTGATGATACCAAGACTCTCACCACACACAATAGTGATGAATGCACCATATGCTATTGCAAAATACATCTCAGCTGTCCTTGGAAGTCCAATGATTGGGCCAAAGAAGCATGCCACCAACAGAGAGTTTAGGATATCAAATGGTAATTCAACGATTGTATAACTCAAGAAGAATGGAAGTGTACCATAAACACGATCGTTATGTTCATGATAGAAGTAGTTTCTCTGGGCAGGGTAGCTTGCCAGATTGTTAAGCATACCACAGAAGTATAAAGCCGATGTCTGTTGAATGGCACCTAGTCTTGTTTGGATACCAGCGTAATTTGTCCTTAATGGAGCCATGTAGAGAGCAACCACTATGCCAACACCCAACGAGTTGAAGATCTTACCAAACACAACAGAGGTGTTTCTCAAAGTGGTAACGGCAAACTGTTTGGTGCATTCCGTGAGGGCAACGGCGAAGTTACAAGGTTGACGAATGATCGAGGCATAAAGCTGTGAAAACTCAGACTCTGTGATTGTTCTCGGTGAGGACGGTCTTGGAACGGGTTGTAAAGACCAATGTGCGATGAGATTTTCAATCCGAGACTTGGTATACTCCTCTTTGGTAAGAGACTGCGAGTTGATAGATATCAGATCCAAGATGTGATCCGCAGAGTTGGTGAGCCTTGGACATGGGTAACCCAACTCTTCAAAGTAGTGTACAATATCAGCCTGTGGCCCATTGTAAGCAGCAAACCCACCTTTGGACAAGAGCAACACTTGACCGAATCTCGTGAACAAATCTGAGCGTGGTTGATGAATGGTCATGATGATCGTCTTTCCTTCATCGGCCAAGCTTTGAAGAATCTCAAGAATTGTAGCAGCAGTGAATGCATCCAAGCCTGAAGTTGGTTCATCCAAGAACATGATCTTTGGGTCATTCAACAGTTGAATTCCAATAGAAACTCTTCTCTTCTCACCACCACTTATACCTTTGATAAACTCACTTCCAATCAACGTGTTCGCACAGCCTCTGAGACCCAGTTTCCCAATGACATCATCAACAACTTCCCTTCTCTGACCGGCAGACATGTTTCGAAGTCTCAAGTTGGCAGCCATCTGTAACGTTTCACGAACACTTAAAGTATCTAGCAAATGGTCATCATCCTGGGAGACATAAGAGCACACTTTGTTCATCATATTGGAAGACACTCTCAAGTCATTGAAGAAGATATCACCACTGGAGCTGTATCTGTTCACCAGATCTGAAGATAATCTACCAGAGACTAAGTTCAGCAATGAGGACTTACCAGAACCCGATGGACCCATGATGGCATTGAGCTTACCAGCCTTGAACGAGGCATTTACACCGGACAATATAACCTTCTCTTGCTTACCTCTTTTAACCCTGACACTCAGATATATATCATTGAGAATAACATCAATAGGACCACCTTCGTGTCTCGATGTTATCTCCTGAATGATCCCAGATTTCTCGTCTCTTGTAGGTGGTGCCTCCTTAACCTGCTTAGACAGTGAAACATCAACCACTTTGTACTTGAGCAACAGAGCAGCACCAACGTAGAACACGAGAGACCAACCGAGAACAACAAACAGAGAGATCAAGATCCAATGCCTTCTCGCAAAACCGTACTCTTTCAAAATGGCTTCACCACTATAACTGGAACAAGCAGTAGAGTCCTTATCGAATGGACAATCGCCCATATAACCATCAAACTGGTTGACCATCGCTGCACCAAAGCTGTACCAGAGATAAGCAACGTATTTTGTCCATCTCACGTAGACGGGCATATGATTAGCATTAGCGAAGAACCCACATGCAAAACTCTGTAATGTGTAGTTCAGATTTGAAACCAAACTTGCCTCTGCGTAGTTTCTCGAGAGAGCAACACCAAACATGGCACCTGTCATTGAGGTGAGATGTGTTAAGAAGACAACCATCCAATAGATGAAGAATTTGGATGCACTTTTATCTAATCCATACATGAAGTAAGTAATAACCGAGAAGAAAATAGTTACAACAACGTCCTCAGTGAACAGCTTTGCAAGTCTTCTAGAGATTAAGAATCCAAGTGGGGAAACACAATGATCGGACCTTTCACGATCGTACACTTTGATGTCGACATTGCACAGTCTGAAAGTTTCAAACAGAAGCATGAGGTATCCCTGTAAAGCACACGAGGAATAGATGGCACCTGCAATTGTTCTAATACCAGCCAAAGTCCCCGGTGGATGGAGATACACCCATCCACAGATGATACCCATGAAGATTGATTCTCCGTATAGGGAGAACAAGGTTGCAGTGTCACGTGTTGTGAGGACAAACGTACGTTTTGTCAGTATGGATACTTCTCTTAAGAAAGGTGCTCTCTTGTGAATGACTTTGCCTTGGGATAAGGGAGTCATTGGAGTTGTGTCGAGAAGGGATTGGGAATATGTGAACCAATGAGTCGAGAATTCATGGAGCCGTTGCATTCCTTTGACTTCTGATTCTGGTGTTCTGATGTCAACAGCGGTGATGTCGATGAGATAATCGGCTGGATTGACACTGTCTGGGACTTGACAACCAAATTGGGAGAAATACTCAAGAACATCGGTGACTTTAGACGAGTACACAGTTCTGCCTCTTGAAAGGATACAGAGATAGTCAAATAGGAAGAAGATGTCTGAACGAGGCTGATGGATACTAATTATGATAGTTCTCCCTCTTTTAGCCAAGTTCTTCAAAGTTCTGATGAGTAAGTACGCGGAATGAGCATCCAACCCAGTTGTCGGCTCATCCAAGAACAGCATCGATGGGTTCGATAACAACTGGATACCAATACTCAAGCGACGCTTCTCACCGCCTGATAAGCCTTTGTGTGTTGAATCACCAACTATCGTATTAGCACAGTCCTTAAGTCCCAACTCCATGATGATCTCTTCAACCAACTGGGCTCTCTCGATTTTGGTAGTGGAATCCGGTAATCTTAGCTCTGTGGCATACACTAAGGTTTCACGACAAGTCAGATTTGGGGAAAGGATATCCTGTTGAACGACATAGGCGTTTCTAACAGAGTCCAAAGAGCCTCCGTTGTATAGCACTTGTCCTGTCTGGCTTAGAGTGGAGCTTGTAGAGGTTCTATTGGCAAGAACATTCAGCATTGTAGTCTTACCAGAGCCGGAACCACCAATGATAGCCATCATTGAGCCTTTGGGGAGATCAAATGAGGTCTCATGGAGAATGATCTTGGAGACTCCTGCATCTTTCTCGATATCTGGCTTGTTCTTCTTCTTGAATAACCCTTTGGACAGAAGACTCTTAGATTTGGCAGAGACGGAGAGGCCACGAACACGAACTGAGACGGGTTCAATGGTGGAGAAAGAGAGCTTGTTGTCTTTGAAAACATCTGAGCTCGAGGAAATCGGTCCTTTTTCAAGAGTTTCCTCTCGTACAAGATCCGTGTCAACGTCCATTACATATGTGTCTCTCGGGTTGAACAGACGTAAGGAATGGATCAAAAGACTCCTGAAACTCCACAGTTATAACAAACTGAAGTATTGATCTAGAGGAGAATCCACCGGGGTTTAAAATCAAAGGGAATGTAAAAAACGGTGTTTGCTGTTCGTATAATTTGGACACATTTTTAGAGTTTTTGGAGACCGTTAACAAACCCACATCTCCGCAGTCAGACACCCGGACACCAGTATCTGCGACCAAAAGAGTCTGTGGATTTGTTCGGCCTTATCATTCTTTCTTTAAGATCTCTTGAATTAACTTATAATTTAGTCTATAGTCTTATAACGTACCATTATATAGAGCTCTTGAATCAACTTACAACTACATTTGAGTGAATCGATTGAGACACGGGACAAAGTTGTATATTTCGACAACGTCGATATGAATCTCAAAGAAATTGTGTACAATGAAACAGATGTACGGTCAAACTCCACAATTGATCAATTGATCAGCAGAGATGGCATTGTATCATCGTTCCTTGTTTATTTATATCATCATTCCATGTGTAGTTTCCATTACTGCATCAAGGAAGATTAAGCTGACAAAAATATCCGCAGAAACAAAGACTAATTGCAAGCTCGTAAACAACATGAAGCATTGCTTCTACTGCACGCACTAGAGCATGTCAAGCTCCTGTTGACTAGCCTGTGTTCAATCAAACAGACAAATTGCTGACGGTCCAACCAAGGCAGTTCAGCTGGATGTCACAAACCGCTTGGAAAGATGATGATGAGTTACTTAGATAATGACAAGAGACAGGAAGCAGTTAACTGAAGCAACCTTGTTTTCTCAACCGGTAGACGTGCTCAGAAATACGCGCGCGAAACCCAAGCCTCATAATACTGCTCAGTAGACACCGCTTGTATGTGTAGTTTAAGCAAATGGGCAGAGATTGTGCTACTAACTTCTTTGCCTCCCTTGAATTATAGATCGTTAGATTGGAATGCTACATGGGATCATGAGAACAATGCACTGTGTATAAAAGAATCACATAACCTCATTAACATCATCAATGCTCACAATGTTGAGATCACTTTTGAAACTCTCCCTGTATACTTTTTGACCATTGGGGAAATCGTTGAACTTAACCCTCTCTTCCCCTTCTTCTAAAGTTTTCACGATTCCAGCTTTTAAATGTCTTTTACCAACTCTTTGTAACATCTTATCATCCTCGATCAAAATCTTCCAAAACTCATGATTCTTACCATTTGGAACTTTTATCGATCCAATGTCATTTGCAACAACCTCATTTATACCTTCCATATCGATGACTTCCCTTTGAACACCAGGTTCTAAACAACGCGCAATCCCATCCCAGACAGGATTGTCCAATAACAGATACAAACCTTCCATAATTAAAACCCTTGAAGAAGAATGGATCTTCGTTCCATACCGTTTCGGGTCATGTTCTGCGTGATCAAAACTTGGGATATAGATATCTGGTATTTGTGTAATGCAAGTGTCCAACTTGTCCAACCCTTCAGCTGACACCGACAGAGTGTGATTGATATTTGACACGAGACGTACGATAAGTGATGAATCGAAAGTGAATGGTGATCCACGTCTCATTATTGCCGTTTGTGAATCTTTGAATTGGTGGAGAACCGATCTAGGTAGATGGAATCCATCCATTGGGATCACTTGAGCAAAAACTGGGTCTGTTACGGTTTCCGAATGCGTATAATCAATCTTCAATGATGTGTCGTCTCCACCCCGGCCTCTGATGATTGTGGTTTGTTCATTAGTTTCCCTCGTTGGGGTATAGTTCTCATCCTCAATGTCTATTGTCTTGCCTTCTTCATGCACGGGGAGATCGTCATTTGTATGACGGAGATCCCCACCTTTTATAAGCTTATCCGAACGATGTGAACCGCTCTTAGAATGCTGTTCGTTCAAAATATCAACAACACGTTGTGCAATTGTGGATTTACCCGATCCCGGGGCACCAATGAGGAGAATGAGGATTCGGTAGTTACCTGATTGTTCCAAGAGCGAGAGCGATCGCGTGGCTAAATCTCTGTATGTGGACTCCATCATTAAAACAAAGCTCATGTAAGTGGGGTGAATGTGTATATCGGAGTGTTTTGTGTATTCAATTGCAACAAACAGTTCCGTTCAGCCGTATCGTAGTCTCCGTGTTTGTCGATGTCTGTGTGTGTGCCTGTCTGTCTGGTTGAATTGGATGTGTATAAGAAGGGACAATGTCTTTAACAGAGATAAAGGATTGGAATCTATATGGTGAGACTTCAAAACAACAGCAAAGTAAAGGGGGAGGGGACAACGGCTCACGCGATACATTTAATCTTTCGGAGCTGTGTCAACCATTTCGGTGATCGGTTTCGCGGGCGCACACAGAACGCAAAATAGGAGTGGTGTCCAGGTGTTTCCCTTTGTGCTGGTCGCTGGGTGCGATTACGTAAGCGCGGGGTAAATAGCGGGACCCTCCGCAAGTCACGTGTTCATACCTGGTAAAGTCACGTGACTGTTTCGCGAATTTTTTTTGGTTGGCCGGTCCCGGTATACACCCCAATTTGAATTTTGGGCGCGAGTCACACCTATAAAACCATTCAATTAGCAGCATTTCAGAGGTTGTTTCATTGACCTGAATTCACCAATGTTCAGACCAGTTACACGTACCTCGTTGTCCTCTTTTGTGAGAGCGCAGAGACTCGCCTCAACCCTGGCTTTCGTCGAGACACAAGGCTCACAGATCTCATCGGCGTCCTTGTCATCGCTCAATGCTGCCAAACAGCTTGGTAACCCAGTCGTTGCCATATTGGCTGGTTCCAATGTTAAGGCTGCTGCTTCTGAGTTGAACAAGGTCTCCGGTCTTGAGAAAGTGCTGGTTGCAGACGATGCTAAGCTCGACCACGCTCTCCCAGAGTACCTCTCCCCAGTGTTCACCAAGCTTCTCCAAGAAGGTGATTACTCCCATTTTGTCGTCCCAGCCACTGCCGTGGGTAAGAACGTCCTCCCACGTGTCGGTGCTTTGCTCGATGTCCAGCCTGTGTCTGATATCATCAAAGTTGAAGATGCTCAGACTTTCAAAAGACCAATCTATGCCGGTAATGCCATTGTCACTGTCAAATCTACCGATCCAAAAGTGTTGATCTCTGCAAGAGCTTCGGCTTTTGAACCCGTTGAACTCTCCGCCTCTGAATCTTACAACGTTGAAGACGTTGCCGTCACCGTAGAGGAGAGTCCTGTTGAATGGGTCTCTGAGAACCTTGTCAAATCTGAGAGACCAGAACTTGCATCTGCTAAAAAAGTTGTCTCCGGTGGTCGTGGTCTTAAGAACAAAGAGAACTTTGACCAACTTATTTTCCCATTGGCAGATGCCATCGGTGCCGGTGTTGGTGCCACTAGAGCCGCTGTTGATGCCGGATTTGTCGATAACTCTGTCCAAGTTGGTCAAACGGGTAAAGTTGTCGCACCAGATCTTTACATCGCCGTTGGTATCTCTGGTGCCATCCAACATTTGGCCGGTATGAAGGATTCCAAGACCATTGTGGCCATTAACAAGGATGAAGATGCTGCCATCTTTAACGTTGCCGATGTCGGTTTGGTTGGTGATCTCTTTGAGGTTGTCCCAGAATTGACTGAGAAGATCAAAAACTAATGACATATAAACTGATGAATATGATGTAAAGATTCAATCACTAGTAGCTCATGGATGTAGTCCCTTATAAAGTACTACAGATGGTTGAAATTAATCATAAACGTTAATCTACCTTGGCCAATGTAGACATCATATCGAACCGTATAGAGAGCTCTTGCCTTTAAGAACAAAAAGCTGCATAGAAAAGAACAGCATAAAACACCAAACCGTTATCATAAACCCATAAAACGAACTAAAAAAAAAAAGAGTAACCATTGATGACCAACAGTGGTTTCACTGAGTCAATGGCTGATGAGGACCACATGCAACACTTCCTGACATTTTTCTTCTACTCAACAGAGTATTACCATCAAATCTCAAATTGAAACCTTCCATTTCTTTAAAACCGACATCCTTCTTCTCCTCTGTGGTTTTCTTCTGTGCTATCCTTGTGAGGTATGGAGTCACAGGTAAGGTCTTATCATGGAATTTCTTCAACACCGGTGATTTGGTGTAAACAGGACCATGCGTGTATGTATAACTGTCATCTGTGTTCTCTTCTTCATCATCAGACACTGGATTATCTGAATCGTCTTCCGTCTCATCACCGGATTCATCATCCAATTCATCAAAGTACGCATCTTCTTCCAACAAACGACGTAATGGTGTAGCGGTACGTTGAATAGAGATACCGGTATCCAATGCAAATTTCAACGCCTCTGCACGAGGTGACAAATAACCAGTTGAAGCGTGTAATGGAATAACTTCTTCGAAACGAAGCACTGATTCCGATTTGGTTTGATACATTGGTGCATCCGATGCAGGGTTTGTCGGCTCAGAGTTCTTCAAGATCCATGGATGGTTAAGCACATCATCCGGACCATATCTTTTCATTGGGTCGACAGTGAGAAGATGGGATACCAGATCCTTTGCCTCTTTCGAGATTTCATCCCACCATGGAGAGAGGAAAGTGTACTCACCACGACTCACTTTCTGTGTCAATGTCTTTGGGTCTGAATCGTAGAAGGGAGGGAATCCACATAGCAGTGTATAGAGGACACAACCTATAGCCCACATGTCAACACTCTTGGAGTAAGACTCATCCCTAACAATCTCAGGAGCGGTATAAGAGGCAGTACCACATGGGGTCTTGGTATTTGAATCCCACAAGATTTTGGAAAGACCAAAATCAGCCAATTTAACACGACCAACTGTACCACCACCAATGTTTGGTTTGAATTCACCTTCATCCAATTTAGAAGCATCATCTGATCTCCGACGTTTCTGTGGGGTATCCGTTGGGAAGAAATCAATCTTTTCAAACAACAGATTCTCCGGTTTGATATCTCTATGCACAACACCCACTTCTGAATGGAGGTAATCAACGGCCTTAACCACTTGCACAATGATGTGACGAGCAAGGTCTTCGGAGAAATATGTGAGTTTGACGATTTGGTTGAAGAGTTCACCACCCGACACATATTCGATGACGATGAATGTGAAGTCCTTGGTATTGAGGTAGTTGTATAACTTCACGACATTTGGATGATCAATACGACGCATGATAGAGATCTCTTTAAGTGTACTTTCAATCTGTGAAGAAGAGATGGATCTCTTATCGATGACTTTGATAGCAACGTCGAGGTGTGTCTCTGAATCCTTGGCACGGTAAACTTTGGAGAAAGCACCTTCTCCAATCTTCTCAACTATGTGGTAGCGTGGTTGAAGTTCTTTGTATTGCGGTACTTTGTTTTCATTGTGATCAAAGATATCTGCAGCGTCTTCAGGGGATGCCTCTCTGGAACGGGACGAAGAAGCCTTGTTATTGGACGGTGTACCCTCCTCCTTCGGTTTGTGTCTGATGAGGTTCCGTAGGTTCTTAGTGGGGTACTTGTTAGTAACTGAAATGAAACGAGGCTTGCCATGGTGTTCTTCTGTCTGTAAAAGCTTATGGATATGATATCTTTGAGGTTTGTAATGTTCATTCATAGCCATATTCCTTAACATTGAAGAACAAAGCTCTCATAAGGCCACAACTTTGGGGATACTCACTTCAAACATCCTGAATCAAAAGGTGGGGCACAAATAAGTGGGAAGTACAGTTGTTTGTGTGTAGACAGAAAGAGACAAAGGAAGAAAAGTGACAAAGACGGTGGAAAGAAATGAAAGAAGAGACAAAGAGAGAGAGAGAGAGAATTATTGGTGTTTGTTTGTGGGATGAGCGGGAATTCGGAGTGGGAGATCAAACTTGGCTTTCAAAATTTCTGTGAGAAAAGGAGGCGCGCCCGTCGGTGTCGTCTCGAAAGCTGCTGTTTGTTCCACTAAAAAAACTGTTATATAGCGGACTTTTTGATGATGATGATTTAGCGAAGGGATTCTGTTTGTCTTATGGTGTTTGTCTTATGATAGTTGTGTGTCTTATGGCGTGTGTCTTATGGTGTTTTTGTCTTATTTATTACAGAAAAAATAAACATATTGAAAATGAGCCGGCAGCCTTGTTTAAAAACCACATCATGTTCGAACCATCGAAGCGCTGACGTCAGCGCGCGCTGGGACAAAGTGTAAACAACCACTAAGGGACAAAGCACCAAATTTGAACCCCTGTAAACAAGCACGATTCCCCACACTTTTTTAATATACAGTGAGAAAATTGGGTGTGCTACAAACGATCCACATACACCATACATTGGAGAGGATCCCCGCTATGCGCACACGTGAACGGGTATAGTTTATCTGTCACGGCAGCTTGAGGTGTCCACTAAAGCACGTTTCAGGTACACCGCATTCTATCTACATACATTTATATTATGGTCTCCCTCCCCTCCAACCCCCTGACAATCTATACGTCGGTATCAAACAGCAAGGTATATACACCTAGTACTCTCTCCTCATCCCCCCTCCCATCACCCACCACCCATCACCCATAGATAGGGTCGCTTATTCATCCCGTTAGAGCTTATATCTTATCGGTATGCGCGTAGTCACGAAGCGAGCATGATCCGGTAAGCTACGTTTGTTCCTGAGTAGAATCAAGTTAGGATCTACATAAGCGATGCAGCAGCACCAATTAATTACTAGGGTCATGTCAATTGTCGATCTAATATCATGATCACCGCTCCAATCTTATCTTCGTGATGGAACCATCACCTCTACCGAAATACACAGTTTGTCCTAAAGATGTTACACTGTTAACAACTTTAACATCATGGTTGACGCCTTTGGGACATGGAATCACGACAACGTCTTCTTCCTCATTCTTAATACGATCCCAAAAGTAGACATCACCTTTATCAGATCCTGAAATAACACACCGACCATCCCAAGCAAGCTTTGTGTCGATCTTATACTCCTTGTCAACATCATTTTTCGTAAAGCCTTTAACCATCCTGGCTTTCTCAAGATCCCATTCTTCAACTGATACACTCTTGTTCAAAAACCCAACGATAACGGTACTCCCACCATGATCGTCACCATCAACGCTGCTGATCGCTTCAGCGAACTTATCCTGGTAACATAAGCCTTTCCTCAGATCATACGTCAAAAGTCCCCCATCACTACCACCACAGATGATCCTCGTTCGTACCTTATCGATATGCATCGAATTCAAAGAATCCTTGGCCTCATCATACACTTGAACAGGTTTCCATCTCCCATTTTGTCTTAAGTCAAATATCGAAACACGTCTATCATCACCACAACAACAAACAATCTCTTCATTGAAACAACCCACATCATTAATCCTAAAATTTTGATTCTCAAATCCAATACGTCGTTCATATTCAGCATTACCAACATCATGAATCGTTAACACATCTGAAACTGAGGCAAATTTAGTCGCAGTGAGGAAACTTAAGGCATTGACAGTTCGATTATGTCCTGTATAACTCGAGAGATGGGTATGTGTCTCTGTAGGGTATACATGAATACCATTCCCTTGTGTTAAGAACAAGAAGGACGAGGTGTGTAAATGGAGACTGTTTATAGGTGTTTGATGTTTGGTTTCAAATGTCTCGAGTTGTGTCGGATGTATGGCCATAGTTACTCAGTCGAAGCGATGCATATTCTCGTATGTCCAATGTATTATTAAAAGGGACAAATGACAAACTCCGCTGATTAGTTATCGTAAGATGATTTCGATAATAGTAACCTTATACCGCTTTTACAATGCGCTATTGACAGTACACCTCAAAATTAAAAAAAAAAAAAAAAAAAAAAAAAAAAAAAAAAAACTTATATGGTGTCCGGGTGTGAGCTTATCCGTCACTCAATGACGTCATACAAAACGCTCCGCGCTTCTTCTTTCGATTGTGGGGGGAAAATGAATATCCAGGGTCCTTAATTTAGATCAGGGATCGGGGTAATGTTACTTTGTTAGGCTTCCAGGAGGGGTTTCTGGAAGTGTATGTGGCAATGTTTACAATTGCTTTGGTTGAAATAAGAAGATCGAGACGTCGACGGATGCATAGCTGCTATGGAAGCATGGAACTTTCTAGTAACGGTGATTAGCATTCACGGCAGACAAGGGCGTGGACTATAAATAGGGCATAAGACGTATACTATTATTGCCAAGTTATAAACAGAAAGATCTTGTCTGTATCTTAATTATAGAAATGAAGACGCACCAAGCCTAAAATGTGAGTATAATTATGAGCACCGCTTGACCGATGTATACCATAAGGGTACAGATGATGGTATCTTCATTGACTACAGTTGTGTGAGCTCTAAGCAATGACCACATCTTCTTTGGACAAGTACTGAGTATTGCCTTATGGTGACTATGTTCCCTGATAATGTCGAGCATAGGACTAACAATCACTACGTCATTAAGATCTATGACAAGGAAGCTACTTTACAATACACAAAAAACCGATAAATAACAGAAGAGAAAGATGTAGAAAGGGAATGCAAAGAATCAAACAGACAAGTTAACCTGCTCCTCAGTGATAACATCCTTGTATGGTTCCAAAGCCTTGGCAACGTCTCTCTTGAGGAACTTCTCAACCTGTTGAGGAGCTCTACCAACGAAAGTGGATGGGTCCAAGAGCTTATCCAAATCGTTCCAAATTGGCTCAAAGAACTGTGTCTTCTTAATTCTCTCGATCAAATCGTTATCACCACCTTCTTGCTTAACAACTGCGGCAGCCTGATGAGAGAGGACACGGATCTCCTCGTGAACATCCTGTCTAGAAGCACCCTTCTCCACCATAGCCATGATGATGTTCTCAGTGGCCATGAATGGCAATTCGCCCATGATTCTTCTCTCAATGACCTTTGGATAAACAACAAGACCAGAGGTGATGTTGAGCAATGTTGTGAGCAAGATATCAGTGGTGAGGAAAGCAGATGGAAGAGAGATTCTTCTAATAGCAGAATCATCCAAAGTACGTTCAAACCATTGAACGGAGGCGGTCTGAACAGCATCGTTGTAAAGGGAACCCAAGTGTCTGGCAAGGGAACACACACGTTCACAACGCATTGGGTTACGCTTGTAAGCCATGGCAGAAGAACCGATCTGTGACTTTTCAAATGGTTCCTCCATCTCCTTCAAATTAGCGAGCAATCTGATATCGGTAGCCATCTTGTGAGCGGTAGCAGCGAAAGAGGACAATGGGGAAAGGACATCAATGTCAATTTTTCTGGAATAAGTCTGACCTGTGACTGGGTAAACGGTATCGAAACCCAACAACTCAGTAACACGCTCATCCAATTGTTCAACCTTATCGTGATCACCATGGAACAAAGACAAGAATGAGGCCTGTGTACCAGTGGTACCTTTAACACCTCTAAGACCGATATCATTTCTAGCACGCTCCATGTTTCTCAAGTCCCATAAAAGTTCTTGGATCCACAAAGTGGCTCTCTTACCAACGGTGGTCAATTGAGCAGGTTGGAAATGAGTCCAACCAAGAACTGGTAAATCCTTGTACTGTTCAGCAAATTTGGACAATCTGTTAATAACGTTAACGAGTTTTGGAATGACAACGTCATAAGCATCTCTCAAGAAGATCAAATCGGCGTTATCAGTGACAAAACAAGAAGTAGCACCCAAATGGATGATACCAGCAGCTGAAGGAGCAGTATCACCAAAGACGTGAACGTGGGCCATAACGTCATGTCTAACTTTAGCTTCTTCAACGGAGGCAGCAGCAATTTCATCATCAGTGATTTCCAAATGGGCAGCCATCTCTTTCAAAGCCTCATCGGTGATGACATCAAGACCGAGTTCTTTCTCAGCGATGGCCAAGTTGTACCAAAGCTTTCTCCATGTGGAGAAACGGTTTCTGAGAGAGAAGATACGGGACATCTCCTCGCTCGCATAACGGGAGGAGAGTGGAGTAGCGTACTTGTCGTTGGACATTGTGGTCTGTGTGTAATTGGTGTGTCTATGAAAAACAGTAGAGAAAGAGAAGAGAAGTGGAAAATTAATCCTTATAGCTTTCCCACAATCCGCGCGATGCCTCTGCTGCTGCCCCAAATTTTGCGGTCCAAGTACACCAATTTTTCAAAATTTGACTCTGACAGCTCCGCCGGAAAAGCCGACGGATCGAACGAGTTCGCGGGTGTGCGCCTACCAGACGCGAATTTGTTCGTGACGCGTTCTCCTCTATACGCGTTCTTTTGGTGTATTACCAACGCACAGTTTTTAGTTCATTCATGGTTATATTGATGCTACATGTATTACAATGGTCAAAGAACTGAATAACCTTTCCGATCTGGCTGATATCCGGCTTAAGACAAAGTTCGTTGCAGAACATGAGTATCGTCTCGTCATGCGAGCAGTTCGAGCGGAGTATTCTCCAAGATTGATGTTTTCATTAACAGATCATACATCTCCGGGAGCATTTGAGGCAAACACGCCGGGTTTCGGTATTAAACCTGGGTCACGAGCAGAGACACACTTGAAAGCTTTGAAAGAAAAGTATCCGGTGACTAAAGAAGGTCATATCACTTTTTTGAATGGAGATCGAAATATACTCATCCATGCTCAATTCCAAGCTTGTAAGTTTGATAAAGTCAAATATCAACTGACAAATTTCACCGTATTGAATGATGAACCATCGCACATCCTTCAACTTGAAAACAAAGCCATTCATAAAGTGAGAAAGCTCGTCCAGGACATCAGGGCACAAAACCCAGAAGCACAAGATCTTGATGGGTTCTTACAAATAATGAACAGACCTATGGAACCACCGAAAGAACCATCGCCTAAAAAACTCAAATTATTGGTCCCAAGTTGCCGGATACGCAGATGTGGAACCATACGGTGTTGCTGGTGAAGAAGTTGGTTCCATTGGTATGGATGAGATGGATGCAACAGTGGTGGTTAAAACCGAAGAAGTGATGTCTTCACAAATTGCACCAAATAGACATGTCACTGAAGTGAGTGATGATGGTGAGGATGATGACGACGAAGAGGAGGATCAGACCACAGAAGAGGTTGTTAGAAGCAGTGTGAGTGAAGTGAAGAGTAGTGTTTCCGTGGATGTGAACATAGAAGAAACACAAGTTAAGGATGAACAAAATAACCTGAGGATACCCGGTGATGAAAATTTGCCTGACGGTTATCACGATGCTAGATTCATTCAAAAATTACTCTCGGATAGAGCGTATCTTGAACAAGATGCCAGGATCGAACTCCCATTCTACGTTGTCGGGTTTGCACCAATTAGTCCCAAAATCGTTGGTCACCCATATGAGAAAGGTCCAGTAACTTTGCCATTCAAGATGTTTGTCTCCAATTTATCAAAGGAGAAAGTTTCAACGTTGATTCCTAGCAAGAACTGCATTGTCATTGATTTTGAAACTGAAGATGACATTTTGAACTTTGTTGGTGCTGTGTCTACAGATTACGCTTTTGCCCATTTGAACTTTATATTGGCGATGATGAAGAAGCTAATGATGTCGTATACACGAGTGACATTGAACTTGAAGAGGGTAAGAAGGGAAGGGAAAGTTTGGCATAAGGATATCTGGTGTTGTGAAGATACATTGGAAGAGATCCTTGCACAAATACCACGCAGATAGATGTCGCTGATGGAAATGTTATATAAAAGAATAGATGACCCTATATAATGGCTTTTGCAGGTACAAGATGAAAGAACATGAAGCACACGCGTCGATGTCTATAGAGCTAAATTTAGACACCATAGGTTTTGACATTGTAACGGATGGGAAATCCGGGGCAGAACAACCAAGACATATAATACTAGGTATATACACATGATTGTACGTATAACACAAAGCCACACCTTCAAGTTAATGGGAAACAACCAATTGAAACCACAACCAAAGATTCATAAGCGATGCGGTCTGCGGCAGGTTCTCTGCGGTCGTACATGAAGTTGCCGCTGAACTGATAGGCTCGGAACTGATAAAAGGATGTGTATTTTGTGTAATAAAAGTCGATTTTATACGTGTTTAATAGCTTTATTGAGCAAATAGATATAACCGACAGAAAAGCATAGAACAATAGCGCAACACACACACCCAACATTTAACAAGAGTTATAAGGAACCGTGCATCGCGCTGCCGATGACGTTTATAACGAAACGATTATTAAAAGCCTATTGATTGATCCGAATCAAGGCTTTTGTCTACGAACAGACTTTACATAATATCCTCCCCCACAATCAATCAATAAAGATCTCCAACCACGTGATTGGCCCCTCGTGCTAATCAGTTATAATACTGTAAATTAAGTCCCCCGCTGCGCCTGCGCGGGAACGAAAATTTGTGTGCCCGAAGGAACCTGAAATCTCGAGTTATAATTATAGCGCACTCTTTGGACAAATCCCACCCACCACCACCACTTCAACGTCGTCAGCTCTCTTAAGGAATAACAATAGGCACAGGACCTTGATTGTCCACTGTATTTGGCTGCTTCCCAGTTCCCAAAGAAGCTGCCCTTACTCTAGTCTCACCCGTCTTCTGCACACCACGCAGGGATTGAGCCTCCTCCTTGTTCATCTTCATCTTCTTCTGTGTCTTCTGTTTTTTTTTTCCATAATGCCCAACATCCAAAGGGCCATGCTGCTGGCATCGATCATCGCCGTTGCATTGTTCTTCTCCCTGGGGACCCACTCGCATGGACATGCCCCGAAGATTGTACTGTCTGTGCGTTCAGAAGCTGTTGAGAATATCATTGACGAGATTAAGCAACTTTCCAGTCAAAACACACAGCAAAGGATCGTCATTGATAAAAGAGCAGAGTCGAATAACACTGTGATATCGACAGAGAGCTCCAGTTGGAGTTCCGTTAACTGGGATGGGACCTCCTCTAGTGCTGACTTGACATCCTCGTCTAGCTTGTCGTCGGTATCTTTGTCTCCAAGCTCTTCAAGTCAGGTTCTTTCATCCTCGAGTCTTTTGCAAACCTTCTCATCCTCATCGGTGATCCCATCTGCAACAACTTCTAGCTCGTCATCATCTCAAGCAGAAACTTCGTCTTCCTCTGAGGTACCATTATCCACCAGTTCCTCCTCGTCATTTTCTTTGTCATCTTCATCATCAAGCCTCTCGTCATCCAGCTCAGAATCTACATCTTCATCTTCATCATCCACCTCTTCATCATCGACGTCGTCCTCCAGCACCCAAGGAACAACCACCTCCGTCAACCAAAACGGTAACACCATCATCATCAATCACACCACAACCATCACCCGTGCCGTCCCAGACGAGACTTCCACTGCCACAGATTCGTCATTGGCAACGGCAACTCCAACACTTGCAAGTGTCTCCCCAAGTTCTGAGCCGTCACTTTCTAAGAAACATAGGAACATCATCATCGGTTGTGTAGTGGGGATTGGTGTGCCTCTGTTTGGTACTTTACTCGTGCTCGCTTATTACAGATTCCGCAACAAGGGCAAATCATTCATCAACAGTGAAGGTGAACTTGTCTCCAAGAGACATGGTGCAGATGCTATGATCGAGGATAAGTACTTTGATGAAACCGTTGCTGAAGATGACATTGAGAGATTCAATGAGACAAGTGGAGAAGATACGATGGTCCAGGGTCATCACTACAAGGTTTCTCCTAACAGTGCTACAAACTTCTAACATGATATGTTTACCTTAAAATGTCTTTGACTTATGACAGTGAAGCAATCACTTATCTTTTCGACTCGATCTTTGCATTTTATTACTCTTTTTTTCTATTTCTTCTTTGAAGAGGTTCCCTCCGTTTCTCATGTCTATATCTTCAATCCTCTGTCCCTAATGGAGGTTTTGATATCGTAGATATTGCTTTTTAATACATTGTTTTGCATCATATATAATCTGGTAAAATAGCTTTTGAATATGCATCCACTTTCCGAATACGGGCACCTTCCCAAATTGGACATTACGCGATCCTTTTTTTCAATTCCTATAATGAAACGCACGTTCACGTATAACGCGTAGCTCTCTTTCTATTTGAAGGAGAAACCCCACCAATATGCCCACTTTCAAGCCTTTCAAAAGTCTCAGTGAGCTTCCACAACCTTCATACGATGGGTACTTTGCCACTTTTATTGCGATGCTCGCTACAACGAAGAAATGGGGAAGCAAGATCGAGTTAAAGATGTACGATGGCTCATCGAATCCAATGTTCAAAGAGAGTTATAGCAATAACATCAGTTTCGATCAGAACAGTTCGTATATACCGGAAGACATGTTTATGAAGATCAATGCATTTATCGATGTGTTTAACGATTTCCGTGATGAAGTTAAAGCAGAGTATGGATTCCGGATCAACGATGACTTCTGTAACCATTTTTCCCGTGGGTTGTTTGTTCAAGTTAAGTGTCGTGTTAAGTTATACAATGGGAAATTTGACCCGACATTATCAAGGAGAGATGGGTCTTCTATAAAGTTGCTCAATGCTGCCGGTAATTTTGATCGTCTCCCACAGTTGAAAAGGATACTGTTATCGATGCCAGTGGATTTCATCGAGGCTAACTTCAACGACTTTCAACGAACGATACCTGCTGACAAGTTACGTTCTGTTATCAATGGATCTGTCTCTGTCAATTCTTCACAAGGGAGAACCTTGGCCCGTCCAGCTACCAGAGCTCCAATCCATCAATCCCCTTCACCTGATTCAAATGTCAATGACGCATTCAAGGACTTCACAGAGAACGATATCTCTGTGAGTAATGAATTTGAGCTTTCAACACTCATGGATCAACCCCCTGCAAGCGAAGAACTTGTTCCAACACCAACTTCATTCACAACAACAGACCCACCTAAACGTCCATTACAACCCCAATCTCGTACACTAACTCCACAAAAGAGACAACGTGCACTTCCAGCAACGTGTGGCCTCGTTGTACTGGACTCTGGCGAGACATCACGTCTAATTCGTGAACTCAACACCACCGTTGGTGATAACTTCAAAGACATTTACTACACTAATGCCATCATCACCTCTATAGATCCACCCATCTCACAACTCATCACCAAATCACCACAACAGGCATTACAACTCGGTTGGGTCACGATTAGAATGGAGGATATGTTCCCAAACGCGCCTATAGATGGAGACGCAGGTTTCTTAGACGTTGTGTTGAAGAATAAGCACGATATCTTAGATTTCTTCGGTTTGAAAGAGTTGGAAGGGTTATATGTCCATCGTGACGCGATTCAAGCTCGTGTTGATGCGGTGATTAAGTCGTTGAGACCTAATGTTTACCAAGTGAGACGAATGAAGCATGAGGTTGGTGAAGGGGTATACTTTTTGAATTGGGGTGTTGATCAATTGAGTCTGAAGATGTTGGAAGAGAAGTTGTTAATGTAATACAGGAAATGAACAAAGGTCGATAAATAATTTATGCTGCTCTAATAAAGCTCTAGTATACAATATAAACAAACGAGAAGAGAATATGCTGCATGCACGTATAACCAAACAAAATATCAAAAATAATATGCAGGGGGAAAGGTTTCTGATTCAATCAGTTGGCTTAGGACCGATACCATTAACATTTCTGAACATTCTCACACCGTTATCACCATCAACAAACTGACAAGTTCTAGCAACCTTCCATAAGGACAACCACATGTTCTCACCGTCGTAACGGTAGTGTTCACCCATGACTTTCTTAATGGCATCGGTGGCCTCACGGGCGTTGTAGAATGGGATTCTAGAGACGTAGTGGTGGAGAACATGGGTCTCGATGATATCGTGGAAGATGTGTTGACCGACAAATCCAAAGTCACGATCAATGGTAGCAGCGGCACCTTTAGCGAAAGTCCATTCATCGTTATCGTAGTGTGGCATGGTTGGGTCTGTGTGTTGAAGGAAAGTGACAAAGACCAACCAGTGGTTGACCCAAAGGAATGGGATGAACCAGTTGATGAAAGCGGACCAAACACTGAAGTACTTAGCCCAAAGGTAAACAACGGTGAGGGTGGTGATCATACCAATATCGGACAAGACGATGAACCAATAGTCCTTCTTGTCAAAGATTGGAGAGGTTGGGTTGAAATGGGAACGGGCCAACCACCAGGTGTCCTTATGAGGCTGACCGGTGGCGTTTGTGAAGAGGTACAAGTGCAACCCACCAATCTGTTGGAAGATCAAAGTGAAGAAAGTGACAATTGGGGTCTCTTCTGTAACTTCGGCGATCTTGGAACGGCCCTTCATCTCAACGTACTCTTCCTTTGTGTAAGGGACAAACACCATGTCTCTAGTCAAATGACCGGTGGCCTTATGGTGCTTAGCATGGGAGAACTTCCAAGAGAAGTATGGGACGAGAAGGTAAGAATGCAAGACCCAACCGACAAAGTCGTTGACCCAACCATAGTCGGAGAAAGCACCGTGACCACACTCGTGGGCCAAGATCCACAAGCCGAAGCCAAACAAACCGAGTGTATAAGAATACACAGACCAAAGCACAAATCTAACAGCCTGGTTATCAACCAATGGGATGTATCTGTAACCGATGTTACCAATGATGGTCATGGCGATGATGTCTCTGGCGACATAGGACAAGGACTGGAGCAATCTTCTCTCGTAGCAGTGTTTTGGGATGGCACCGAGGATGTCCTTGATGGTATAGTCCGGGACCTTAAACACGTTCCCGTGAGCGTCAATAGCGGTCTTTTGAACTGGAGCCAACGTGGCAACGTTGTTGGCGATCTTGGTGGCTCTGAGCTCACCGGAAGAGTCGGTGTCTCTGCCGGACACGGCTGTCTGGATACTGGCCATGTTGTTTGGTATGACTTTTCTACATAAAAGTGGTGTGTAAATGGAAAGGAAATGAGATCCGAAAATTTTGGGAAAGCGCAGAGCCCAGTACAAAGCGCGTCAGCGCGACTACCTCGCACGTGATTGGCCCGCTGAGTTGTGGCTGTGCATGGACTACAGAAAAACTGGGCAACAAATACTCATCTATTGAAAAAAAAAAAAAAGAAACATATATAAAAACACGGAAAAAACACCCTGAACAAAGCAAAAATCTTTCCGAGAGATCTGCAAACTGCGCTGTTTTTTTTCGTTTTTCTCGATCGAAAAGCTTAGCGAAACCTTTTTTTTTTGAGCGGTAGGGGCAACACATCGGTACGGGACACATGAGCGCATGTGATCGGGCTTTCTTTTTTTTTAGATAAACTTCTTCTCGGCCGAAACCAATTTTATATTTGCTCCGTTCAATTTCAGTGTGGATTTCTTTTTTCTTTGTAGGTTGTTTCTAGTCAATGTCGGTTGATAGTATGTATATAGATGTCTCCTGTGTTAAAAGATCGACACACCTAGATATAGGAGCCTCAGCCATAAGCTGTCGGACAAGTGATGGCGCATGGTTAAGGATCCGCGTTCTAGTCTAGTGAAGTCTTATGTTTTATACAGCCAGTGTATTTTTATATCTGCAAAAGGATTAAACAGTAAGTGTAGATGTGTACACTTGACGAAGTGAATTGTTTGATAAAATCGAAATGAAAATGTAACTCTCTTTAGTTCTCATCCAACCACATAACCAAATCGGTGATCAACTTTTGATAAACTCTCTCCCTCTCAACAAACAAATTGGATAGTCCATGGTCATACTCTAGGAAATAGGCACTCTCTGCACCGGTGTTATTGATGAACTCTTTTGTACTTTCTGCATTGGCCAAAGCGTCTTCACTTGAACACACCACTAAGACGTGTTTCATATCAAACTTTCTCGATTTGGACTTATTCGTAAGGTCTGCGTTTAAAGACAAGATGTTTTGTAAATGGAGATTTGTGTAGAAACTGTTCTTATGACGGATCTGTTTCTCTTTCAAATACGAGATCCATCCTGGGTCTGCTGTATATAACTCTGGATGAATCATCAAGTCGGAAGTACCTTTCGGTTTCATCTTAATCTTCAATTTCAAACCGACACCAAAAGATTTACCTTTAAAGACATTGGTTGGTTGCACAAGTGGGTTAATTGTAATGATCGTCTTCAATCTGTATCTGTAAGAACCATCGATACCATAGAGTAAAGCCTGTGCACCTGTGTAATTACTTCCCATCATATGGACATTCATCCCTGTATAAGCCGGTTGGGCATCCAAGTCATCAACACACATACGTACGATCCTATTGATCTCCTTACGCATCATCTCTAACTCTTCAAACTTCTCAAGCCAACTTGTGTAATAGAAAGTTTCGTAACCACTCATTGCAAGCATATCAATGGTGCGACGATACATCACCATGTCTTCATATGGGTTTCGTAGGATGATAACACGACCTTTAAACTTCTGATCCTCGTCAACTGGCTGTGGAAAAAAGTTAGTTACACATAAGAGAAAACAATATCTCTTCGGATAAACTCACCCATATCTGTGCCGTGTAAGTACCTTCTTCTCTTTTCAGAGAGATGACTCTCGGGGTCTTCTCGAAAGGAATGTATGGCGAGGCCATTGGGATTGAGTCGTCGTTATAAGTGAAGAGCTCCATCACACAAACAGGGAAGGCACGGGGATTTTATATGTTTTCCCAGAGGCAGGTCCCTTTTTGGCGCAGTCCAGGCTTTTTTGGCGCAGGTTCTTTTGTCCGTCCTGGAACCACCGTCCACCGCCCGCGCTTTCACACTTCCCAATTGGGGCATAGCGGAGCAGGAATCTGCGGACAATACTGCTTGCAGGTGTGCAAATCATCTCTGTTTTCCCGTGTCGGTGTCTGGGTTTTGTTAAGGTGTTTTCCTCCATTGTTCTGGAAATAGGCTGCGTTCTATATCTATACAGTACATTGAAATATACGGGCACAGTGGGGGTTTTAGCTCCATTATGAAAGGTCTTGTCGATGGATATAAGCTCCTTGGCTCCACACTCGTACCCACCAGCAGCGCACATACACGAAACGCACATACAACAGCCAATCAGAGCCCAACCGTGTCTTCGAACCTCCGCAATACGTTGCAGCACTGTGCACAGACGCCTGAGCTTACGCCGTAGACAAACACATTCTTATGGTTCTTCGAACACTTGGGGAATGTCACCATTAAGTACAAAAGCATATGATCGTCTTTTCGGACGCTTATGTCCGTTTTTTTTTTTACGGGCAGATCAACCGTTTTATAACGGCTCAGTAATGTATCCCCCCTTGTGCCTTGGGCTCTCTCTCTGTCTGTCTGTCTGTCATATAAACACAAACATTCCAACGGTCCTTGGATCAAATGGGAACGGGAACACGCGGCGCCCGCTCGGACCCTACTCCGTGTGTGGATTGATATAACAACGTTAGATCTATAAAATGTAAGGTTTGTGTGTTTTCATGGAGCCATCTCTTAGACATGCGTTGTCCGCGGTGGGGAGGTCTGGTCCCACAATATTGCATACACCATAAGCTAGCACTAACGCTAGCAGTCCCTTCGGATTCCATGTTTGTCTACCGAAATACTGTCTTCAGACAAATGCTATATGTATGTGTTTCTTCTCGATGGTTAACATCATTGACAGATATCCGTCTCGCCGTACGGAAGTCTTGGAAGTGAATGCGTGCATGGTTTCACTTGGCTCCAAGGTTCAACAGTTCTTCTGAGACAAAGAGGTTTTAACGTGGACTCTACGACATTTATATGGACAAATCAATCTTGGACATTGCCCATTACGATGTACTGCTTCAAACAGACAGTAATTAAAGATCATAACACATTAATATGTACAAGCAAAATATATTAACCATTGAATATTCATCAACCAGTAGCCAGGTTACCACCAATTATATCTCCTTTTTTCAACATTTCAACGTTCTCAACGTTATGAACCAAGATCTTATCATTTTCTTGGTTCAATTCAAAAACGAAAACACCAGTCATCACTTTCCCCACATGTACCTCTCCAGCTTCATCTAACAGATTGAATTTCTGTAACACCTTCCTCCATTCACCATGATGTTTCCCCTCTTGTCTCTTCTTTATCCCAACACCATCTATCAAATGGACACAACCATCTTCACAAGTACTCCATTTGACAACGATTTTAGTCGATCCTTTAAACAATCCATACCCGCAATCACCTTCCTCATCGACAACAACGTTAACGATATGCAACTTGACATCACTACTCACGACAAAAGAGGTGAATATCAATTGCACAGCTTTCAAAGTGGTGATATACGTACCAATACCTTTGATCATGGGGACATTCGGGGTGATTGTAGGTGCAACACGAAGAATCACATCTTTATCCAATCGCTTCGCGTCGGGGACAACGTGTAATGCCTCGGGTATAATAGCAGTGAGGTACTCAACCATGGATCCTAAATTTGCCTTACGACGTGTCGTTAAGGAGTCGTTGGAGTGGAAAGAAGGTGTGGAGAATTTAAGTATTGACGAGGAATATAAATGTGGCATGGGCATCGGGACAATGGGTACTGTGCGGACTTGTCGGACATATGGTAGCAGCTGTAATGGTGTTCGCCTCATTTGCATATGATTGGCTTGTGTGTATGTGTGTGTGCGTGCCTTGATGAGTGGCGTGGGGAAACTAAGAATTGGAAACCTATGGCCAGATCTCGAACCCTCTATAAAACGGGTTCGCGGAAAATCGTGTTTCGCGAAAAGCAAATAATTTATGTGCCAATCAGAAGAAAAGGGCGCCACCCATTTCAAACAAGTCGTCAAAACAGATACAACACAAAGTTATAAATTCTTCAAATAATGGGAACCTGTCTCGCCGTCATCAAAGTCATTGGAACCACCACGCTCGGTTTGTACGCCGGTACCGTGGTTACCGCTTCCTATGGATCCGAAATCATGAAGTACGTTCTCTTGAACACTTCACCAAATGATCTTAACCGTTCACATGGTGTGATTAAGAAACAAGTCACATGGCTGGGTGGCATCCTTGCCGGATTGGGATTCATCTCCACCACTGCTTTCCAGTTGGCTTACACTAGTGCTCCAAAATCTTTGAAGCATCCTTATTTGATTTATGCCTCTTTGGTGTTCCCATTGAGTTCCTTGGTGTATTACGGTGTCTCTGGTCAAGCTTTGCTCAAATGGTTCAAACTTCCAGAATTGATCGAAGGTCAAAAGACTGAGGTTGAGAAGAAGAAGGTTGTGTCCGATTTGGATAACTCTGTTTACAAGGACCTTGGTGAAACCAGTGCAGATGAAGGAGCCGCTGCTGAAGATGAGGAGATTGAAGCTGAAATCGAGGCACATTTGTCCCAACAGACTGGTGTTAGTGCTTTGGAGAAACTTCAATTGAGTAACTTGATCGTTAGTGGATTGAGTGTTTTGGGATTCATTATTGCTACAACGGGTGTTTACGGCGACTTCTGATATCTGGATCCTTGTGTTGGTTTTTCTTTATTTTGGATATGATGGTGTTCTTTTCAGTATTTATTGGAGTGTAATCTCTCCCCTCCCCTTATCCCTTTCTAGTATATAGTTTGATTCATGTCACAGATACACATTCAAAGCTTTTAACGTCATGACACTGAAACAGGACATAACGCTTACTTATAAGCCTATATTGTAATATATATGCCACACCTTTTATCCGAGGGGTCCATTCTTATACAATACGTCAATTATGAGTAACATCGATCATAACATGAGCCACATAAGCCACGTTTCGATAATAACAATCACATGTCCATTAAAATGATGAACTGCATGGGGCTTATCATTAATCTGTCAAGCGTGTGTGTGTGTGTGTGCTTATCAGTTCTAGTTTCGCGGTCTTTTAGGGGGGCCAGCGCGGGCCGGGAGATTTCATCCGGGATTACACTGACCGACCAGCCGAGGATCTTCCCTGGTGGTAAGACATTTTCTTCATTTGAGATGAAAAGATAACACCAATTCATTAGATTATGGATATATATATAGAAGATATATTCATATAAAGAGTATAGGGAAAGAGCCACACAACACTGACTCATCGAACGAAAACCCGCTTACTTTACCATCGGCGCCGTCCGGAATACCGCGAAATAGAACTCTCTAGCAAAAGAGCGTGCGTGCCCGTACCAGGCCCGCGATAAGAAATCGATGACGCCTGTCACACGAGATCCGCAATTTAAGCCGGTCAATTCGCCCACTTTTTAAAAACTCCACGAGAAACACCCGCAAACTCATCAAAACAAAAACCAATCCATTTTACACCGCTTTTTTTTGTCTATTGTCCTTTTGCATTCTCACACCAGTTTCAGCTTTCCCTTTCCTTACACACATTTTACCCCCCATTAGCTGGAACACCGGAACCCCACGCGCCACAGCCCGCCACCCACCAACCATCAATCAAACAACAACAAAATGACTGCGGCCGTTGCTCAACAGACTCATCTCCCACAGGCTCCTCTCACCAAGATCGATGAGTTCGGTGCCTATGAGCAAGGTGTACTCCTTCTCAACCGTTACCGCAAGCTCGCCGACATCCAATCCGGCTCTTACGGCCGTGTTTCAGTCGCCATGGACACCGTCACGAACACCCAAGTGGCGGTCAAGACCATGAACAAGCGCGTCCAAGGAGTCTCCGCCGTTGCCAGACATGAGGTGAGCATCTTGAAGAGACTCGGTAAACACGAAAACATTTGTTCCTTGTTGGATTGCTTTGAGACCTCGAGCCACTACTTCTTGGTGTTTGAGTACTGTGCCCATGGTGACCTTTATGACTATTTGCAACGTCCAGAGAACCATTTGAACCCATCCAGAAAGAACGGTTCCCCATTCATGTTCAAACAGTTTGTCAAGGAATTAATCTCCGCCGTGAGCTATGCCCACTCTCGTGGTGTTTACCATCGTGATATCAAACCGGAAAACATCCTTATCGATGCTACCGGAACGGTGAAACTTACAGATTGGGGACTTGCCACCATTGCCAGCAAATGTTTCGAACCATGTATCGGTACAGAGAAATACATGGCCCCAGAGACTTTCTTCCACCAGTCTTCCAAGCCAAAGAACATTATCTCTTATGATACCGTTAAGGCTGACTATTGGTCCGTCGGTATCACTATGCTTTATGTGTTGTTTGGTAAATGTCCTTTCAAACTGGCCAACGTCTCAGATAAGGATTTCAACCAGTTTGTTAACACCACTGGTTATCTCCTTGATAAGTACCCAACTTTGACATCTCATGGTCATGAGGCTATCATGCAAGTTCTTCAATTGAACCCATCACACCGTTCTTTGGAGGCTTGTATCGAGGTCTTAAACAGGGATTACACTTTACCACTCACCACTGAACAGACTGTTGAGAATTATGACGCTGCTACTCAGTTTGCAGATGAAATCTTCACATTTGATGAAGAAGGTGAGAATGTTGACCAAGATGATACCATGTTTGAAATTGACACCGGATTGGACTCTACACCAACAACAACATCCAACTCAGATGATACAATGGCTCCTCCATCTCTGGTTGAGTCAATGGTTGAATCTGTCATGGGTAAATCATGGGCCGATCTTGACGATTGGGACGCTGACTCTTTCAACTTCTGTGTTCCAAAATCTTTGAAGGATAAGAACACCCAGAAGATCACTACTACCGGTGCTTTTGAAAGACCTATGGTTAGTGGTGCAGACCAGATGCAGTGGTATTGATTTGGTTGCAGATTACGTTTATGATTTGTTTTATTGTGCATTGCTTTAAAGTTCAATGATTGTGTTGTGTTTTTTGTTATTGTTTTATTCCCCCACGTTACTTCAGCATTATTATAATTTTCAAAAAAAAGATTGGTTTTTTGACTTGGTGAGGTGAGTTCTTTTGAGAAGCAAAGTTGAAGACATGTTAGATATGTCCAGCGACTTGTTCTTCTCTAAATGCATCGTACGGTGTCTCTAAATGACGCTGCTATTAGATTTTCTTCAGTTCTTTGTTGGTTTGTTATTTATTCATGGAGGTAAGATTAGATTAATGAACATCTTCTTATTTCTCCCATCAATCAAGTTATCGTAGCATAGACATCCCCATCCTAGATAAGGCGCTATCCCGGCGATAACAAGGATCTACGTCATGACTCATGAGTCGTGGGCAAAAAGGTTACCCGGCTTTCTCTTCGCGGAGGAATGCAAAAAAAAAGAAATCTTCCCCGCCAGGACTCGAACCTGGAATCTTCTGGTTTCAGAAGTAACTACTTAAATCGTAGCCAGACGCCGTGACCATTGGGCCACGAGGAACAGATTTCGAAAGATGTATAACAATCTTGTTCGCGGCTCAAAGCGGGCTTTGGCGGACTTCTGTTGTTTTTATCTAGAACCTTCCAAAGTGTTGTTTATTTTGTTTTCACTATTCCGAATACCCCGCTTTGATCGCT